>CM031621.1:56705683-56735010 GCA_018398815.1 Conus ventricosus
CACGGGACCATGAATGTACAGATTAACTGAATTTGGTGACAATGCAAAAGTGGACCCAGATATGGGAACTTTTCCCATGTACCAAAACTCATGATCCTTTTCCAACTTAACAGTACTTTGCTGTCCCTGAATTTCTCTTAATCCACATTACGCGGGAAAGGGAAGCCAGATTTCCGGGAGATGCCTTTAAATCAAAACGAACTCCGTAGTCTGTCCACACTTGAAACTACGACGAAAGCATGACTTTCTGAGGTGATACCTGGCTGGGCACTGATCAAAAACTCTTCCTATCTTTACAGAGCTCGATCAGCTCCAAGTGCCTGGACAAATGTTCTGCAGCATTCCAACATGGAGATCAGCGCTGAAGAAACCAAACTTATGACCAACAACCCCATTGGCAAACTAAAACCGTTCAGAGCTTCAGGTACCAGGCAATGGTTTCAAATGAGGGTCAAACCTGAATGCTTTTCCAGGGTTGCAAATACAGCAGACAGTAGCCAGACTAAGACCCCGGGAATGACAAAACATCCAATCATTCCAAGATTACATTTATGCGCTCCCGGGTCATTACCATATTTCTTAATGCCTTTGAGACCGTGGGACTCTGACAGCTAACTTGGGGAAAGGATTTAGGCATTGAGTTTAAGATGCTTACCGCAAGATCCTGGCATCCCCGTACAAAGACCACATTACCCGAACTTGGAGGGTCCAAACCAGATATGGCAAGCCCATAGGACCATAGGAAGCCTGTTCGTCCCACAGTGAAAAGAAGGAAAATAGATGTATGGTCAGAATTGAGTTTCAACAGGACTTGCCAAAACCATTCACAAGGACGTGCGGGGAGCGGAAGGAAGGAAGACAGAAAGCGAGGGGAGGAAAACATCAGGCAGGACTGGCCCACACCCAGAAACCTGCCGAAGACAGAAAAGATGGGAGGACAACATCAGTGCATGGACTGGCCTCACACTCAGCACCTGCCTAAGGCGAGAAACCGGGAGGAGTGGAGGAACTGGTTGTGAAGTCTTCAATGGCCCCAAGGGTCTTCAAGACTCCTGAATAGGCGATAGGTGATAGATCTGCTATAAACTACCCTATGGCAGTGTCTTTTGGGTTCTGCCAGACCTTCCTACGTCAAAGCCACCTTCATCAAGGGGCTTGACTCTGTCTGGGTGCATTCTCACCACTCCTTTACAGTCAGTATGCTGAGGCAGATGAACCATCCCTCTCAACCATCGGATGAAACTTACTTAAATTTTGTTTTTTTAATCTCTTCTCTGACCTCCAAACCCTGCTTATGACTGCGTTTTGACCACAATTTCCTGAAGAAATTTGAAGACAACCCGAGTTCTGTTCCACCTTCAGGAATTCAAATTCTTCTCCATATGAACAGTGCAGACTAGACATAGGACAATTTGGGAGTGTTGTGATTCATCCAGATTTTTGACAACCCACCATTGACTTTCTTCACCCTGGAAATCGCTTTGATCTGGCCTAAATTTTGCAGACCTCCACCAGCTCTTTGCAGCAAAACTTTTTTTTGGGCCCGTCCCTTTATTCAAAATTTTTCCCTCCTTTCAAAGAATGTTTACTGATGGCTAACAGTTTGTGAGATGGGTGCCTCTGCTAAGTTTTGCACACCAGCCCGTTCACAGAGATTCCAAAACAAATTCCCACTACAGCTCCATCTACACGCTGGCTGACAGTATTCCCATGTACGCTTAACTGCTGATAATTGTTGAACTGTACACCTCTTTGAAATCTGATGTTACAACAGATTTTGCTTGGGTTGTGGCCTTTTGCCATTTGAGGCAATGATCAACTTGCCAAGAATGCCACAAATAAAAAAACCCCAAAACAAAAGCTCATGGGTAAAGTCAAAAACCTCTGGCAAGAGGAATGGAACTAGCAACGGATAACAAACTCTGACAAATCCATCCAAACTTGAACCATGTGCCATGGCAGCCATAAAGAAGAAACACTTGCCATTTGCACATAGCCCTGCCTTACCACCTTTGTAAATTTTTAAAAGTGAAAAAAGCTCCATGATACATACGTTGATGTACCACTCACATGAAACATGCTTCATAGGTGTTTGGGGAGTGACATGATGTCAACACAAACACTGTACAGCAGACTCCATGAACATACTGTGTGATGTACCCCCTCACATAAACCAGCGTCATAGTTTGGGTGACCCTATATCAGCACAAACACGTACAGCAGACTTTCCCTGATACATACTGGGCATAGAGTTTGGAGTGACATGATGTCAGTCACAAACACGTACAGCAGACCCATGATACATACGTCAAGAGTGTTGGAGTGACATGATGTCAGACCAAACACTGTACAGCAGACTCCATGATACATACTGCAAGAGTGTGGGGTGACATGAGTCAACAAAACACGTACGCAACTCCAGATACAACTGCAAGATGTTGGAGTTACATGAGTCAACACAAACACTTCACGCAACTCCATGTACATACTTCATGAGTGTTTGGATGACATGATGTCAGACACAAACACTGTCGCAGACTCCATATACTACGCATAGAGTGTTGGGAGTACATGATTCAGACACAAACACGTACACAACTCCTATACTACGTCTAAGGTTGGATGACATGATGTCAGACACAAACACTTCACTGCAGACTCCATGAAAATCTTGTCCTGACTGTCCCACCTCGATGAAAGAGATCAACCTTTTTTCATCTGATCTGAGATTTAACCAAAATTCTGGTGTGTTGTAATGAGTTTGTGTGTGTGTGTTTTTTAAAGATCTATTTTGAGAGTGTAGTTTAACGAGGTGACAGCCCTGATATGCCCTTTCAGCCGACAGGGCTATCAGCTGGATTATCTCTCATTCTTCAATGCCATTGAGGGCAAAGCAAAAATTAGCAGAATCTTAAACAGGTCAAAAGAGCTTGATCGAGATTTTTACTTAAGAAATCAAATGTTGCCCACCCCACCCCTACTTTTTTTTTTTATACATGATGAAAGTAAATCTTTCTGACTTAGCTTCATGCATCCCTTCTCTCTCTGTCCTGTCTGCTACCAGTCTGTCTGTCTGTCTGTCTTCCCCACTTCCCCCAACACCCTCTCTCCTCACACAAACGACATGAACACACACATTTGTTCACTGACACCTGCACTGCACTCATACACTGACACATTGTGACCCGTATGCATGCACATACAAAACCCACCTCCCAAACCCACCCACCACAGACACGACACAGACAGACAGACAGACACACAAACAGATGGATATGCACCCTCCCCCACACACACATACTCATACACAATAATACATTGTGAATTAAAATGAATTAAACAAATGCAGAGTGATACATACACACACAAAAAAAGACTGGAGGCACAGAAACATACGGACAGAGACAGGCAACAACGCACCACACCACAACCACACTCGCACCAAATAATACAACACACAAAACACTGAGACACACACCCCACAAACACACACACATACAGACACACACATGCACACACACATATACTCGCAATACCACACACACACACACACACACACACACACACAAAACAACACACACACTCACACACACACATAGTCCATACACATTCACATGCATGAAATGATTGTGCACTTACACACACACACACATGCACACGCACACCGGGGCACACAACCACACGCACACACAACACACACACACACACCCCCACACACACACACACACACACCACACACACACACACACACACACACACACACACACACTGTGCAGACAGTGTCCTAAAGGTGAACAGAATAATCAGAGCAAAATTCGTGTGCTTGCTGTTATTGATTTGCTGAAGTTACATGAAAGCTTTTGAGATAACTGATTTCAGGTTGTCCCATGTCTTTGCTTTCTGCCCCCTCAGATAAACTGTCGGGAGATGTGTGTCCCGTGGTGATTGAAAAAAAATCTGAACCACTGTTGGGAATGTGGGGAAGTAGGAGAATGTACACTAACAAATTGCTTCATTTTGCTTCTCAGTTCTTATTGACATGTTATGCCTCTGACTTGGCTTACTGGACACTTTGTACTCATTTTGACATTTACAGCCTCTGACTTGGCTTACTGGACTCTTTTACAGATCATGGCCCCTGTAATGCCAGAGCAAAAACTCCGCTCTTGAGTGCCAGTCCTGATGCAAAGCCAAATGCCTGGTGAGTATAATTTGTGTGTGTATCATACCCTCACCATGCTGTGCCTGACACACCATGCCTTTTGAACATTTTTTGTGTCCATTTTATGTAAATTTTCAAATGACTGAGCGTTCTTTTCCTACATGAATTAATAAGTAAATCCATACATTTTGAGAGGGCAGATTTTATTTCATTGAACAAAAACGCAATTAGTAATGTTCTTATTATCATGAACTTAATCTGAAGCTGTAAATGGTCAAGTTTACATATATTTAAACCAAAATTTTTTAAATTTTGAGTTTGGATGACTTCCAGTGGCGCATCAAATGTGCGGGGAAGTAAAAAAAATTTCTATAATTCCTGCATTTCCTTGCTTAACCATTGGCATTTTTGAATTTAGAAATGGATGTGTTTTCCACAAAATTATATTTCACTAATGTTATTTTGTTTAGAAATGTTGGACTTAAAATGTCAAGATTTATGGATGGTAACGTAACACACTCCCTCGCTCATGTTCATGTGTGAAAGCTTGGAGCATATCTAACTGCGTCATGCAGTGTTCTAGTTGTGCAATTGGTGCCCTCATGTTTTGAGCATATCTAACTGCGTCATGCATTTTTCTAGTTGTGCATTGTGCCTCATGTTTTGAGCATATCTAACTGCGTCATGCAGTGTTCTAGTTGTGCTTTGGGGCCTCATGTTTTGAGCATATCTAACGCGTCATGCAGTGTCTAGTTGTGCATTTGGGACCTCATGATTTGAGGATGGCACTGTTCTTCAAAACACTGAACCCAAAGAGAACAGAAGACTGACAGAGGATAGGAAGGGGGAAAAAACTTACATTTGTGGTTCTTGTGATGATGCCATTGAATAGAAGGTGGTAGTTGATGCTGTGAATGGTGCCATAAGCATTGCTCTACCCCTCGACACACAATGTATCAGTGTTCTACCCTCTCAGACACACAATGTAGTCAGTGCTCTGCCCTCCAGACACACAATGTATCAGTGCTCTACCCTCTCAGACACACATGTAGTCAGTGCTCTACCCTCTCAGACACACAGTGTATCAGTGCCCGGCCCTCTCAGACACACGTGTAGTCAGCTCGCCCCTCAGACACACTGTAGTCAGGCTCTAACCCTCCAACACACAATGTAGTCATGCTCGCCCTCTCAGACACACAGTGTAGTCAGTCTCGCCCTCTCAGACACACAGTGTTTGTCATGCCCCTACCTCTCAGACACACAATGTAGTCAGTGCTCTACCCTCTCAGACACACAGTGTAGTCAGTGCTCTGCCCTCTCAGACACACAAAAGAGTCAGTGCTCTACCCTCTCAACACACAGTGTAGTCATGCTCTGCCCTCTCAGACACACAGTGTAGTCAGTGCTCTGCCCCCTCAGACACAAAAGTGTAGTGAGTGCTCTACCCTCTCAGACACACAGTGTAGTCAGTGCCCTGCCCTCCTCAACACACAGTGTATCAGTGCTCTACCCTCTCAGACACACAGTGAGTTTAGTTCTCTGCCCTCTCAGACACACAGTTAGTCAGTGCCTTACGGGGAGATGGGGACCAGATGCGTGAATGGTGCCACAAGCAGTTTTTCTACCCCCTCAGACACACAATTAGTCAGTGGGCCTTATGGGACCAATGCTGTGGGTGTGTGAGGAATCCTGACAGGAAAATACTCGGGAGGTCAGAATTAACAGGGGTTGGAGTTATAGGGGACAAGCTAGTGGAGATGATTGAGCGGTCGTGTGCAAGGGCAATGGACGTGGATAAGAGAGACCTGAAGGCATATCAAAAAGACCTGAAGGCAATATCAAAGGTAGGATCAAGGGCAGTGGACGTGGATAAAGAAGACCTGCAGGCAATTTTTAAAGGAGAGACCTGCAGGCAATATCAAAGAAGACCTGAAGGGGTTATCAAAGAAGACCTGAAGGCAGTATCAAAGAGAGACCTGAAGGCAGTATCAAAGCTAGGGTCAAGGGGAATGGACGGATAAAGAAGACCTGAAGGCAATATCAAAGCTAGGATCAAGGCAATGGACGTGGATAAAGAAGACCTGAAGGCAATTTCAAAGCTAGGATCAAGGGCAATGAACATATAAAAGAGACCTGAAGGCAATATCAAAGCCCAGGATCAAGGGCAATGGACGTGATAAGAGAGACCTGAAGGCAATATCAAAGCTAAAGGGTCAAGGGCAATGGACGTGGGTAAAGAGAGACCTGAAGGCAATATGAAAGAGAGACCTAAGGGAATATCAAAGAGAACCTGAAGGCAATACAAAGCTAGGATCAAGGGCAATGGACGGGATAAAGAGAGACCTGAAGGGAATATCAAAGCTAGGATCAAGGGCAATGGACTGGATAAAGAGAGACCTGAAGGCAATATCAAAGCTAGGATCAAGCAATGGACGTGGATAAAGAGAGACCCCGAAGGCAATATCAAAGCTAGATAAGGGCAATGGACGTGGATAAAGAGAACCTGAAGGCAATAATCAAAGGAGAACCTGAAGGCAATATCAAGGAGAGACCTGAAGGCAATAAGAAAGAGAGACCTGAAGGCAATATCAAAGAGAGACCTGAAGCAATATCAAAGAGAGACCTGTTGGCTGGACCCCTTCTACATAGGAGATAAGACTTTGGCCCGACTGCAGAGCTATTACAGGGCCCCGATTGGCCCTTTGCGGTGGGCGGGCTATAAGCAAAATTATCTTATCCTATCCACTATCATCGGCTACCCCCGTTGGGCTGGGTCAAGACAGGCAGTTCTGTGGCTGTCCAGGTAACCCCTGCAGTACCGGCTTTCTGTCCCGGGGAGTTGAGCATGATCAGGGGGGAGGGGTTGGTGGGCTCCTGTTTGTCGTGTATCCCTCCTAAAGCCTGGAGGGGGCGAGACGCTGAAATTCTTGACCCTGGCCCCGAGTTGGACTCCATGGTGGGTAAGTAAGGGAGAGATGAAATACAAACACCCTCAAAAGGGTTCTTTACAAAGAATCCCTCCCCCCCCCCCCCCCGCCCCCCCCCCCCCCCCCCCCCCCCAAAAAAAGGAAGGTACAAACACCCCAAAGACCAGGGACCCAGATCTTAATGCCACTCGGACACAGAAACAAGGATTCTGGCTGCTTGGGTTGTGGTCAAGGAAATGAAAAGGAGAAACCAGTTTCAGCTCTATGTCCTGTTGCAAACCAGAAACGGAGAAACCAATTTCAGCTGTAAGTCCCCTTTTTCAATCCAGAAAGGTTTCCAGGGATGCAGGTGACCCTCGGTCAAACCCAAAAAGGGTTTGAAAGATCGTTCCTGGTGGAATGCAAGATGAAGGGGTGAGCAGACACTTTTGAGCACACACTAACTGGTGGACAGGGAGATCAGAGTGACACCCCACAAACAACTCAACTCATCATCAAAAGGTGTAATAAGATGTCCTGAACTCAAAGGGGTATCAGAGGCAAATAAAGAGAGTTGCAGGGCTCAATGAGTGTCTGATCCCACAGAGTAACAATTCAGAAAGGATTGAAATGTCCAAGGGCATGCTCTTCCTGACCTTTTGTTCACAAGTCTTCTAGGAACATCAAAGTAGGCTACCTTGTTGTGAAAGAAGACCTCTACATACCAAACCATGAGGTGTTTCGGGTGTCAAAAATTTAGCCAGTTTGTTACAGGTGCTCAGGGAAAGATTTTTGGTCAGTGCTGCAAAGCAGTCCATGGAGGGCCTTGCCAGGACCAGCCTTTGTACCAATCTTGTGGCAGCTGTCCCCGTCGCCGAGGGGGATGGCAAACCCCAATCAGGGCTTCACTCCCGCGTTCACACACCAACGACCAGTCCCGCATTCAACCTTCATCCACAAGCCCAAACACTCAACTATGATTCATCCCTAACCACACTCACCCCAAAAATGTAACATAAACTAACTAAATTTATTAATCACATCACAACATGCGCTCCACAAAAAAAACAACAAACCAATAATTTGCTAAAACCAAACAGCGAAACAAAATTACATAACAAGGCCACGCGTACGCTATAGACACACACACACTGCCGACCGCTCTGCTTCCTTCTCTGTGTACAAAAACCTGTGAATGCACACAACAATCAATATCAGCCAAATAAATTTCAAAAATGTATGCACACCACAACAACAGGTATTCAGATCATTCCAACATGCAGCAAAGCACGAATCACAATAACTCAGAATTTCAGACAAGCAAAATCATCACCAACTATGGTTCAATACTAATGTAGTTCCTTCAACGAAGGTGAAACCAAAAGTCCAAAGCGATGAAAGCTTTCCGACGTGTTCGTTCAAAAGTTCATGGAGCTCACAACGCCAAGACGATGGAGCACAATCAAAACTAAGCAGATGAACAAAAAAAAACTAACATGAGTGTCCACAGGTATGTTGGCGGAGACGAATATGAGTCGAGCCTTCAACAAAGAAGTTCATTCACATTCTTTGTCAGCGTTGATTCCTCGTTCTCTACAGTCTCTCTGCTTTCCATTCGATGACACATTCTATTCTCCGCATTCATCCACTCTCCACTACTTACATCGGTCCATTCACCCGCTCCCTATCAGGAAGCCCAAGACCAGAAGTCCGTTGCTAAAACGAGGAGTCAATGGAGTCACTCCTTCCACGCCGCTCCTGTCCTTCAGACAACAGACGTCACCCAACCGTCAGTCGGCCACCAGCTTGACAACGGCCACTCTCACCAGCTCAGGTGCGGAAGGGGACCACGGCACAGCAACTAATTCAGGTTCTGGGGATGACATTAAACTGACAGGTAAACTAACCCGAGTCTCCCCAAGGAAAACCTAAGTCCCAACTACTTAAAAAAAACATAGGTAAAATTTAATTAAAACACCATCTTTCTTTCCCAAACAAGAAAATGCAAAAAAACCCTTTTAATTCCTCAAGAAAGAAGACAATAACATTAATATAGAATTAACTTAAACAATTTTGACAATGTTATTCAAAGGGAAATAAATTCAGCAAGTGTTTATATGTATGACATTGACCTTGAAGGTCAACTTCCGCCGGTCATCAGACCTTGGCCAATTATAACAAGTTCCCAACAGCGAAGAGAACTAACTGTCAAAATGTCGGAACACGCCTTCAAATAACAACCGAAATTTATATAAAGCAAAAAATTATACAATACTACTGACTTCCAACACTTACTACAAATTAAATGTTTTTTTTTTTCTCAAAAACAAACGACCCTCAATTCAAAACATACAGACTAGTTTCAATATAACTATCCATTTGCTTTTCCCCAGCTTCACACGAAAGAACACTTTTTCCCTTCTTTTTTCTACTAAAAAAACATAACAAAATTAAAAACCGGGCGAAGGGAAGTTACTCCGTCTCGCCAAGCAAAGTGAAACTCTCCCAAATCTCACACGCTCACAAATACACACGCTTTCTACCCACACCTTTCTCGCAGTCACGTTAAAATACACATGCATAAAACCATAAATGCCAGAAAGCATGAAACAAAAGAGGAAAATTGTAACTGAATACATTGAACCATGCGCACACAGACACAAACGCACAAACATAGACTTCCGAATCCAAGACGAACAACGGCAAAAGTTCCAAACCTGAAACCCGAGACGGACCCACGACAGGCTCACAGAAAACTGTTGAAACGCCCACGAAATTGGGGACAATAATGTCCACCGCCACAACTCCACCACATGTGGGGAACAGGAGTTCCAGGCCAAGCACAGCATACGTCGTGTGAGGGAAACTTCTAGTCTCGACTGCCCTCGTCACACACAAGTGACCTCCCCTGTCTACCTGAACTCAGTTCAGGCCACGTCAAAATTCAAACCGGTTTGTTGGACTCTGGAACGAAGTACTAAGGAAGACACATGCACGCTTGCATGCAACTAAAAATAACATGCACAGGCACACAACTTCCAAACACAATGTTTTCTTTTAAGCCTAGCTATCACACACGTCCTAAAATAAACAGTTGGAGGAGCAAATCTAACCCTGTATCGTGACAAACCCCCCTTCCAGATGAAACCTGGGGTTACATTAACAACCAGAACAGTACAGGTATAGATTTGCAGAACGTCTCACTCGACTTCGATGCGACTCAGATAGTCAGCTCCAACATTCTCCTTGCCTGGATGGCCTCCACAACAAAAGAATACGGCTGCATCTGGATACCGTGTAGCAAAAACCATCATAACAAGAAAAATATCGGTGCTTCGCATCTGACGCAGGCTTGATTGCCCCACGATATCAACCCCCACTCGCTCAAATGGGACGCTGGTGTAGTGGCATCCTAGCTAATGGAACCCTTGCCCACTCTTCCGCGAGGTGTCGCTCTCTGGCAGCGTTCGCAGACAAACAATATCGATGAATTTCTCCGCACATTCCCGGCCAATAGAAATCTCGTCCCACTCTGAGTCGGGTTTTCTTGGTCCCCAATGTCCACTCATGGGTGGGTCGTGAGCGAGTTGAATGACCCCTGACGTAACGGCTTCGGCACACACACCTGTGTATACTGTTGATCACCCTCACAATATACTCTCTGTAGAATCCCCTTCTTAAATCGGAAAGTGACCTGTTTCCGCTTCTTGCCAACGCGAACTACAACTCTCTCGCAACAGCGTCTCTAGCACGCTGCAAACGTGGCATCCTTCTCTTGTAGTTCCCGCAGCTGTTTGGACTAACGTTAGAACCTTCAACACTTCGATGTCGAGAACAGTGTAGGATTCCTCAAGCCGCCTTTTGCGCTCGGGTCTGAACTACTCCCAAGGGTTTTGGACGACGGAAACAAAGGTACCGCTAAGAGTTCTCCGTCCATCCCTGTCACCTGTTTCCAAGGATCAATTCACAACGCAAATGACGCAGTACGGCCACGACAAACTTTCCTTGCACAAGCGGGGTGTCCACACAAATTAATCCCAAAGGTAGTTCCCACACATGAATGATCAGCCATTTCCAGTTGAATATTTCCCGGAAGTATTGGTCCGCAGCCACAAGGTCCTTCTCTAACGCAACAAACTTCCGCTCCTGTGTCTCTAAGAGCTGTCACCTCCTTGCCGTTCACAGTCGCGGAAAGTATGGTGATAAGCAGCCACAGGTTTCTCTGTCCAAGCCTCCTTCTCTGGCGAGCGTATAAATCTCACAGAAGATGGGCACTGCCTGGCAGTATGACCTGGTTTCCACACCTGTAGCACCGAAAATCCGCAAACTTCCCCGGAGTGTTAGACGAGGACGACGAGGGAGCCTTGGAAGTCACACGTTGTCTGCTGGTTTGACCGAGTTCCCTGCAGTTGCAGCAGTTGGCTTTGTTAGTCCCGTTTCCAATGTCCTTCCTCTATTGGCTGACTGACCCTCTGGTCGGACTTTCTTGAACTGACTCGGAGCACCAATGGTAGATTGTGCACTCTTGCCTCTCCGCCTAACTTTGACATAGTCAAAAGCAAGCTGTGCGGCTTCCTCCACAATTCGCGGTTTCTTCTCGCGACGTATAAGCTAGGTCGGCACTGAATTGACAAAAACTGTTCTCTCAAGAACAAATCACACAACGCTTTTGGATCTTCTGAGTCCACCTCTGCCAGCTTCAACCACAGATTGAAGTCCTTTCAGTCGCTTCAAAAACGGGTGAAATCCTCGTCAACTTCTTTCCGCATTTCCCTAAATTTCCTCCGGTAAAACTCTGGAGTCCTACGAAATTCTCTTAGAAGAGCGGTCTTGATGTCGTGATAGCTGAGTGGTGTTTCGCCGTGATCAATAAGCAGAAACGCTTTCCTCGCTTTTCCATGCAACAACGGAGACAATCTCGCAGCCCAAACCCCTCTGGCCACTCATGCGCAAACGGGTATACTTTCAAAATGTCGCAAAAATGCCTCAATATCGTCTCCATCGTCGAATTCGGGCAACCGCAACACGGTACGAATCAGGCGTCTTTGGTTTGGCCAACTTCGCTAACTCCCTTTGAAAGATCTCAGCGTCTTCAGCCCTTTTCCTTTCCGAGCACTCCAACTCCGCTTGGCGCAACTGGATCTCATCTTGTCTCAACTTCAGGTCCTCCCTTCTTAATCTGCTCCTGAAGCTCCATTTCTTCCTTCCTTAAATTTCAGTTCCTCTTGTCGCTCCTTCCCCTGGCGATCCGACTCTTCCTTCCTTAATTTCTCCTGGCGATCCAACTCTTCCTTCCTTAATTTCTCCTGGCGATCCAACTCTTCCTTCCTTAATTTCTCCTGGGGATCCGACTCTTCCTTCCTTAATTTCTCCTGGCGATCCGACTCTTCCTTCCTTAATTTCTCCTGGCGATCCAACTCTTCCTTCCTTAGCCTCTCTTGTTGATTAAGCTCTTCCTTCCTCAAATCGAGTTCCTCTTGCCGCAAGCTCTCTTGTCGTCCCATTTCCTCCTTCCGCAAATCGAGTTCCTCTTGTCGCAAGCGCATCTTCCTTATTTCCTTCAGCTCCGCCTGAACAAAAACCACTAACTCGGTGCCTGTCAGTCCAAGAGCTATCCCGTTCTTGCGCAAACCGTAACACCTCTGGGTCCACCTTAACCTCGTGTTGGTACCCATCGAGAACGTTCTTGCTCAACAAGCAGAGGTTTCTCCTCGACAGTTAACTTCCAGCATCCATCTCTTCTTCCTCTGAAGCCTCCGAGTCTGAACCAAACGGCCTGAAACGTAGACGTTTCTTGTCCTCGATGGACATACCACTCACAGTCGACTATCGCAAAAACTCAGTTCACGAACAGCGTCAAAATTTTTTTTTTTCCTACCTAAACACCTTTCACACCACACTCATAACAAAACCCTAACTGCTGACCTACAAATTTTTGAACTAAACAAAACTCTGAACGCTAAGATGAATCGGACCTAACTGAGCGCCTGAGGTGGATCCTCCCTCAAGCTATCAGGTCTGGACTCGCCTGAACTCAGTCGAGCTCTGAATCCGACTCCCGCGGCTCAGAGCCCCAGGCCCCTCCAACCTCCCACGTTCAAACAAACACACGACAGGACACAAAGATGCAAACCAAAACAAGGATGTCCTAACCTATCACACACCAGTCATACACACGAAATGAAACTCCCGAACCTACTGTTCATCCATCATCCCACCGCTGCCACCAAATTGTCACGTCGCCGAGGGAGATGGCAAACACCAAGTCAGGGGGTTCACTCCGCGTTCACACACCAACGACCATCCCGCATTCAACCTTCATCCACAAGCCCAAACACTCAACTATGATTCATCCCTAACCACACTCACACCAAATGTAACATAAACTAACTAAATTATTAATCAAAATCACAACATGCGCTCCACAAAAAAAACAACAACCAATAATTTGCTAAAACCAAACAGCGCACAAAATTACATTAACAAGGCCACGCGTACGCTATAGACACACACACACTGCCGACCGCTCTCTTCCTTCTCTGTGTACAAAAACCTGTGAATGCACACAACAATCAATATCAGCCAAATGATTCAAAAATGTATGCACACCACAACAACAGGGTATTCAAATCATTCCAACATGCAGCAAAGCACGAATCACAATAACTCAGAATTTCAGACAAGCAAAATCATCACCAACTATGGTTCATACTAATGTAGTTTCCTTCAACGAAGGTGAAACCAAAAGTCCAAAGCGATGAAAGCTTTCCGACGTGTTCTGTTCAAAAGTTCATGGAGCTCACAACGCCAAGACGATGGAGCACAATCAAAACAACAGATGAACAAAAAAAACTAACATGAGTGTCCACAGTATGTTGGCGGAGACGAATATGAGTCGAGCCTTCAACAAAGAAGTTCATTCACATTCTTTGTCAGCGTTGATTCCTCGTTCTCTACAGTCTCTCTGCTTTCCATTCGATGACACATTCTATTCTCCGCATTCATCCACTCTCCACTACTTACATCGTCCATTCACCCGCTCCCTAGTCAGGAAGCCCAAGACCAGAAGTCCGTTGCTAAAACGAGAGTCAATGGAGTCACTCCTCCACGCCGCTCCTGTCCTTCAACAACAGACGTCACCCAACCGTCAGTCGGCCACCAGCTTGACAACGCCCACTCTCACCAGCTCAGGTGCGGAAGGGACCACGGCACAGCAACTAATCAGGTTCTGGGGATGACATTAAACTGACAGGGAATACTAACCCAAGTCTCCCCAAGGAAAACCTAAGTCCCAACTACTTGAAAAAACATAGGTAAAATTTAATTAAAACGCCATCTTTCTTTCCCAAACAAGAAAATGCAAAACACCCTTTTAATTCCTCAAGAAAGAAGACAATAACATTAATATAAATTAACTTAAACAATTTTGACAATGTTATTCAAAGGGAAATAATTCAGCAAGTGTTTATATGTATGACATTGACCTTGAAGGTCAACTTCCGCCGTCATCATGACCTTGGCCAAGTATAACAAGTTCCCAACAGCGAAGAGAACTAACTGTCAAAATGGGCGGAACACGCCTTTCAAATAACAACCGAAATTTATATAAAGCAAAAAATTATACAATACTACTGACTTCCAACACTTAACTACAAATTAAATGTGTTTTTTTTCTCAAAAACAAACAACCCTCAATTCAAAACATACAGACTAGTTCAATATAACTATCCATTTGCTTTTCCCACTTCATGGAAAAGAACACAGTTCCCTCTTTATTTCTACTAAAATACATAACAAAATTAAAACCGGGCGAAGGGAAGTTACTCCGTCTCGCCAAAGCAAAGTGAAACTCTCCCAAATCTCACACGCTCACAAATACACACGCTTCTACCCACACCTTTTTCTCGCAGTCACGTTAAAATACACATGCATAAAACCATAAATGCCAGAAAGCATGAAACAAAAGAGGAAAATTGTAACTGAATACATTGAACCAGCGCACACAGACACAAACGCACAAACATAGACTTCCGAATCCAGAGACGAACAACGGCAAAAGTTCCAAACCTGAAACCCGAGACGGACCCATGACCAGGCGCACAGAAAAACTGTTGAAACGCCCACGAAAATTGGGGACAATAATGTCCACGCCACAACTCCACCACTGTGGGGGAACAGGAGTTCCAGGCCAAGCACAGCATACGTCGTGTGAGGGAAACTTCTAGTCTCGACTGACTCGTCACACACAAGTGACCTCCCCTGTCTACCTGAACTCAGTTCAGGCCACGTCAAAATTCCAAACCGGTTTGTTGGACTCTGGAACGAAGTATCTAAGGAAGACACACGCACGCTTGCATGCAACTAAAAATAACATGCACAGGCACACAACTTCCAAACACAATGTTTTCTTTTAAGCCTAGCTATCACACACGTTCCTAAAAATAAACAGTTGGAGGAGCAAATCTAACCCTGTATCGTGACAGCAGCCACCCCCCTTCCTCGCAGAACTGCCCAAAATGAAACTTGAAAACCTATTGAGCAAGTTAAGACTAAAAAGAGAGTTTCCTTCCATGAAACCAAGAAACTGGCACTTGGTAGTCAACCTCAGTTAGCGTCGTCATACTCAGCTGCTGTTAAAAAAGTCCAGACAGTGTCTGTCTCCTCTCAAACAGATGCATTTCATTTTTTCAAAATCTTTGGAAGATGGATTAGAAAGACCAGTAAAAAGATCAGCAATACCTCCAAAGAAGACCAGTGCCCTCAGCAGAGGTGTTAAACCCGCTACAACCCAGTCTCACCATCAGCCAGAAAAGGCTGCTGTTTAGCAGCTGGGAAACAGACCCTCCGAGATTCTCCCAGCCTCGCTCACCTGGAAGGATGGGAACAGAAACCGGCTGCCCTCCTTCCCCCTCCGTCGAGGTCCTGGAGCCCATCCAAAACTCCCTGAGGGAAAACTGTGGAGGTGATAGAGATGGATGGTCCGCCGTCCGCCTTCTCATCCTCCACAAAACTAAGGAACCGGAGAAAAAACTTCCTGGCCCCAAGCAAACAGATCTGTTCAAAATTTCTCCCTCCAGTCTGCCAATGAGGATGTAGAAATGGAATGAATTGTCCGTGTCATCATTTCCTTGCCATGAGATCTCTTTTGTAATTGAGGAGCTACAGCTGGTTTGTCACAGTCTGAAACCTGTTGTTATAGCTCTGCAAGAAACTATAAGTCAGAACCAGAATTTCACACTTTCCCAGTTGCCATATATTTGGAGTTTAAACCATATATAATGAATTTCAAGGTAAGGTCAATATACAGAGGATACTGACCTGTTTCACTATATTGGTTGATCAACTTGCCAAGAGTGCCCCAAAGAAAGAGTTGAGTAGAATACCTGTCCCTCATACTGATTTGAAACCCAAAGCCCAGGCTTACTTCAAAGACCTCAGGCAAGAGGAATGGAACTCTCAGATGAATAACAAACTGTTCCAAATCTGCCCAGACTTGAAAAGGTGTTCCTCATGTTCCCGAGGCAGCCGTGAAGAAGAAACAGTCTAGTGCCATTTTGCATACAGCCACACCTTTTACACCCATTCATATCTTTAAAAGGTGAAGAAGCTTTGTGCATTCCATGTCAGTTACCACTCAGTGAAGTACATTCTTTTAGAATGTTGGGACTTGCATGATGTGAGACATAAAAACTTGACTGCAGACTCCATGAAAACCTTGTTCAGAGATGTCCCACCTGACGTGATCTTTGGATTTCTGAAAGAGATCAACATTTTTCATCTGATGTAAGATTTTATGGAAGAAAGATCTTAAACAAAATTTCCTGTGTCTTTTAGAAGGTGTATTTTAAAAAATTGTTTTGTATTGCCTTGTGAGTTGACATCACGTCAGCATTATGACAGCCCTGAAATGGCTCTTTTGCGGTCAACTGGGCTATAAGCAGCATTAATATATATATATCTATCTCTCTCCTCTCTCTCTCTCTCTCTCTCTCTCCTCTCTCTCACCTGTCCAAACAGTTTTAACACCCTCTCCCAGGTAAAAAAAAAGAGAAACTGAACTCATTCGGTCAGGGTTCAGTGTGAGGTAAGGGAGATCACTCATGAGGCTTGGTGGTATGGTGGTAGCTCCTGCTCTTGATTTAATTTTGTATGGGAATCCTTATGTGTGGCGATGTTCTATGCCACGTGGAAGTGAAGCATTTTTTGGCCAGGTAAGTATATGATAAAACTACTTGTAATAGTAAAATTCCCTTTTTTTCTTTGATTTTTTTCTGACTTGGTTGATTTGTACTTTTTTTTTCAAACTGAAGTGATAAATTCAGTGTCGCTTATGGATGGAAATCGTTAAGTCAGTACAAGTTCTTATAAATGTTTTGTTGATTGTTGCTGTATGTTTGTTGCTTGAATTCAGATGGGGCTGTTTTCTCTCTGTTGTAGCAGTTCTGAAAGGGCACTGTGCAGTTGGCTGGGATTTGATGAAACTGGAACTGAAACTAAAATTGGTAAATAATCATTATTGTCGCCACTGATATGTCACTGTTTTGATGCTGAATAGTAGTTATTCACATTGTTAATCTGAAAGCATTATTGTTTACTTCAGAATTGGTGCAGCTGTTCTGCAAAGGAAAGGCTTGGGGTACAGCAGCTTTTTGTCTTGGGATGTAAGTTTAAACTTTCATTTTTTCCATCTGTTTGGTGACTCTTATTCTCGTCTTTGTTCCCATATTCTTCTCTCTCTCATCCCCCATGCAATGTTGTTTCACATCATCAGTTTAGTTTGAGCAAGTTCTGTCAAGTGCAGACGCTGCTGCTGTTTTGAAAAACAAACGACTAAAAGAAACTCTCTGGGGTTGCAGCCTTGCCATGGTCCTTAGACTGTGTGGTCCAGTGACCCCTTAGGCTCCACTGATGGGGGCATCATTACCTGAATGAAAGGCATGTTTTTGAAAACGCTTGTATCTGGTTCTATTGTGCCGGTTATGTACCAGAATGCCAGTTTTTATCATGGCTGGTCACAGCGATGCTTTTGTGTGGTTTTTTAATTCTGAGGAGCTACAAATTTTCGAAGAACAGTTTAAATCAGACTGCAATTCCACTGTTCATTTGAATTCTGATCCAAGTTTTCAGTGTGCTCGTTCTCGCTCTTCCGTGCTGGAGGTACGAATTGCTCGACTTCCTTAGGACGTCTCGACCCCACAGACAAACGCACATGTGAAAGTCAATGCTCGACACGTTAGCTGACAGGGAACAATGTTACAAAGCTGGTTTTTTTTTTATTTTTACAAAAGGTGATGTCATCAAGGCTAGAGGAGGTGGAAAAAGATGTGCAAAATTTTTTTTTTTTTTTTTTTTTTTTTTTTTTTTTGCTGCCCAACCTTTGCGCTACCTCAGAGGCAGTGCACCCACGCCGCTCAATCCGATACCCCGTCCACAGCCATAGCCCGGCTGCCCCCGCCGCAGCCCCGGCACCAGCAATCCACAGGGAGCAGTCAATGTCAAGTCGTCAAGAGGCAACCCACCGAGGAGACACTGCACTGCTGCCGGGTCACTTCGGGGGTGTTCAGTGGCGCCTGTTCTGATCTAACATACGCAGGACACCACCTACTAAGCCCCCTACTAACACAATAATTGCTTAGTCGTGGAGCCGCCGTGAGTGAGCTCTCCCTCCGGAGGGCGCCACCACGTCCGCCAACCACAGCCCCCACTGACTCCCCGCCGATACCGTGACCCCGACGGAAGCAAACCAAGGCCACAGACGCGGAGAGGACATCGAAATTGAGGTCACCATGAGAGCAGGCATGAAGGGCCACAGAATTTGAGACTTTTTTTATTTTTTTTTTTAATGCTGATCAATGGGAATGAGGATGTTTTAAAAAGGGTGCGGCGGATTTCCATTTCGTCTGAGACTACATGACGGGCTGTACTCTACGCTTCCTTTCATAATATATCCTGGCGTCAACCAGGCCCGAGAGATACAGCACCTGCAGTGTTGGTCATGAAATTTGAGCAACACTCTCAGAAACGCATCCTTTTAAGTGGATGAAACTCGACTGTGTGGTCCCAATCTTCCCAACTGAGTCCGCAAAAACCCTCAACTCTGGGTAGGGCCGTCGGGGCAGAAAAAACCCACATGACTCTGATGGGATTCGAACCCACGACCTCCCACCGGAGTCCGCGACGCTAACCACTTCGCCACGGCGGCTGGTAAGATGTGCAAAAATTTTAAAAGCGATGGAACTGGGGATGGGAAAGGATGCAAACGGGGAAACAATTGGCCTATGGCTACAGAAAACGACATGCCATGGGTGGGTTTCTGTTCTGTTTTTGTTTGAAGACATCAGGCTTCAGAACATTTCCAAAAAGTGACAGCAAATTTTTAGAGACTTCATTCCTCTTGTGTGGTGATATCAAATTGAATGTCAAGACTGCATCTGTAGAGTAGCTGTCTTGTGGCTTCTTACACGTCCAGTACATCAATAGCCATCTGCCAAAATATGTTCTGTAGTAGCTCTAGTTCTTCGACTTTAAAGTCAGGAGTATAACTCATGAAGACTTCAGAAGACAATTTTGAGTCCCTCTCATTTTAGAATACAATCTACAGAGTGGGGGAGATTAAAGGGTATAAAGGTATGTTAGATTAAATTTGAAACAAAAAAATTAGAGAAAACAGGGGATCTTGAATTTCAGCGGGAAAATTGCATTTTAGTTGTGTTTAATAAATTTTAATTTATGTAGTTTTAGTTTTAAAAATCAGGCCTAATTTCCATTTAAAACATCCACCAAAAGCTTTTCATTGCCTTCAAAATGCGTTTTTCTTTCCCCTTCAGGGGGGTGTTGCCCGCCCTGACCCTCCGTAACCTGCCGATTTGTAAGCAGCTCCGATTTGTAAGCGCTTACAATCGGCACACATTGCATGACTTTTAAACCGCCGATTTGTAAGCAGCGCCGATTTTGTAGAGCGCTTACAAATCAGGGGCAAGGCCCCCACTGATTTGTAAGTGCTGCATAGAAATCGGCGGATGCTTTACAAAAAAGGGGGGTTTTAAGCCCCCTCATTTTTGAAAGCCTTACAAAACAGCGGGCGCTTTATATCCTGCTTCTTTGAATTAAAACGATAACCTATTATTACCTTCAGTGGTCATTTCCGTAATTTTGATGACTTTCTATTTTGCTCATCAAGATGGCGGACGAACACACGTTTTTGAGGACACTCTAACGAAGGAAAAAGAAAAATCTGCTAACTTATTTTACTACCTACCCCCCCCCCCCCTCGCTCTCTCTCAGACCTCCCCTCTCTCTCTCTCTCTCCCCTCTCTCTCCTCTTTCTCTCCCTTTGTTTCTCACTCTTTTCTCTGTCTCTGTCTGTCTGTCTGTCTGTCTGTCTGTCTGTCTGTCCTCTCCCCTCTCTCTCTCTCGCTCCCTCTCTCTCTCTCTCTCTCTCACTCTCTCTCTCTCTCACTCCCTCTCCTCTCTCTCTCTACAGTCCAATACTGCATGCGATCTGTTCACTAAACATCCGATTGTTGCAGAGATGATGTGAACACCAGGAGCATTTTCCCTTCATATGTTGTGTTTAAAGCCCGTTTACAAAGGGAGGTGCATGGTGTAACCATAAGGCGTTTGGACTCCAGTCTAGAGGTCTTGGGTTTCGATTCCTGCTGGTGCACTCGGAGTTGTGTCCTTGGAAAGGCACTTCACTCCCTTTTTCCTTGGTGGCGCTGCACTGTAACGATGCGCTTCCCCCAGGGGAAGCACCAAAATTTCCCCATGTGGTGGGACAAAAAAAGTTTAAATTTTTAATTATTAATTAAAAAGAAACACTACGCTTTGCTTTGCAAAGTTCAAAGCAGTGAATCTGATTGGTCCAAGCTGATCTTTGAAACCAATTTAATCACTGACATTGAATCTAGGACACACTTCCGACTTGAGAGTTGATTTTTTCCTAACAGATCACGTTCAAAGCCAATTTGTAAGCGCCTCTACAAATCGGGGCTGCTTATAAATTGGCGGTTTTTCAAGTCATGCAATGTGTGCCGATTGTAAGCGCTGCTTACAAATCGACGGGTTACACCCCCAACATAGGCACTGCCCCTGTACCCCAATGGGCCTGGTGGCCCCTGGAAACCCCCGCCTTTCAGGGGTTTACAGATCCACTGTATCACCCATGCTTCAAAGGGCCTGTATTTGGACCCCTGCCTTTTAGGTTTTACAAATCTACAGGCAAACACCCATGCTTCTAGGCCTATATTTTTGGGGCCCCTGCCCTTTTAGGGGGTTTACAAATCCACAGGTAGCACCCATGCTTCTAGGCCTATATTGTGGACCCCTGCCTTTCAGGTGTTTACAAATCCACAGGTATCACCGATGTTTCTAGGCCTATATTGGGACCCCTGCCTTCAGGTGTTTACAAATCCACAGGTAGCACCCATGCTTTTAGGCCTGTAGTGTGGACCCCTGCCTTTCAGGTGTTTACAAATCCACAGGTAGCACCCCTGCTTCTAGGGCTATATTGTCAAGTTGCTGACTGTGCCTGAGCACAGCATGGTAGGGCTTAATGCCACTGGGGGGGTCTCCCATGTCAACAGGTTAAGGGGGAAGGCCCTTAAAAATTGTAAACCTTTCGTTTTTCCCCGTTCGTCCTCTACCTTCTTTAAAGGATCTTTCTATCTTCTTCTCCCTTTAATAAATTTTTTTCCACATTCTTCTTTTTTCTGTGGTCTTCTTATGATCCGCCCCCTTTGCTATGTGGTGGGACCCGTGATGGGGGGGATTTAGATCCTGGTGATTTGAAGGGGCAGATGCTCCTCAACACATCTTTTTGGGTTGGACATCTTTTAGACACACAAGATAGGAGGTACACACGGCCCAGGTCTATTAAATCAGCTACCTTGCCAGGGGCGGTCAAGACGGGCCGTTTCCCTGGGTGGCCAAGGTAACCCCTTAGTGCTGGGCTATTAATCAGCTACCCTGTAAGGGGCGGGTCAGGACAGGGCCGTTCCCGGCGGCCAAGGTAACCCCTGTAGTTCTGGGCTATTAAACAGCTACAATGTGAGGGCTGGTCAAGACAGTTTTCCCTGTCTGGCCAAATAACCCCTGTAGTGGTGGCTATTAATCAGCTACCCTGTAAGGGGCTGGGTCAAGACAGGCCGTTTCCCTGGCTGGGCCCAAAGGGAACCCCCTGTTTGTGCATGGCCCTCATCCACGGAGTGGGCATGATCAGTAGGGACAGGGTTCGTTTGTCGTAAACCCCTTCCAAAACCTGGCGGGGATCAAGACAGTGACTTTTTTGGCCCCCCTGGCCCCCCATTTGAAAATATGGTTGGGGGGTTAAGGCAGCAGCCTACCGCCCCCGCCCAAAAACCGGATTTGCCCCGGAAATTGATTTCAAAAAGCCACTGCCCCGGGAAAAACCCGGTTTTGCAACAACGCGACCCGGGAGAAGAAAAAAAATGGGGGCCCCGGGAAAAAAGATGGGGTTTTTAAAAAGGGCCCGTTCTTATCATCGCCCCAGAACGAGCCAAAATTTGGTCGGGCTGGAGTAAACAGCCCAAAAAATACGAAATTCGGGGCAAAAAAAACAAAAACCCACACCCCGTTTTCACTTTAAAACAAACCCTTTGGCTCGAAGAGGAGATTTTGATGTCGACACAGATCAAAACTGACTCTTCGAGAGTCAAAAAGGGAGGGAAAAAAAGGGAAAAACGACCGGGAACCCGAGGGGTTGTCTTCATAGAAATTCAGGCCCCCTGATTTTACGGTTTTGGGTCCCTGATCAAATGTCTGATTCCCCCTGAAAGAAAAATTTTGGGGGTGGGAAAGCCTGGAAGGGGGGGGGACAGAAAAAAAAAAAACCCAAATTTTTTTTTTTTCAGCGGGATGAAAAAAAGGAAAAGAAACAATCAACTAGGTTAAGAATGGGGTCACAAATAAAAAAAGAAAAGCAACTGGGACATGAAACGGGAAAAAGGGACGGGCTTCAGGGTTAGGGGTTTGGAAGGGGAACTGAACGGGAGAAACCCATAGCACTTTTAAAAGGGTTCTTCGGAAATTCAAAAGGGCTTTAAAGGGCCTTTTTGGAGGGCCGTAAAATAAATTTAAAAGACGGGGAAGGGAAATTCACCCCTCATCAAGCCGAGCCCCAAAGCGCCAGGTGGAGCAGCTTCAAAGTGCTCCCAAGCGGGTGGACAGAGGGTTTTGGAAAAGAAAATTTGAACATTCACAAAACCCTACAACCCCCCCCCCCCACCCCCCCCCCCCCACCCCCCCCCCCCTCCTTTTTATTCCCTTTCCTCATTTTTCCTTTAAGAAAAAACCATTTTTGCTTAAACCCCACCCGGGACCGCAAAGGGCCACACAGGGCTGTAGGTTCCATAAAAACCATAACATTCCCAAATTACATATCTCTGCTTGTTATGACCTTTATAAAGACAACAATTGACATTTGATTAAAAAATTTTGCCAAAGTTTTAATTTGAAAAGAAAAAGCAAAAAAAATTTGCCCCCCCCCCCCCCTTCCCATCCCTTCCCCTCCCCCAAATTCCCCCTTTTTTCCTTTTCCTCCACCCTAATTTTTCCAGGGGCCTATTTTTCCCAAAAATCTATTTTAAAGAAATTTATAAAAAAATGATTGCCAGGAAAAATTGAATTAACAATTTTCTTTAACAAAAAAAATTACACTCACCTTTCCCACCCCCAAACCCCCCCTCCGCCTTTTTCCCAACAGTAATTTAAATGGACAAAATTAAAATTTCACTTAGTTGGGGGGGTTTTAATCTAAACCAAAGGAATTTAAGGGGGATATCTTTAAACCCAATATCAAACATAAAAAGTTTTAGAATATTTTTTACTCTGAATTTTTTCAGTCAGGGGCTGCCACGGCAGTAAACCAGGGCAGGAAAAAATTCCTCTTTTTAATCACACCCCGGGATTTAAAATTTGGGAAGCTGTCCCGACGAGCACACACAGAAAACCAAAGGGGGAAAAGGGGTGTGGGGACGGGCCCCCATAAACGTCGGGGGAGCGGCTAATGGGAAAAAACACGCCAACTTTCAAACCCACCTTACAAAAAACTTCCCATCAAAAACACAAAACGACAGGGGAATGAAATGAAAGATAAAAATTAGATTTTGCGGGTATATTTTTATTTTTAAGATCTTTTTTAAATTATTTTGAAAAAAACATTTGAATGTGACTCGCCCCTTTTTATCATGGAAAAAATTTTTTGGGTGTAAAATTTGGGGCTTTGGGTTACAGGGGCATAATTTACCTAAACGGGAAAAAATTTTTGCAACAGTTAGCAGAAAAGTCAGATGTTTTTCCCCCACACTGGAGTCCCTTTGCATTTGTTTCCCCCCCAAAAAACGGAGGCCGCGTTTTTTTCTCCAGCACACCGAGTCCCTTCCGTTTTGGGTGTTTCCCAGCAAAACGGGAGTCCCTTGCTGATTGTTTTTTCCACACCCCTTGGAGTGCCTTGCTTTTTGGGTTTTCTCCAGAAACACAAGAGTCCCTTGCTGTTTGGGTGTCCCCCCCAGCACCCCGGGAGTGCCTTGCTTTTTTGGGTGTCTCTCCAGCCAACGGAGTGCCTTGCAGCACGGGGGGGGAGTCCCTTGCTGTTGGGATGTCCCCTCCAGCACACGGGAGTTCCTTCGTTTGGGTGCTTTTCCAGCACACGGGAGTGCCTTCTGGGGGGGGGGGGCCCTCTCCAGCCCACTGGGGGTCCCTTTTGAACACACGGGATTGCCTTCCCTGTTTGGATGTCTCCCCAGCACACGGGAAATGCCTTGCGTTAGGGTGTCTTTTCCAGAAACACGGGAATGCCTTGCGTTTGGGTTTTTCTCCAAAACACGGAGTGCCTCCCTTTTTTCCCCGTGTTTTTTCCCAGCACACGGGGGGTGCCGGGGTTTTTTTTGGGGTGTTTCTCCAGCAACTGGGTCCCTTTCATTTTTTTTCTCCAGCACACTGGGGGGCCTTTGCTTTTTGGTTTTCTCCCCCACGGAGTGCCTTGCTGTTTGTTTTTTCCAGAAACACTGGAGCCCCCTTGCTGTTTGGTTTTTTTTTTTCTCCAGCACACGGGACCCCTTTGCTTTTTTTGGTTTTTTTCCCCCAGCACACTGGAAAAATTGGGGGCCTTGGGTTTTGGGTTTCCCGCTCCGCACACTGGAGTCCCTTTGCAGCACACGGGAAGGGGCCTTGCTTTTTGGGGGGTTTTCTCTCCCACCCACACGGGGAGTCCTGGCTTTTTTGGTTTTTTCCTCCGCAAAACTGGAGTGCCTTGAGTTTTGGGTGTCTTTTTCAGCACACGGAGTGCCTTGCTTTTTGGGTTTCTCTCCACACCTGGAGTGCCTTGCTTTTTTTGGGGTTTTTTCCCCTCCACACACTGGAGTCCCTTTTGCTTTTTGGTTTGTTTCTCCACACACTGGAGTCCCTTGCTTTTTGGGTTTCCCCCAGCAAAACAAAGTGCCTTGCTTTTTGGGGGGTCCCTACACACGGGAGTTCCTTTTGCTGGGGGGGTGTTTCTTCAGCAAACGGAGTGTTTGGGTTTTTTTGGGGGTTTCCCGGGCACACTGGAGTGTCTGCTTTTTGGGTGTTTCCCGGCACACGGGATGCCTTGTTGTTTGGGGTCTCCCCAGCACCCCGGATTTGCCTTTGCTTTTTGGTTGATCTGTAGAAATGTTGACAGAAAAGGCTCACCCTGGGCAATGCTAATTCTACAGTTTGGAGTACCTAGAAAAAAGTAAAAATAAATTTAGTAAGAGCTGTCATTCATTGACTAAATCATTATGATAAATGATCCATTTTACAAAGTCACACACACACACACACACACACACACACACACAACACACACATACATACACTCTCTCTCTCTCTACTCTCTCTCCTCTCTCTCTCTCTCTCTCTCTCTCTCACACACACACACACACACACACACACACACACACACACACACACACACACACACACAATCACCACCACCACCAGCCACCACCAATGACAATGGAGTGCAATAGAGATTTCAAATTGCTGCTTAATTCATTTAATAAAGGAAACAAGCATAAATATTCTGTTCGTTGTCCTTCTGCTGCTGTAGTAGTGTTTGCTGTTTATTCGACATTAATTTAAGCCTGAAAAGCGCCATAGTGCTAGGTCATGTGACCTTTCAAATTTTGATATTTAAGTTGAACAGGGAAGATCTGCTTATAAAAAAAAGGTCAGGAAATAAACTAGAAGTCATACAAACTGAATCTATGGGCATGTAATAAAAATCTAAGGAGGAATTTTAATTGGGGTATTTTTAGAATTGATAGCTGTCCCCACAAGCACAGTGCAGAAAGCCAAAGGAGGTGATGAGAGTGAGACGCACATGGGGCCCAGGGTTGCAGCTGATCGGTAAACAGCGCCAGCTTCCAACACACTCTTACACACGCTTGCCATCAAAAATACAATAGACAATGAAGATAAATAACATCATGTCAGGTGTATCTTTATTTACTGATTGATATACAAATATTTGGAGAAAATAACAGTTGAATGTGAGTCATTGGACCACTGCCTCTGAGTCATGGCAAGAAGGTTTGGAGTACCTACTGGGAGCATGGTCAGAGATAGATATAAAAATGGAGCTGGCACCTCAGGAGCTATAGATGTCCGTTAGATCACAGTCCGAAACGGAACAGAGAGAGTGCCCACCAACACCCTCAGTTTTTTTGTTTCTTATGATTAGTGAGTTGTGGTGACAGCCCTGATATGGCCTTTGCAGTCGGCTTGGCTATAAGCAAATATTTATCTCTCTCTCTCTACCAACACCCTTTTTCTAATGTTCTGTACTCCCATCCTACCACAAGCTATCAAAGTGGTATGTCTGCCAGTGGGTCTGGAGAACTAAAAAACTTGTCCCTCTTCAAAACAGATTCGGTCCTTTAGATGACAACTACTTTGGAGATGAACTGATTTCTCTGCTGTTTGTCCTCTGCACCATGGATAGTACATTAGTCCAATGAACTATCCGTGGTTTTAACTCTGAGGAGCTACGGCTTCTCTGCCATACTCCTTAACCCTGGTAGTAGCTCTACATGAAATGAAATTCAAACTCAAAGACTTCCACTCTCTCTGGTTTCAGTCTTCTTTCGAAACCTGCACAAATTTCCCTGTTGCGATTAACAGGCGGTGTTGCCCTACTTATCCACATATCGTTGCTGTTTAGACTATTGCTCTTACTGTCGCTCTTCAGGCTTCAGCTGCAATAGTCACTTTCCAAAAAATCATTACTGTTTGCCCATTATATTTGCCACCACCTATCTTGGTCGTCAATGACCTTGTCAGTCTGAATGAAAAACTTCCTCATTGTTGTTTGCTGTTGGATGACTTTAATGGCTGTAATGCCCTATGAGGTAGTGTGAGTTGTTTGCTGTTGGACGACTTTAATGCAAATGCCCTATGAGGTAGTGTGAGTTGTTGCTGTTGGATGATTTATGGCCGTAATCCTATGAGTAGTGTGAGTGTTTGCTGTTGGATGACTTTAATGGCCATAATGCCCATGAGGTAGTGTGAGTTGTTTGCTATTGGATGACTTTAATGGCCATAACCCCTATGAGGTAGTGTGAGTTGTTTGCTGTTGGATGACTTTAATGGCCACAATCCCCTATGAGGTAGTGTGAGTTGTTTGCTGTTGGATGACTTTAATGGCCGTAATCCCCTATGAGGTAGTGTGAGTTGTTTGCTGTTGGATGACTTTAATGGCCGTAATCCCTATGAGGTAGTGTGAGTTGTTTGCTGTTGGATGACTTTAATGGCCATAATGCCCTATGAGGTAGTGTGAGTTGTTTGCTGTTGGATGACTTTAATGGCCATAATGCCCTATGAGGTAGTGTGAGTTGTTTGCTGTTGGATGACTTTAATGGCCATAATGCCCTATGAGGTAGTGTGAGTTGTTTGCTGTTGGATGACTTTAATGGCCATAATCCCTATAGAGTAGTGTGAATGCATCATCCCTGGTCTCCTTTTGGGGATGTTTTTTCTCAGCTGGATCTATGTTGTCTAAATGACGGCTCTCCTAGTTGATGCATGCTTCTGTAGGTCCATGTCATGTACCACTCACAGTGAAGCATACTCTTTTAGAGTGTTGGGACTTGCATGAAGTGAGACATAAACACTTTACAGCAGACTCTATGAAAACCTTGTTCAGAGATGTCCCACCTGATGTAATCTTTGAATTTCTGAAAGTGATCAACATTTTTCATCTGATGTAAGATTTTACTGAGGAAAGATTCTAAACGGAATTTCCCATGTGTTTTTAGGTGTATTTTAAAAAGTTGTGTGAATGAGTGTTTTTTTTTTTTGCTTTTGTTTTGTTTCTTTGATTTTTTTTGTTTGTTACATGTACATTGACTTCAACATGGTAACAGGCCAGATAATGCTCTGTGCGGTTGGCTGGACTATAAGCAACATTATCCTTCTCTCTCTCTCCCCCACTACTTATTTAAGCAACACACACACACACACACATCCATCTCTCTCTCTCTCTCTCTCTCTCCCCTCTCTCTCTCTCTCTCTCTCTTACAGTTGCCAGAAACATTTTTTTGAATCTTGTTGTAATCATGAAGAAAGTCAACATTGGCAGGATGGATGGAATGGCCACAGTTCAGATTTCAGAATTAAGATAAGATAAGATAAGATAATGTTGCTTATAGCCCAGCCGACCGCAAAGGGCCATATCAGGGCTGTCACCACGTTAAAATCAACTCACCAGTCATAAAAAAAAACAAAAAAACTTTCATACATCTCGTTAAATGACATCGTCTAGAAACGCACCAGAAACTTTGTTAAAAATCTTCTTCCGTAAAAGATTTCAGAATTAATGGGATGGATCCAGATCAGTTTTACAGTTACACCCCCTGAAAAGCATAGTACCACTTGTCCTACCTTATGGCCTCCAGTTAGGTTTCTATGCCAGCAATCTCCTGGCTATGAAGACAGTGATGTCACACCTCTAAAACTATGGGCTGAAAGTTCTGAGATCCCTGCTTTCATCACCCACTCTTATCCATTAAAAGGTGAATAAGCTGTGTGGTGTTTCATGTCATGTAGCACTCACAGTGAAACTGTTCGTGTAGAATGTTAGGACTTCCGTGATATCAGACACAAACACTTCACAGCTGATTTAATGAAAACCTGGTTCGAGATGTCCCACTTATTGTGATCTTTGAATTTCTGAGAGAGACCAACATTTTTCATCTGATCCAAGATTTTACGGAGGAAAG
>CM031621.1:56736010-56761842 GCA_018398815.1 Conus ventricosus
ACTCCTCATCAAGTGCAAATCCAATCGCCCGGTGGAACAGCTTCAAAGTGCCATCATGCTGGTGGACAAGTGCAAACCCAATAGCCTGGTGAAACAGCTTCAAAGTGGCATCATGCTGGTGGACAAGTGCAAACCCAATCGCCCGGGGGAACAGCTTCAAAGTGCTGCCAAGCTGGTGGACAGAAGGCTCAGGTAACTCCTCACAAACAATGAAACTCATCCAAAGGAGTTATCAGATATGTGCCCTGGTCTCACAGTAGGTATTTCAAAGTGTCTTTAAAAGTGTTTTATTGCGGGTTTTTTTCTTCAATAAGTCAGGTGATAGAACAATTCAGAAAGTATATGAAATTTATATCTGTAGCTGAATTAGGAGCAAAGTTATGAATTTTTGATATTTTTTTTAAAAACAGAATTCCCCTTAACCAGTTGAGCGCCTTTAGTCAGTCAGCTGACGCGGAAATAAAAGTGCTTTCCATGTGCCTATGGGCATTCCATTGACGTCATGCATTTTTCTTGAATTTTCATTCGTTACTATTTCTATCAACGGACTCAAATAGAGTTTGCGTAGACAGCCTTATATGTCTGTAGTCTTAAAATAATATGTAAATGACCACACGTGAGGGAAAGCCCATTTATTCTCATCACTGACTGGCTGACCACCCAGCACACTTCGTCTCGCTTGCAACAATGGCGGCACAACCTTCGACAAGCCCAGCGACCAAATCAACGTATTTACACAGCTGAGCAGGCTCTGCTGATGATTTTTGACAAAGACAATAATCTTTTATTCAACGACTCACTCGAGCATGAAGGTAAGATAATGATAGTGGTGGAATTGCCGACCATATTCGTCAGTTTATTGAGTAGGGCTCTGTGATCTCAGTGTGTGTTCAGCTGACAGCGTCAGTCGAACGAGCCAGCCAAGTTGTACTCTGCACTGCGTGCTAGTGTCCAGTGATGTGAAAGTCGGCGTGAGAGGGGAGCGTGGCTTGCTCGCGGCGTGACACGGTGCAGACGGAAAGGTAGGGGGATGAGGGGTGAAAGAGAGGGTTGAAGTCGAGCAAGGGGGTGTGGTGGGAGGGGGGCGTGGTCGTGGACTGGTCAGTTTGCATCGAGTTGAGCGTCTTGATAGACTTCCAAACTGTTTTACTTTCATTTACAGGTGTAGTGTGACAATACAAACTTTATTTTCAACTTTTTTGCTGTGTGTTCTTGTTTGGATGTGAAGATGTCGTGGTAAATACATATGTTTTTGATCGTGCAAAAAAATCTATCCAAATCTAAATGCCTAAATACTTTTTTATTATCAAAATTAACACAAAAGAAGCACAGATTCAAAATCTTCATTCAATTTCCTTCAAAAATGATATCGATTTCATTTTTCTATCTTTTGTAGTTTCTGAGCTAGAATTTTTTGTTAATTATCACCCCTAAATCATGAGATTTCCCTGGCACCTGAGGAACACCTCTGTTTGTACTATTTTTAGGCACTGAACGGTTAAGGGCCACATTTGGAGGTCATTTGGCATGTGCCATGTCTGAAACCATGTGTGATTAATGTCAGTTATTTGTAAAATTCACTATTTTTTTTTTTCAGACCTGAGGCTGAGTCTGAATACCACACTTAAAAAATGCCAAAATCTTCATTTCAAGTGATCTTTTGCTGCATCGACAACCAAAACAAATTATAATTCCAGCATCGACAACCAAAACAAGATATAATTTCAGCAGCGACAACCAAAACAAGATATAATTCCAGCACTGGCAACCACAACAAGCTACAAAGTGACTTATATCAGCTGGCAATTGACATACAGGCATGTAACTTACTTCAAAATGATCAGGATAACATCTGTCTTAGAAGAAGATATTTGAACTTGTCAGCACAACGGTACACCCCTATCCCTCCGCCGCCCCACCCCCACCCCCTCTCTTTCATCTTACTTCTTGTGTTCCATATAAACATAACATATACAAATTACATATCTCTGCTTGTTATGACCTTATGAAGGCATATGATTGACATTTGATTCAAAAGTAATGCGCAGAAGATTTGATTGAAAAGAAAAAAAGCAAAAAAACTTGCCTCCCCCCGACTCCCATGCCATCCCCACTCCTCTCCCACCCCCTTTCCTGTGCTCCACCCTAATTCTCCAGTGCCTATGCTTTCCATGTATAAGTGAAATTTATATAAAAATGATTGCCAGGAAACATTTAATATAACAATGTCACTACAAAATAAATACACTCATCCCTTTACCCCTCCACCCCCCTCCCCGTCCCCTGCCCTCTTACCAACAGGAATTGAACAGACAAATTAAGATTTCACTTAGTGTAGAGTTTTAGTCAAAAGCCTATAGAATTGTGTGAGTATCTTTTATTCCGGATATCTAACATAAAAGTTTTAGAATGATTTTTGAGTTGATTTTAACGTGGTGACAGCCCTGATATGGCCTTTTGCGGTCAGTTGGGCTATAAGCAACATTACCTTACCTTACCTTACCTCTTAACATTTCAGTCATTGCTGACACTAGGCATGCGAAGCTACGCAGAATGATTCCTCTTCCTGATCAGCATACTGATTTTAGAATTGATAGCTGTCCTGATGAGCACACAGCAGAAAGCCAAAGGAGGTGATAGTGTGTGAGACACGCGCATGACAGGCGAGGGTTGCGGCTAATCGGTAAACAACGCCAACTTTCTATACACGCTTACACACACTCACCATCCAAAATACAAAACATAATGCATGGAAACGAAAGATGAATAGTAGATTTTGTCAGGTGCATTTATATTTGTAGATTCATTTACATACATTACTTAAACCAGAAATAAACTTTGCAGCAGATAATCAGTGATGATGCAGAGTGTTTCTCCAGCACACTGGAGAGCCTTGCTGTTTGGTTTATCTGTAATTTGTTTGACCAGAACAAGGCCCATCATAGCAGATGCTAATTCTAGAGTTTGGAGTACCTAGAAAAAAGTAAAAAATAAATTTAGTAAGAGTTGTCATTTATTGACTAAATCATGATAAATGATCCATTTCACAAGGTCTCAATCGTACACACATGCACACACACACATGCACACACACACATGCACACACACACATGCACACACACACACACACACACACACACACACACACACACACACTCACACACACACACACACACACACACACACACACTCACACTCACACTCACTCTCTCTCTCTCTCTCTCTCTCTCTCTCCTCTCTCTCTCTCTCTCTCTCTCTTCTTTCTCCCTCTCTCTCTCAACCACCACCACCACCACCATCACCACCACCACCACCTCCACCAATACCAGTGACAATGGGGTGCAATAGAGAAAGATTTCAGAATTGCTCCTTAATTCGTAAGCATAAATATTGTGTACATTTTCCTACTGCTGCTGTACTAGTTTTTGCTGTTTATTGTTTATTTGACATTAGGCCTGAAAAGCGTCATAGTGCTAGATCATGTGACCTATCAAATTTTGATATATTAACTTGAACAGGAAAGATCTGGTTATAAAAGATGGTCAGGAAATAAACCTAGAAGTCATACAAACTAAATCTATGAGCATGTAAATAAAATCTAAGGAGGAATTTTAATTGGGAGTATTTTTTGAAATGATGGCTGTCCCCACAAGCACAGTGCAGAAAACCAAAGGAGGTGATGAGAGTGAGACGCACATGGCAGCCAAGGGTTGCAGCTAATCGGTAAACAGCACCAACTTCCAACACAACGCTTACACACGCTCACCATCAAAAATACAATATAGACAATGAAGATAAATAACAGATCATGTCAGGTGTATCTTTATTTTTTGATTGATATGCAAATATTTGGAGAAAATAACAGTTGAATGTTAGTCATTGGACCACTGCCTCTGAGTCATCACAAGAAGGTTTGGAGTATCTGCTGGGAGGAGTGTCAGAGATAGATATAAAAACAGAACTGGCACCTCAAGGAGGTAGAGATGTCTATTGGATCACAGTCTGAAATGGTACACCCTCCAATACCCTCAGTTTTTTTTCCCTTAAGATTAGTGAGTTGACTTCAGTACAGTGACAGCCCTGATATGGCCCTTTGCAGTCGGCTTGGCTATAAGCAGATAGTATATCTCTCTCTCTCTCTCTCTCTCTCTCTCTCTCTCTCTCTCTCTCCTCTCTCTCTCTCCCAATACCCTCTTTCTAACGTTCTGTACTCCATCCTACCACAAGCTATCAAAGCGGTATCCTGCCAGTGGGTCTGGAGAACTAAAAAGCTTGTCCCTCTTGAAAACAGATTCGCTCCTATAGATGACAACTACTTGGAGATGAACTGATTTCTCTGCTGTTTGTCCTCTGCACCATGGATAGTACATTAGTCCAATGAAATATCATGGTTTTAACTCGTGAGGAGCGACGGCTTCTGTGCCATACTCCTTAACCCTGGGTAGTAGCTCTACAGGAAATTAAAATTCAAACTCAAAAGACCTTCACTCTCTCTGGTTTCAGTCTTCTTTCGAAACCTGCACAACTTTCCCTGTTGAGATTAACAGGCGGTGTTGCCCTGCTTATCCACATATCTTTGCTGTTTAGACCTATTGCTCTACTGTCACTCTGTAGGCTTTAACTGCGGTAGTCACTTCCAAGAAATCATTACTGTTTGCTCATTATATTGCCACCACCTGTCATTGTCATCAAGGCCTTGTCATTCTGATTGAAAAACTTCCTCATAGTTGTTTGCTGTTGGATGACTTTAATGGCCATAATGCCCTATGAGGTAGTGTGAGTTGTTTGCTGTTGGATGACTTTAATGGCCATAATCCCCTATGAGGTAGTGTGAGTTGTTTGCTGTTGGATGACTTTAATGGCCGTAATCCCCTATGAGGTTGTGTGAGTTGTTTGCTGTTGGATGACTTAGAGAACTGTAATATCCGCTTCTGCTCACCCGCTCTCACCGGCCTTGGCCGTCTCGCCCGCCCGACTCCAAAAGCGGCTTAGTTGAACGGGAAAAAAAAAATTTTTTTAAATTAAAATTTGGGAACACTTTTCAAAAATTTTTTTGAAAAACCATATTTTTTACTCCCAGGGCTTTGCTGAAATTGTAAACAAAATTTAAAAACGGGAGGCCCCGCAAAAAGAAAAAAATACCTGTTTTTCCCTTTCTTCCGAAAAGAAACTTTAATTTTTGTTTTTGGAGGGGCAAAGAAAAAAAACAAAAGATGTGAAACCCCGGGAAAAACTTCCCATTATTTGGCAAACAAAGCGGGGTTGATGAAAGGAAAAAAACGAAAAAAAGAAAAAGAAGTCTTTGTCTTTTTTTAAAGGGGGAAATTTTTGACTTCAAACATTCCCGGTTGGGCAAAACGGGAAAGAAGGTTTTGAAAAATTTTCAAAGACAAAGGAAAATTATTATTTTTTTTTAAATCGCAGTAGGGGTTGGGCTTTTTAGAGGGTCCCTTTTAAAACTCTAGCAAAAAAAAAGGGAAAAGTGGAGAAAACAGACTAAAAAAGGGGGAAAGGGTTCGGACAACATATTGGAATTTTCCCCCCCTTCCCCCCTTTTCCCCGAAAACTGGGGGGTGATATTTCGTTTGCTGAGACAAAAAATGAAAATTTTTGGGGGTTGGACTTCCTTTCATTAATTTTCTACTCCTTGAGAAATGAATTTTAAAAAAGGGTTTTAATTTAGGGAGGAAAAGGGCGATTGGTCCCTTCCATTAAACCGAAAGGCACTTGAAACAAAATTTTTTCTCAAGGGCTCCCCCCCGGGGGGTTGCGACTTGTCGGGGTCGGGGGGTTTTGGGCGGGGGGCCAGTTCCCTTGGCCCTTTGCTGGGGGGGGCCATTTTTTACTTTGGAAAAGGGGCCTTTTTTTTTCACATTTGTTTTCTGGGCCGGAAGGGGAAAGATGGGTTTGGCCAAAGCGAAACGTGGAAAAGGAGTTGTTGCCCCTGGTAGGGTTTTCCCTGCCCAATATTTAAAGGGTGATAAAACCTAAACTAAGATTTAACCCGTTTTTTCTCCTTTTTTTGTTTTTCTCCCTCCCTTATTTGGCCCTTTTCTTTCTTCGTCCCCCCTTTAAAGTCCTTTTAACCACTCCCTTTTCCTCTGTGTCCCCTTTTATGATCCGCCGGGGTTTGCCGTGCGGGGGCGACCTGTGTCGGGGGGGGTTTGGTCCGGGTTTAAATTAAAAGGGGCCAGCCTCTAAAACACTTCATTTTGGGCTCAAAAACCTCTCCTAACAGGGAGTACACTTCCCCCGGGGTGTACTAATCGGCCCCCTTCCGGGGGGTTTGGGGGTAAAGACGGGCATTTCCCCCCCGGGCCCCAATTTTTCCCTTCCCAGTATCAGCTCTCTTTTCCCGGGGGGAGTTGACTTGTTCGGGGGGAATAGGGTGGGTTTTTCCTTCTTGTTTGGGTTAATTTTGGTTACCCCCCCCGAACCCTGGAAGGGGTCAAAAATTTGGGGTTTTCTTGGGCCCTGGCCCCTTTTTTGGGAAACCCCCAAGGTGGGGGGGTAAGGGGGTTTAAATTTCACCAAAAAAAAACAATATGACTTCATTTAAAAACTCCCCCCCCAAAAAGGGAAGGGGAAAGGGCGTACCCCAAATTTCGGGGGAATTTTAAACAACATGATTCTGACAGTGAGGAAAAGAAGAAGGGGTTTCTGGGTTCCGGCTCTGGGGGAAAGGGGACGGGAAAGGAAAGCCTTTTCGTCTGAGCCCTTTTGGCTGTAAAAAAAAGGGGTTAAGGGGATAGCGGGTTTGAACCCGGGTTTCCATAAACGATTGGGGGAAGGGTTCGTTTCTTTTTAAATTGCCCGTCCAAAAACAATCCGAACATTTGCTAAAGGGAAAAAAAAAGCTTGGGGATGGGGAGATCAGGGGACCCCCCAAAAGCAATTAAATTCATCCAAAGGTGTGATTGTTCAGAGATCGGGGGGTGTTTCAGAGGCGGGAAAAAAAAAAACAGCTGGCTCACAGGGTGTGAGGGAGGTGCGCGGGGTGGGGGTTAAAAAAGGGGTTTCCCAGAGAGAGGGGGCCCCAACCCCCTCTTTTGACCTTCTGAAACCCCCCTGTGCTGCCTCCGGCCCTTAAAGGGTTTGGTTACCAAATTGTTCATGTTCAGCTCTTGTCCGTCCCATTGAGGTCCCTTCGGGTTTGCCAGAATTTGGCCATGTCGGGGACCGCCTTTTTCCAGGGCAAGAGGTATGCGGGTTGCGGCATGGCAGCCCCCTTTTGGGCCTGTCAAATCCCGGCACTTTGGTGCAAACTGCGGTGGCCCCATCCCTCCTCTTCAAAAAATTTTCCTCTTTGGATTCAGGAATCCGCAATTAAAAGACTAAAAAACTAAAAAGAAAATTTTCCCCTTTTTTGGAACCCCGAAAGGGCAGGTTGGGCATTTCAAACCCCGCACCTTTTCCTAGCTTGGGCTGTAGGGAAAGTTCCCCCCATTTTTCCACTCGATCAGTCTCTGCCCAACTGGGTTTTAGGGTTTTTGGGAAGAACTCAATCCAAACGGTCAACTCTGGTGGATGCGGGTCCCCACCTTTAAACCCAAAATGATTGCCCCGGGTGAGGCAAAAATCCGCCACCCCTCAGACTCCCGCATTTTAAAAACCGGGGGGGCGGGGGAAAATTAAAAAACCAGCATTTCCCCCCTGAACCCTCGGTCCAGTGCCCTTTGGGGGCGGGGGAAAGGTTCCCCCCGTTGGAGTGGGGGGAGTTTAGGAAAAAACCCCCCCCCAATCCCCAAAATTTCCAACCTCCACCTTTTTCCAAAACTCCAGGCCTTTGTCACCTGGGGGCAAGTCTCCCAGCAGGCCCCAAAGGACCAACACAGCCCCCAGTGAAACTACAAAATTTTTTTCACTCCTTTGGGGGGCGGGATGTCGATGGGGGTTAACCTGTTCTCTCCCTTTTCGCCCTCTGCACCATGGGTTTTGAAACAATTTTTCATTGGAATATCGTGGTTTTAAATTCCAACTTTGGGGAGCTGCAGCTTCTGTGTCATTTTAAAAAACCCCCTCCTCGTGGCCCTTCAGGAAACTCAAATTCAAACCGAAGACCTTTACCCCTTTCTGGTTTTAATTTCTTTCAATCCCCCGCACAAACCTTTCCATTTTGGGGACTGTCGGGGGGTTTTCCCCCTTCTCCTCCCACAAAATTTTGGGCTGTATGGGCCGGCGCTCTGTCCCCCTGTTTTCGGGCCCTGTAGCGGGCGAGTTCCTCCCCACAAGACTGGGGACCATCTTTTTTCTCTTTATCTACCCCCTTCTGTCCCCGGTTTTTTTTTTCCGGGGAATGCAGTTGATGGGAGAACTTCCTCCCCTTTTTTGCTTTTGGGGTGATTTTTAACGGTAACAACCTTTTTTTGGGGTATGGGCCGGACGCACCCGGGGTTGGCGGGTTTGAGGTTGCCCTTTTTCAGAGGGGGGTTTTGTGTGTCGGTCGACGGATCCGGGCTTCCCCTCCACTCTTCCACGGTTTCATTTTCGGTTTAAATTTGTGGGTTTGGGAAACCCCACGCGGTCCGGGCAATGGGGGGTTTCGGCCCCTGCCGATCTGCAGGAAGTGCCATTTCCCTGCCCTTTTCTACAACCTGTATTAACTGAAACGTCTCTGTCTTCAACCTCTTTATAAAAAAAAAAAAACTGGATCTTTTTTTGCACCCACTTTTCAAAAAAATTTCCGGGACACTGATTTTTTTCAAAGTCCAACCCAGCGAATTTTGGGACAACACTATATCAAATGTGCTAAACCCTTTGTTTTCCCAGTGTTTTCCCGTTTAAATTCAAATGCCCAAACACCCGGGGTTCGTTTCAAAATCCAAAAAATTTTCCAAAGGGAAAAGGGGCCCCTTCAGCCCAAAAAAGGTTGTACCAACAAAACCTTGGGGCCCCAAAAGGCTAAACCCCCATCAGAAATCCCGTTTAAATAAAACCCACACTTTTAAAATCGGGTAAACGTGGGTCCGGGAAAGCTTTGCCCCCACCGGGACATAAAAAAAACTTCAAAAAAAAAATGTGGAACTCATTAAGAAATCAAAGGGAAAACACCGGTCCCACTGTAAACCATCTAAAGTTTTGGGGATTCTTTAATTTAACAGAAAAAAAAGCAGTTGCTAATCGGCTTGCTTAAACCAATTAAATGGGAATTTCCCTCCTTTTCCCTAATAAACCCGCCCACTTTTGTAAAAGCAAAAAGGGCCCAAAAGAAAAATCTCCCGGCAACTTTTCACCCAAACAACGGGAAAGGGGAACTTTTTTTTCTTTTTTTTCCCATTAAAGGAGCGGGAAATCGGCCTTACTCTCTTCCCGCGATTCCTCCCCTTTATAAAAGACATACTTTTTCAATTTTTGGGAAACATTTTTCCCGAAGAAGGTCTGTTTTTTCCTGTTACGGTAAAAAAACCACTGTGGGATTTCGGTTGGGCTTTCCACCCCCCTTGGGGGGACACCCCTCATTTTTTCCCCACCCCAAAACCGGGAAAAGATCTTTCAATCCATCTAACTACCCGTCCCCAAGTTTTGGGCCCAAATGTGTCTGAAAATTTGGAGGGAAAAAAAGGTAAATGCTAGGTAAATGGGGGAAACCCCAAAAACCGGGGCCTTTTTGGGCCCGAAAAAACAGTGGGGTTTTCCCGGGCAAACATCTGCACATTTAAACCATTTGATTCTTTCCTGGAATCTACACTTGGAACGTTTTTTAAAAAACGACAGCATGCAGGGCAATTTTTTTTGACTTGGAAAAGGCACGTTTACCCCCTGGGGCGGGGATACTTAAATTGATCTCCACGTTTTGGGGTTTTCGGGGGTCATCTTCGGCTTTTTATTCAAAATTTTTTGGCAGAAACGACAGTTTCAGGTCCGGGTTGGCACCCCTCCCCGGATGTCCACGAGCGGGAGGGGGGGGTTTTCCCACGGGGGAGCTTTACAAATCCCCTTTCCCTTTTTTTTAGTTTTAAAGGATCAACAACATTGTTCAATAAATTCAGGGGGTTTCAGAGGTTTTTTTGTTTGGGGTTTTTTTTTGGCGGGCTACGAAAACGGGTGCCGTACCCGAGTGTCCGCGCGGGCTCCGTTTTTGGGCGTGGGATAAAAATCCATGGGGGGGCGGTTTGAAAAGGGTTTTTCCACCTTTTCGCTACAAAACCCCCCAGTGTTTTTTCACCCCAAAATTTTTCCGGCAGTTTTTTCCCAGATCCAAACTTCAAGTGGGAATTCCCATTCCACTTTTAAAAAGGGGCCCAAAATTTTTCGGGGAGTCATTTTTGACCAAAAATTTAATTTTCCCCACCATTTTAAAAAAACCTAAAAAAACGCTTGCCAAAAGGCACTAAATTAGTTGGGGGGTTCGTAGCACAAAACCCCGGGGGCGCGGGTTTAAGAAAACTTTGTTGCCCTTTCCTCCAAAACCCTGGTCCGTTCCAAACTGGACTACTTGTCTGTGAAACGGCTCCGCAAGATCATTTTCCTCAACCCTTGGACCCTACCCCTAAAGGGGGCTTTCCCCTGCCCGGGGGAGGGGTTCCGCCCCACCCCTGTGTAAGCCGGGCCGCAGAGGCAGGTAAAACCCTTCACGGGTCCAACCGCGGGCGGGAAAACTGCCCTTTGAATTATTAATCGACTTTTTCCCAAAAACCGCAAATCCTGCCTTTGACTGTTTTTTTTGACCCCCCGTTCCAAATTAAGTTTGAAAAAAAACCCGAAATGTATTCCGCCGTTGGGGCTTCTTTTGCCCCCTCAGGGTGGGGAAAAGGCCCGGGTAAAAAAGGGAGTTTTTTCCCCAAATTTTTCCAAGTTTCCGGAAAACCCCTCCAGGGCCCTTTTTCAAAGCCGGGAATTCGTTTTGATTCGCAGTTTTTCCGAAAAGGAGTCTACCAGCTCCGGGCCCGTACAAGGCTTTGTATGCCGAGCTCGTTCCTTTTTCCCCAATCCTATAAAAAATTTTTTAAACCTACGGTTCCCAATTTCTGAGGGGGATTTCCCTTTTTCACCCTTCTCCCCCGGGGCTCCTTCTCAGATTTTGGGGGGGAAACCCATATACATTAAAATGCTTCTGTCTATTCTCCCTGCTTACGGCTTGTGGGGGTTTTGGAAGTAATCTCCCATTCTTCGAGGAGGGTTTTTCGGGTTCTGTCGGATTGCTGTCAGCTTTGGGGGCCATAGCTGGCCGCAACCCTTCAGACCCAAAATTTTTTTACTTTTTTTTAAATTTTTTTAGAAAGGGTTAGGGCGGACGGTTAAAAACTTTTTACTTTTGGGTTTGGGGTTTCCCCCTCCTGTTGGAAATCGGGGGGAACAAAATTGGTTGATCTTTGTGGGCCAAGAACGCCACAAGAAAAAACCTGCCAACCTTAAAACCCCCCTGCCCCAATTTTGGAAACCCAAAATTAAGTTTTATGGGGAGAGACCCGGCAGAGGAGTGGAACCCCAACAGACGAATAACAAACTCTTTCAGATCCGCCCAAAACCCCTTAAAGATTTCCCTCCCATTTTCCGTCGGGGGGGTCGTAAAGGGGAAAGGGTTCGGCCCCCGCACCCCGGGCCAAATTCGATTTTACCCATTTTTAAACCTTTTAAAGATGAAAAAGCTCCGTGGGGGGCATTCCTTGTCTGCCCCACCACAATGACAAAAATGTTCTTTAGGGGGGTGGGACTTCCCAACGATGTAAAACAAAAACCCTTTTTTCAGCGGAGTCCTAAAGGACCCTGTTCGGGGAGGGCCCGCCGGGACGGGGACCCTTTGGGGGTTTTTTGGAAAAATTTAAAAATTTTTCATCTGATTGAGTTTTTAAACGGAAAAAAGGAATTTTTAAAAAAGGTTTCTGGTTGTTTGTAGAAGATGTCATTTAACGGAGTGTGATGGTTTTTTTTTATTTTTTTTTTTTTTAAAAATGACGGGTGATTTTGTTTTTAAAACGTGGGGGACAGCCCCTGATGGGGGCCCGCGGCGGCTGGGCTATAAAAAACTTTAAATCTTTTCTTTTTTCCCCCCTAAAGAGCAAACGCAGGAACACCCCGGGGTCTAGCTAAAAACCGCGTGAAATGAATATTAAACAGGCACACGTCACAGCCTTAGCAGAAAAAAAAGGGCTTAAACGGCCGCGGCTAGGGGGGCCGCCCGTTTTGTCACTCCTATTAAACGGGCTGCCTTGGGCGGACAAGTTTTCTTAAATTCCCCCGGCCTTGTTTTTTTTGAATCAAGTTTTTAAATAAATGCCTTGGTGGCCCCCTTTGAATAATCTTCGTTTGCCCAGGAGCCCACACTCTTGTTTTTAAAGGTGCTCAAGCCAAACCAAAACCCCCTTTTTTACATTCCCTTGCAAGCACCCCCCTATCTTGTGTGTGTGCGTGCGGGGGCGTCCCGATGGGGGTTTGGGAAAAAATGTTTTTATTTTTTATTTTGGGTTTTTTTACTGAAAAATAATAAAGGCGCACCCCCCCTCCCAACCCCCCCCACCCCGTCTTAAACCACAATAAATTTTCCCCAAAGTCATTTCAAATTTTTACCCAAGTTCCCCTAAAAGTCACCCTTTTAATCACCCAAAAAGGGTTCTTTTTTTAAAGGTCATCCTTAATTTCACCCTTTCAAGTCACCCCTCAAGTCACCCTCAATCATCCACAATTTCCCTTTTTCAAGTAAATCCCCCAAGGTAAATCCTAAAGGGCCATCCACAATTTCTTACTCAATTTTTTAATGGGTTTTACCTCAAGATCATAACAAAGTCACCTCTAAGTAAAAACTAAGTTTTTATTCCAATTTTCTTATCAAAAAAAAAAAAAGACAATCATGTTTTTATCTTAAAATTTTAAAGGTTAATATAGTACAAAAACCCGCCTCAAAAAACGCGTCTTGGGTTGGGGTTGTCTTGCTAAAGGTTTTTTTCTGCGCAAAAACCCGGTCCTTAATCTTAATGAAGTTCTTAAAATCCAAGAAAACCACATTGTTTAAAATTTTCTGGCCCTATGGTAATGTCTTTTATAAACCCTTGTCTTTATGTTTTTTGATTTCCAAATCTTTTTAAAAACATATTTTTAATCCTAAATCTCTTTTTTTAAATAAAAAAATTTTTTTAAAATTAATTTTTAAAATATTATTGATTTGAAAGGGATAAAAATTTTTCCCTTTTGTTTTTGGGGCGGTTTTGGGGGCGGGCGTTTTGTCTTCTTTTTTGGGGTGGTTCAGGTTTTTTTTTAAACTTTTTTGGGTTTTTTGTTGCCATTGTTTAAAATTTTTATAACAGGAAAAACCCGCCCCCCAGCAGAAAAGGGGCGCCAAAAATGGCAATTTTTTTAAAAGTTCAATTTTCCATGAGATTTTGGGGGCCCCTTTGGGAATTTTGGCAGGGATTTTTTTTTAAAAGCTGGCAGGGTTAAACTTGTTCTGGGGGTTGGTGGGGGTTATGTTTTCATTTGATTTAAATTTTCTGTAAATTGGAACATTAATTTTTTTTTGTCTGTTCCACCTGCAATTTTTTTTTCCTGTTTTAAAACACCCCCCAGGATGAGGTGCTTTTCATTTGGCTCCCCCCTGACAGGTTTTTTTTTTTTGGGCGGATTTTCTGGCTTTTTTTAATTTTCTCCCCCTTTGTTCATTTTTCGGGATTTGCTGATTTTTCGGCTCGTCTTTTTTAAAGGGAAAATAAAACCTATATAAATTAAAAGAAAAAAAACCCCATGTTTAATGGCGATAACAATTTTCCCAAATTTAATACAGATCACCCCAGAGACCTAAAGACTTATTTAAAAGGGGGATCCGGGCGTTAAATCAAAACAAAGATCTTGTTCGGAACCAAGGGGACCAAATCACTGTCTAGTTTATTTGTACAAACTAAAACCGTTTCCCCCTAAAATTTTTCCATTTTTGGGACCCAAAGTTGCGCTTCCTCCCTGGTAGGGATACTTTAAAAATGTCTTGCGGGGGACACCCTGTTAAATCTTTCTTTGCTGAATTCCTTTTCCGAGGAACTTTTTTGGGTTTTTTTCCACAGGGGCCCCCAAAGAAAAAACGGGCCTCCCCTTTTTTGGGGGCAAAATTTTGGCTCATTCCCTTTGGTCATTTTTTAATCTTAAGTTCAAAAGGTTTTTAATAATCACGGTTTTCTTGTTTTTAAATTTTAATTAATTATTTTTTTTTAAAAAATACCGCCGAAAAAACTTTTCCCAAACCTTTTTCCTTTCTGCTGTTTTTGGGGGCCAAAGTATAAACCCCAATGTTTGGGAAAAAGCTTGTTAAAAATTTAAAACCCACAGATCTTGGAAACTAGACTTTGGGTTTCCACAAAGCTGTTTTCTTTTCATTGCAGATTCTTTTTGTACAAAAGATTTTCTGGGTAAAGCAAGGAATAATTCCAGACAGAAAAAAATAGGTAAATAAAAAATACTTTTTTAAAAAAATTTGGCTTCCCCTGGGAAAAGATGATAGGGTCGGGTAGTGAATGCGCTTGTTTTTTGGGGAAGTAATTACGCTTTGAAAAACAAAGGGGGACGCGGCGAGAGAAAAAACATAAAAAATGCTATAAAGCAACTAGTCCCGCACAAGATCACTTTAAAAACAGAGAATCGAGCATAATTTTAAAAAATAAAAAACAAAAAAAAACGGGGAAACTTCCCCTTTTTACACATTTAAAGTTGTTGACCGGCAATAAAAGAATATTTTCTTGTAACGGGAAACCAATCGAAACTTTCCCCCCAAACCAAAAAATTCATTGATTTTTAAAATCAACCATCAGAAAAAAAAAAGATGCAAAAAAATGTGTTTATTGTTTGGGGTTGGACCCATTGTGTTTTTTTTGGTTGCGCAAAAATATTGGCTGAAAAAAGGGAAAAAACAAATTTTCCCCCCCCCAAAGATAGGGGAGGGAAAAACGCAATCAAAAACCCTAACCAAGGCAGCGGGATTTCATTGAACAAACACAGGGGGAAGGGTTATTTAAAAAACCCGATTTTGGCAAATTTATTTTAACCCCCCTAACGAATACAGAGCCCACACATTGGAACACAATCCCGGAACAAACCCCCACCCAAATGGCCTTTTTCTAAAATTTACCCCATGATCGATTAACAAAAAAATTTTAAGTGCCTTTAACATCATTGACAGGCTTAAAGTACAAAGATGGGGAAACCTTTTAACACAAAAGAGTGCTTCGGCTTTGTGTTGCCATACAACTGTTATCCCAAGGGGGCCCCCTTAACTTCCCCCTTTTTTTTTTTTTGTCGAAGGGTTTTTAAGGGAAAAAGAATTGGGCCCAATTTAATTCAATTTTGTTAAAACCCCTTAGAGTTCCCAATTAAAGAGGACCCCCGGGATTTTCACGGGATCACCCTTTAGTTGAAAACTTTAAAAAAACAGTTAGCCAAAGACTTTTTCTTACAGATCACGAGAGCGGTTTTGACAATTCTGCAAAAGAAGGGTTAGAAGATTCCCCAAAGTTTTGCGCGAAAGGGAAAAAGGAAAAATTTAAAGGGGGCTAAACCATAAAAGAAAACAAAAGAAAAACAATAAATGTTGCTAAAGACCCCCGGCACAACAAAAACTATTACCTTTTGGGTTTGAAAGTAAGGTCCCTTTAACCTTCCCGGGGGGAAGCAGAAGGGGACACTCCCATCGGGGAAAACAGTCCATTTGGATTTTTGATCCATATGAAATAAAAAAATTGTAAAAATAAATTCCCCCTTGTTTTAATTTACGAGAAATGACACAAAAAAAAACAACCAGCTCCTCAAGTTTTCTTTTTAAAGAAAAAAATGCAGAAACCCACCAACACAGCCCCCCCTTTAATTTAAATTTTTCGTAAATATTTTGAGGAAAAAGGGAAGGGTCAGGGACGAAGTGCAAAAATCGAAACAAAAGGGGAAAAGGAAAGGCCCTTTAAAAAATGAAAAGGGGGAAATCATTTGATGCGTGTAATCCCTTTTAGGGGAAACTTTTTTTTAAGGTTTTAAAACAATGAAAATGCAAAACCCCTCCAATCACCAAAAAAACTCAAACCCCCAAATTTGGGAAAAAAGAATATCTTAAATTTAATAAAAAAAATTCGAACCCAATTCAAGAAAACCCTGAGAAAAAGTTTTTAAATGAAGGGGATGAAGCATGATTTATCTTATAAAAAATTGGAAAATATAACCCCCCTTTTTATGGGGCCCTTTCCAGGCCCCCGATTGCATATGAAAATTTGGATTAAAAAACCACACGGGGGGGGTTTTTTGTTTATCTAACGACCTTTTTTAAAAACGGTTGGGTTGTTCCAGAAGATTAATCGCTTTTTACGTTTATAGGAAAAAGTCTTTTTTTGCCAACAATGCTTCTTTGTATTTTGTCAGGGAATATGCTCGACGGGCAAAACCCACTGCGAGTATTCCTTTGTTTTCCCAAATTTAGTTTTCCCCCTGGCTCGAAAACTGAAAACATTTTTTACCAAAACCCAATAAACCCCCGGGACCCCTTTTCCCAATTTAAATTCTTCCTTTTCATTTTTAAAAAAAACCCTTTTTTTGTTGGGGGTTTTAAAAGTAAAGGCGAATTTTTTGGGTTTAAATCGGACTTGTACCACCCCGTTTCCCTTTTTGCCACTTTTTTCCCTTGTCTTTAAATTCTTCAGTGGGGTTTATCTATAAACAAAACTATCGTATCTGTGAAAAGGGAACCCCTGGACTCGGATACTTTTTTAAAAGTAGTCATAAAAGAAATTCTAACATTAAAAGTTTTGATAATTCTAAAACAGAAAACCCAAAAAAAAAAAAGGTTTTTTTAAAATTTTTGGACTTTCTTTTTTTCTCTTTATAAAAAAAGCGATCATGAATTTTTTTAAATTCCTGATAATTATTTTTGAAGTCAGCTTAATTGCTTCGTTTTCTTTTTGGTGTTTTAACAAAAACATTTTTTCCCTTGTGCATTCTCCAAGCCCTTTCCAAAAAAGCTTTTGGGTTCATCAACTTGAAAAAGTCTTTTTTTGAAGATCTGTGGATTTAGTTCTGAGATCAGTGTTTTTTCATAAAGTAGGGTTTTTCATGAACGGTTCTTGATCGAAGCAATTATACGATGAACAGATTTCCTTAAAACCCAATGTCTTAAATAAAATTGTAAAAGTCTGTAATGACAGACAAATTTTTTTTGCCCCAAGTTAGGCCCAAATTTAAAGGCGGCTTGTTTTTCATCTTTAGACTTTCTGCTGAATGGGTATCTTTTGCAGGTCATGGAGTTTAAGTGGAAAATTCCTGTCAACTTCTAAAATTTACCCAAGCTGTTGACAGGGCCCAAACTACCCAAACCCCTTTAATGCCTTTTTGGAAAATTTTTTGGATTGGCTTCAGTGTACATTTAAAGTTAAAGTAATGGAAGCGATTGCGCCCCTTGCCCCTTTCCTTTCAGGGTTGTTTGGAAAAAAAATACATGAGTTTGTTTTGACCTTTTAAAAGGTTTATTGGCTTTCCCAAATATTTGTTGTTTTCTTTTCAAAAAGGGGCACCCATTCTAATTTCCCCCACGCCCAAACCTTTTCAAAAAAAACTGAAGCATTGGTAAACGAAAAACAAAACATTTGTACTCCAGTAAAACTTTTTAAAAAAGCATTCCCCCCAAATCACCCGGGGCAGAAATTTTAAAAGCGCGGGATCCAAACTTTTAAGGGTTTTATGCGGTCTTTCTGTAATTTTCAAAAAAATCCCCCAACAAAAAGACCCCAGCCATCAAGTAGGGGTCATATTGTCTCCCCTCGTTTTAAAACTTTTAACTTCTGCCACGGGATCTTGAGGGATGCGGTTAAAACTGAATCACCCGTTTTCCTTTTCCCTAAGACTAAAAGAACGCGCCCTTTTGGGGAAGTTTTATCTTCGTTTAAACCCTTTTCCCCAAATTTCATGAATTTATAAGGGAAAACGCCCTTTCTAACCAGAGTTTTTTCAAAAATTCTTTTTTGTTATTGGGCGGGGCTTTAAGGGGGAAAAGCCAGTGACTCTAATGGGGTTTCCCCTCTTTTGCGGGTAGAGTCATAAAAAACAAAGTTAAATTTAAAATGGGAAAACATTTTAATTTTTTGATGTTGGGGGGCCAAAGCATGCTACCCGGTGGGGTTGGGTTACGGGTTTTATTATAAGATGAGAGTCAAACCTCGGAAAATTTTGAAAAAAAACAGGCACTTCCATTTTCTTTGGGTTAAAAATTTAGGGGATTCGTTGTTGTGCGCTGTTTCCCCTGGGAAATTTCCGCTTAAAGTGATCATGGTCCTTTTCTTTTGGATTTGTTGCTTCTTCATGAGTTCTAAACCCCAAATTTTTCCCAAAAATGTTTTGGCTGACTACTGTTCTTGGTCTCAGCGTCAATGATTTCAGATAAATTCAAATTTTTAGAACAGGTTTTTTCACTTTCTGCATGCGTTCTAAAAGGGTTTTTTGCAGCATTTGGGCCTCTGTTTAAATTTTGGGTCTGGGAAAGAAACGCCTTCCCACCCGACAATAACGAAGGCAAAATTTAACAAATCTGGGGATTACTTTTTAAGACTGTTTTTCGAAGTTTTTGTACGCTGGCCCTTTTTAAGGGCAATATGTTTTAAGTCTTTCGTAAACTACGTATGGGGGAATTTTGCGTCGTTTTCCCTTCTTAAAACTAAAATTTAAACCGGGTGGGGGGTAATTTTGTTCTGTTTTTCCCGGGAAAATGGGCCGGGGAACCCAAATTTTTTTAGTTGCTTGGGGGCGGGGGAATTTAATTTTGGGAAACATTTTCCCCGCAGGGTTTTTTTTTTTATTGGGGAATGCTTTTTAAAATATGCCGGGAATAAATTTTAATCATTGTTCGTTTCAATGTGTAATGCGGGTACCCCCCCCTGGGGAAAACATCACCCCGTAAAAATCAAAAGATTTTTGTCTGGTTTTTGCCAATCGTTGGGGTGTTCTTGGAAAACCTTTTAAGGGGTTTTAGAATTTGTTTCCTCATCCCATTGTAAAAAATTTAAAATTATTGGGTTTTTTTTGTTCTTCAAACTGATCAATGGAATCCACGTAACCCGGGGAAAAGGGTTTCCCCAAAGAAAAATCATTTATTTTAAGGGGAAGTTGCACCCTTGCGTTTTTTTCGGGCGTTTAAAGCAGCCTTGCGAAAACACCAAAATTTAAACCCTTTTTTGTCTTTTTCCTTTTATGTTTAGAATGCTCGTTTTTTTACAATTTTGGGAGTTGGGGGTTAAGAAACCCGCCTACAACGCGGGGATACTTAGAAGGGTTTTAATCTGTTCCGCCAACCCTCTACCCCAGAGCCTCCATTTTTTTTGGGTTCTCAGCGGGCCCCATCAAACCTTTTTAAGCATTGGGTCCCCCCGGGAAGGGGGGGGGGGGGTTAAGTCATTAAAAGGGGAAAAAATGGGCTGCTTTTTTAGTCGAGACCCCCGAAATTCTGGTTTTCTTCCAATTTTTTGTTACAAAAGCGATTAAAAAGCTTTCATTACTTTAAAAATGGTGGGTCTATTTTTTGTTTACCCGGGAAATTTTTTAGAAAAAGCATGACAACGCTTGCCCGTACGCTTTTCTGGGGTCAATTTACTTCTAAATCAATATCAAATTTAGTGCTTTTTTGATAAATTTTTTTTGGGTTGCTTCAAAAAATTCGTCTGGTCCTTCTTTTAAAAATTTTTCCTTTCTGAGTTTTTTTTTCTAACTCAAAAATATTTATTTTTAAAATTTAAAAAAAAAAAAAATTTAATTTTCGACGGTCTTTTGGGGGGTTTGGGGCTCATAAACTAAAGGGATAAACACCCTTTTGGGGGTGTTTAAAGTGAGCTGGGGGTTTTAAAAAGAAATTTAATGTTTTTGTTTCTTTTTTTTGCATTTTCCTTTTTTTAGCCCGGGGGTCTTGGGTTTTTTGAGAAAAACTTTTCCTCCCTTTTTTTTGGGGAAATCAAAAAAATTTGGGGGCCCTTTTTTTTGTCATCAAAATCGGGGCCCGTAAACGACAAAAACTTCATCCGGGATGTTTAGTCACTAGCGCTTTAATTTTTTATCAGCTTTAAAGGGAATAAGTTTTGGGGGTTAAATTTGTTGAACCATACTGGTGTTTGGGGGGTTTTGTTTTTAAAATTTTTTTTAGCAGGGACCCACACCCAAGGAAACACAGGCCAAGAGCTAAAACAAAACCCCCTAGAGGTCTGCGGGGTGCGGGCCCATGCCCCTTGTAAAGGGCCAAAACTCGTTTTTTGCTGAGGGAGCGCTTTTTCATGCCCAGTATTAACATATGGAAAAGCATTAAAGGGGGACAGAATACCTTCGTTTGGGTTTTTCGTTTTTTTGAAAGGTTTCCCCTCTAGGTTTTTTTTGCATTTGTGTAATTTTTTGGGGAACGAAGGTTTTTTTGCCCGGGGGTATCTCTTCTCCCGGGGGACCTGGCGTGGGAGGGAATTCGGAAATCTGACAACATGCTTTTTTAAAAAAAAAAAAATTTAATTTTTTTAAATTTTTTATTTCTAATCTGTTAATTTGAATTTTAGCTCGCATCATATATTAAAAACAAAAAACACTTTTAAAGGGGGTTTTTCGGGTTTTCTTCTTTATCAATTTTTAATTTTTTATTATGTCTCTTAAAAAGGTTTTTTCCCCGCTTCCATGTAAAGGGTTTTCCTCCGGGTTTAAACCCTTGGTCAATTTCCCTAAAAAAAACCCTATTTCGTTTTAAAATAAGGGTCAAAATCTAACGCTGTGAAGATGTAGATTTTTAGACACAAGGTCAAAATGTTGGATTTCTTCAAAACCCCCCCACCTCCAAACAGTTTTCTTTTTCTTTAAAAAATGAAAGGGTTTTAAACCCCCTAGCGGATTTGGTTTGGACAAACCCCCAATTTTACTTTTCACTTTTGTTTTTTAGGATTAATAAAATTTTCAGTTTGTCTTTTGAATTTGGGTTTTTCGTTTTCCCCACAGCAAAAAATTCCTTTTAAACGAAACTTGCGTGGCACTAAAAAAAAAAAATTCCCTAAATGCTGGGGCCTTTTCCCTTTTAAAATTTTGAATGATGAAACACTCTTTCGGGAATATTTTTTCTATTTTGCTGATATTGGGTTTCTGGATCAAACCCCGCTAAGTCAGGGGTTTCTAAAAACGCAAACTCTAACGAATGTTTAGAATTTCTGGGACTTTGCTTCGGTTCCAGATATAATTTTCTTTTTTGTGGCATTAAAAGTTAGTTCATATGACAACGTCCCTTTTTTTGCCCTTGAAAGTTTTGGGGGATTTCGCTTTTAACAAAATCAAAAACCCAGGGGTTTTGAAAAAAACGATTTCCAAAACGCTAACCTACAAACTACAAAATTTTGCCCCTTTTTGCGCTGCGGCGCCTATTCTATTTTTTTAGTCTTCTTTTTTTTCGATTCCTTTAAACCAAGATACCCTTTCATTCGCGGGGTTTTGCCATAGATCGAATAGGCTAAAAATATGTTTTCTTTATGTAAAAAAAATTTTCTTGCCCCCCAAGTTTTATAGAAAATTTTTTTTTTTCGGGGTTGCCCGCCCCAGAATTTTGTCCCAACCCCTCCTTTTTTGGGGCTGTTGTTGAAGGGGGTTCTATTTTTAAAGTAAGCGCGCCGAGCCGGGAAAAATCAATTATCCGCTCCAAGGGCGGAAAATTTTAAAAGTAAGAATTTGATCCCATCAATAGTAAAATGGTTTTTTTGGAACCCGGAATATTCCCTTTTTTCCCCTTTACGCCAAAGGGCTCTTTTTTAGTCTTCTATGGGGGCAAAACGAGCCATTATTGTGAAAATTTTTTATAAAAAAAATAAAAAATTTATTATTAAAGAAACAGGCAGGGATTGAAAAGGGGAAAAAGATTTGTTTTTTTTGGGCTTGGAGACGAAATGATGAAACCTTCTTTGATACAGCATCGCTCAAAAACCCCCAAAAGTTTTCAGGGGAAATTTAAAATTAAGTAAGGTTTACTCTTTTTTCCCAAAAATCTAGGCCTGAACCCCGATTTTCCTATTGTTTTGAGGGAGATAAAAAAGGGGGCCCTTTTGTTTTTAAAAAAAAGATCAAAAGGGCAACTTGTTTTGGCTTACAGATAAAAGGGGACCCATCAAAGTTTTTAGGGATGAATACAATTAAAACAAAGACTTTTGTGGGGGATTTGAAAAAGGGTTTGGGAAGGGTTTGGGCCGAAATTAAGAGGGAGGCATTGCCCAAAAGTTTAAAAAAAATACAACAAAAACTCCCCAAAAAGATCTAAACCCCAAACATGGAAAATTCAAGGGTTTAATCAAACAGAGACAAATTTAAGGGGAACCGAAAAACCCGTTTTTTTTAGAAGAAAAACAATTTAAAACATACACGACCCCCCGCTACCCCGCGAGAAATAACGGCCCCCGACTTTTTCCCTTTTAAAAAGATTTAGAGGGGAATTAACAAACAATTTAGCAAAACTTGGTGAAGGAGAAGAGCATATAAAAAGAGAAAAGAAAAAAATCGTTGAGTGATGACGCCCAATTTGGGGGCCCGGGTTAAAAAAAGAAAAACCCAAAGACTAAAAGATCTTTAAAAGAAAGATTTGGGAAGACTAGAGTTTTTGGGTTTAAAATAACCGAAACAATTTCGAACTTTAAGGAGCAAATAAGAGAAAAAATTTCCAAAAAATTTTAATGAAAACACAACTTGCAGAACGAAACAAAGCTTTTAGAGAGGGAAGGAAATTCCCCTTGGGGTTTGGGGGGGGGGGGGAGGGGGGGGGTTTGTTTAAAGGGGGGGGGGGGGGGGGGGGGGGGGGGGGGAAAGGGGGGGGGGGTGGGGGTTTCAAGGGGTATCGGGCCTAGGATTTAAAAATTTTTTTTTGGTAAAAAACCCCCCCGGCTTGGAAAAAAAAACTTGGCCGGGTTTATTAAAAAAAATTTCCCGTTTCCGTGAAAGCTTTCCAGGGAAATTTAGGGGGGGGTTTTTTAGCGGGCTTTTTTCTACTGAGGGAAAATTGGGGCTTTTTGGCTGGCACTTATGGGCATTAGTTCTTTTTTAAAAGTCGGGGTTTTAAATTTGTTTTAAAAATCCCAAGGAATCCAAGGGGCCCGTTAAACCAAGAACAAATGCCGCTTTTCATATTCATGGTCCTTTTTTTTTTTTTTGGCTTCCCTTTAACGGCCTTCGGGTTTTGGGGCCCAATTTGGGTGAAATTAAACCCTTTGGGGTTTGGGGTTTTTGCTTTCAAATTTCTGGGGGCAGAATTTATTTCGTTTTTCCCCAAATTTCTGTTCATTGCCTGCCACAAGGATTTTATTATTGAAGTTTTTTTTTGTGGGCCCATCCGGGGGTCTGAGGGGCAGAAGGGAGAGGGATAAACCCCGTGCCAAAAAAACAAAGGCTACTTTCGTCTTGGCCTTTGTAAAAAAAATTTTTGGGACCTTTTAATACTTTTAAAATAAATCAACGGGAAAATTAATGGCGTCCCCTAAATTTTTTCTAAGTATTGTTTTTTGGGGCGTCAAACCAGTAAAGGGCAGTTTTTGCTCGACCTTGTTGTGCTTGCGAACCCAGCAAACACCAAAAAGTAAGTACGAACAAGTCGTTTATTCGTTCTATTCCCCGCTTTAGTTGGCCCCTTTGAAAAGTCTAATAAAAATGTTGTCCTTGGGTGTTTTATGCTTTGCTTATGGGCCCTAGGGGAACGCTGTTGGGGCCCGAAGAGAAAGATGTTTTAAGGAGGATTTCCAAACAAATTATACTTTCTGTGCACGCCCCCAAAAAAAGGGGTGCCCAAAAACCCTGATTAAGAAACCCAAATTTTGTCTAAAGGGCTGGGCTTAACCTTAATATGAAATTTGGGGACAGAAACCTTTCAAAAAACCTTCCCTGTCTATTCTTTTTGGGAATGGATTAAAGGTTTTTTTCATTTTGGGAATGGGCTTGCAGTTTTAGTCAAAATACCCTCCCGGGGGTTTTATAAAAATGAAATCTATACTGAAACCCCACCAAAAAGGTTTGGGTGATTTAAGGGGATCAGCATAAAGGTTTCTCCCCCAAAACCCCCCTTTATCACAAAAAAACGGGGAAAATTTAACTGGGTTTTGGGTTAAAAATGCATCGTGGAACCCCCCCTCCCCCTTTGCCCATGTAGTCTTTTTTAATTTGGGGGTTAAGATAGCTCTTTAATGGAGTTCTAACCTTTTCTTTAAAAAGGGGTTTTATCGGGTACAGAAATGACAAGAGTATCCGTTTTTATATTTTTTAAAAATTTGAGTGCGGCCCCAAAAGAAAATTTTGCAAACATTTTTATTTTAATGCGCTCATTTTTATTTCGTTTAAAAAAGTTTGTAACAATTTAAAACTCAAGGGCCGCCTTCCATTTTTTTGAACATGCTATTGATAAAAAAATTTTTCCCGGGAACCCCAAAAGGTTTCATTTTAGAAATTTTTTTACAAAATTGGTATGGTTTTTTAAAAATTTTAAACAAAGAAGAATAATTTAAAATTCCCAAAATTTTAACAAATTTTAGGGCCCAAAATTTGCCCGGGTTAAAAAATACCTATGGGGTTTTAAAAGGTTTTTTTCCCCTAAAAGAAGCAAAGATTTAAATTTGACATTACTCTCAAAATTTAAAAGCCCAAAACTAAAAACAAGGGTTTTCATTCCAAAACCCAAGAAGAAAATAGACATTTTCCTTTTTGATGTTAAAAGCAAAACTAAAAATGTTAGGCTTTGGGGCTGGGCAATCATTGATTTAGAGTTACAACCAGACAAAAAAATTTCTTATGAAGGAAAAAAATTCCCCTCGATGTGTGGGCATTTATTACTCTTTGTTTATTTGGATTGGGGCTGAGCAATGATGAAAATTATATGAAAGGGAAAGGGCCCTCAACGGGTTTTAAAAAGCTTTTCCGTCAGGGGAAACTGCTTTTTGCATTATGAAAATTTTACAAAACCCCAATTTACGTTTTTTAAAAAATTAGTTTGTGGGAGGGTTGGACATTTTTTTTTAAAATCCAGACAAAACGGGGAAAAATTTTAAAATGTGATTAAACCCGCCCATTGTTTTTTAATTAAAAAATAAGTTGTAAAAAAATAATGGCGCGGGGGCCCGATTTAATTTAGAGGTTACATTAGCGCCTGTGAGGTGTTAAAAATTTAGAATTAAAAAACCTTTCAGCGTTTCGACTTTGGGAAAAGAAAAGTGAGATTAGGGGGCCGGGTTTTTTTAGGGGTTTTTTTGTACACTAAAGTTTGGGATTATTAAAAAACAAAGAGGGTTTGGGGGGAAAAGCAAAAGTTTCCTAAATTTGAACATTTCGCAATCTAGAAGCCCAAAAAATTTGGGCGTATTATTTTAAAAAGGGTTTGAAAAATACCCTTTAAATGGCACTTAGAACCATATTTTAATGGGAAAATTAAAATTTTTAATTTATAAAACCCCTTTTTCATTTTTTGGCCGTTCAAAAAAGTTTTAGGGAAAACATTTACCCCTGGCCCTTTTACTTTTAAGTCCCTTTTCCCGATGACAATATCGGAAGAGATTTTTAAATTTAAAGGGCCTAGGAAAAAAACAGTACTCCTCCACAGAAAAAAACGGTTTTAAAAGAGGGTTCAAAATTTTTTCAATTCATTCCGCAAATGAAATTAGGAGACACGTTCACAATGATATTTGAAATTTCTGTCTTAAAAGATGTAAAGAGGAATGGGGCTGTGGGCGTTAGTGACGTCCTTTTAAAAGGAATTCTAATTAGCTGGCAAAACTTAGACGTTGACAGTCTTAAAGTTACTATCGTCGTTCTTTACAATGGTGAGGATATTAAGGTCATAACAACAAGCAACAAAATCAATATTAGTCTAAATAGAAATAATCTTACAGAACTAAATTGGATTAATCTTACACATT
>CM031621.1:56762842-56815476 GCA_018398815.1 Conus ventricosus
TTCCATTTTGACTTGTGAGACACTTTGATGCCAGGTTGATTGCATTTGGGGGCCTCCTGTCTTTTACTGATTCACGGCCATCCACATGCTTGAAAGCCCTTTTGAATGGCAGAAGAACAAAATGCTGCTATGGGTTTTCTCCTGTTCAGTTCCTTCCACCACTAACCATGAAGCCCAGAACCCTGTCTTTTCCCAGTTTCCATGTCCGAGTTGCTGTCAATTTCTGATTTGTGAGACACTCGTAATGAAGTTGATTGCACTTCTCCTTTTTCTATGCAGCTGATCTTTTTTTTTAATGAAACAAACAATTTTTGTTTGCTTTATATTCTGTCCCTCCCTTACCCACCCACCATATAGCCCAACTTCAGGGCCAGGGTCAAGAAGTCACTGTCTTGATCCCTGCCAGGTTTTGGAAGAGTATACGACAAACAGAGCCCTGTCCCTACTGATCATGCCCACTCCAGTACCAGTACTGATCATGCCCACCCCAGCACTACAGGGGTTACCTTGGCCAGCCAGGGAAACGGCCTGTCTTGACCCAGCCCCTTGCAGGGTAGCTGATTAATAGCCCAGCACTACAGGGGTTACCTTGGCCAGCCAGGAAACTGTCTTGACCCAGCCCCTTGCAATGTAGCTGATTAATAGCCCAGCACTACAGGGGTTACCTTGGCCAGCCAGGGAAACAGCCTGTCTTTATCCAGCCCCTCACAATGTAGCTGATTGATTAATAGCCCAGCACTACAGGGTTACCTTGGCCAGCCAGGGAAACGGCCTGTCTTGACCCAGCCCCTCACAATGTAGCTGATTAATAGCCCAGCACTACAGGGTTACCTTGGCCAGCCAGGGAAACGGCCTGTCTTGACCCAGCCCCTCACAATGTAGCTGATTAATAGCCCAGCACTACAGGGTTACCTTGGCCAGCCAGGGAAACGGCCCGTCTTGATCCAGCCCCTCACAATGTAGCTGATTAATAGCCCAGCACTACAGGGGTTACCTTGGCCAGCCAGGGAAACGGCCTGTCTTGACCCAGCCCCTCATAAGGTAGCTGATTAATAGCCCAGCACTACAGGGTTACCTTGGCCAGCCAGGGAAACGGCCTGTCTTGACCCAGCCCCTCACAATGTAGCTGATTAATAGCCCAGCACTACAGGGGTTACCTTGGCCAGCCAGGGAAACGGCCTGTCTTGACCCAGCCCCTCACAATGTAGCTGACTGATACACCTGGGACAGTGGGTACCTCCTGTCTTGTGTGTCTATATGATGTCCAAGCCAAAGAGATGTGTTGAGAGCATCTGCCCTCTAAATCACCAGGATCTCATTCCCCTCCATCACAGGTCACACCTCATGGAAAATGTGGCAGATCTTAAGAAGACCACAGAGAAAAAAAGAATGTGGAAAAGAGTACTTAAAGAGGAGATGAAGACAGAAAAGATCCATTAAGAAAGGCAGAGGACACAATAGGAAAAAAGGCCGGTTACAATTTGTAAGGACCCTCACCCTTAACCTGTCTGACATGGGAGACCTCACCAGTGGCATTAAGTCCTACCATGCTGTGCTCAGGCCAGTCAGCAGCTTGACAATATAGGCCTAGAAGCTTGGGTACTACCAGTAGATTTGTATACCCTGAAAGGCTGGGGTCCAGGGGCCACCCAGGCCCCAGCAGGGTACAGGGGCAGTGCCTCTGTTGGGGGGTCAGGGGCAACATTCCCCTGATGGTGAAAGAAAAATGTATTTTAGAAGGCAAATGAAAAGCTCTCATTGAATGGAAAGTGGAAAATTTAGGCCTGAAATTAAAGCTAAAAGTTAATAAACACATTATACACAGCTGAAATGCTATTTCTTGAAGAAATTCAACGATCACTGTTTTCTCTAATTCTGTTTGTTTCACATTTAATCTACACATACCTTTATACCCTTTGATCTCCCATAGTCACTAAAACCTAAAGCTACTACATAACATGTTTTTGGCAGATGGCTACAGATATACCTGGACAATGTAAGAAGCTACAAGACAACTACTCTACAGATGCAGTCTTGGCATTCAATTGAAATCGCCACACAAGAGGAATGAAGTCTCTGTGAAATTTGTTGTCACTCTTTGAAATGTTCTGAAGCCTGATGTCTTCAAACAAACAGAACAGAAAGCCACTCATGGCATGTCTATCTTCTGCAGACCTGCCTAGGCCCCCTAAGACCTCTCAGTAGTGGGACCCCAGTTTTCAGTAGTTTCACAGGTGTTGTCAATAGTAAAATGTCGGGGCGTTTTAGTTAATGAACTCTTACCATTAAAGGACCTTGTCATTTTCAAATGAAATTAAAATATGCTGCAAATAACAATATTATGTTATAAACTACATAAAAAAAGAATGACACTAAGGAATGAAAGAGTGGTTAGTTAAGAGAAATACTACCCTCACCTGATCAGTGATGACAATAAGCAGACTTTGAAATCTTTAAATAACAAAGGATGTAGCTTTGCCTCGAGAGCAAGCAAATGACTTAGCAATCACTGAGTCCGGAAACATTTTTCCAACTACCTGAGTAAGTTTATTGGCAGCCGTTAAAGGCAAATTGAGCTCCGCCACCAAGCCAACCATAATAGCCTCTGCCCGAGTCACATCATCTTTTGAAGGGCCACTGGGTCCAGGATTCAACTTTCTTTGAAAGAAAGACGTGATCTGTGGAGTTGCTTTTTTCGTGTCCAAGTTTGCCTGTGTTTCCGAGTCTTGACATGGCATTTACAGTCGTTAAATCCACCATGTTCACTTGAAACGTCATCCCAGCAAGCCTCGCAAAAAACAAACCCTTTACCCTTTGCACTGGCCTTCAGGTCTGGAAATTTTTTCCGTAGACTTTTGCCGATATTGTTGAAGAGCAATTACTTGCGTTGTCTTTGCTTTCTTCTTGTCTCTTCAATCTATAACTTCTTCACAATCGGATTCTTCATCATCTGTCTCATGCAACCGCTTCGAACTCGATGCCATTTTGGCGGACAGAGAACTGGCAGTGTAGTGTCATGTGACAGCCTTTCCTGCACGATTGATAGACTAAGCAAGGGCCTCAGATGAACCAGGCAGCAACGCTAACCGACTTGTAGTTCCGTGAACGGTAAAATCGTTTTTTTTTTTCTTCAACTCACCCTAGTGCCATAATTTGTCGTCTGAAATCATAGCAATTATGGACGAATCGTAGGACTAAGCAGGTCTGCTTCTGTAGCCACAGGCCAATTGTTTCACTGTTTGCATCCTTTTCCATCGACCATTCCCATCGCCATCAATTTTGCACGCCTTTTTCAACCTCCTCTAGCCTTGAGACATCGCCTTTTGTCAAAAACAGCATTGTAACAATTGTTCCCCTGTCAGCTAACATGTGCATATGTCTGTGGTGACAACAGAGGCATTGAAAACTTGGATCGGAATTCAAATAGTGGAACTGCTGTCCGATTTAAACTATTGTTCGAAAATTCATTGCTCCTCAGAATTAAAAAAACCACATCACCAGCACCAGCCAGGCATTCCAGACCATAACTGGCACAGTAGTAACCCATGTAGAAGCCTTTTCAAAAACTTAGTCTTTTATTCCAGTAATGATGCCCCCATCAGCGGAGCCTAAGGAATCACTGGACCACACAAGCCTACCAACCATGGCAAGGTTGCAAACCCCCACAGAGTACAAGTTTCTTTCAGTTGTTTTTTTTTTAAAAAAAGCAGCAGGGTGTGGACTTTACAGAACTTGCTCAAACTAAACCGATGATGTGAAACACACTGCATGGGGGAGAGAGAGAGAGAAGAATATGGGAACAAAGACAAGAAATAAGAGTCACCAAACAGAGGGAAAAAATGAAAGTTAAACTTACATCCCAAGACAAAAAGTTGTGGTACCCCCAACTGTTTCGTTTGCCGCAGAACAAATGCAGCATTTCTGAAGTAAACAATATTGCTTTCAGATTAACAATGTGAATAACTAATATTCAGCATCAAAATAGTGATATATCAGTGGTGACAATCATGATCACTTATCAATTTTAGTTTCAGTTCCATTTTCATCAATCCTAGCCAACTACACAGTGCCCTTTCAGAACTGCTATAACAGAGTGAAAACAAGCCCCATCCTGAATTCAAGCAGCAAACATACAGCAACAAACATACAGCACCAATCAACGAAATATTCATAAAAACTTAATATGACTAAATAATTTCCATCCATAAGGTGACACTGAATTCATCACCTCAGTTTGAAAAAAAAAGTACAAATCAATGAAACTAAAAAACAAAAAATCAAAGAAAAAAAGGGTATTTTACTATTACAAGTAGTTTTATCATATACTTACCTGGCCAAACAAATGCCTGATTTCCACGTGGCATAGGACATCGCCACACATCATGATTCTAATTTAAAAAAAATATAATCAAGAGCAGGTGCTATCACTACACCACCAAGCCCTCATGAATGATCTCCCTTAGCTCAAACTGAACCCTGATGGAATGAGTTGTTTCCGTGTTATAGTGTTTGGACAGGTGAGAAAGAGAGAGATAGATAATGTTGCATATAGCCCAGCCGACTGCAAAGAGCCATTTCAGGTATGTCACATTCTGAAAAGAAACAGGAAATTTTGTTTAAAATCTTTCTTCTGTAGAATCTTAGATCAGATGAAAAATGTTGATCTCTTTCAGAAATCCAAAGATCACATCAGGTGGGACATCTCTGAACAGGGTTTTCATGGAGTCTAAAGTTTTTATGTCTCACACCATGCAAGTCCAAGCATTCTAAAAGAATATGTTTCACTGTGAGTGGTACCTGACATGGAAATGCACTACGAACTTCTTTCACCTTTTAAAAGATAAGAATTGGTATAAAACGAGTGCCCTGTGTGCAAATGGCACAAGACTGTTTCTTCTTTATGGCCGCTTGGGAACATGGTGAACACTTTTTGCGGTCTGGACAGATTTGGAACAATTTGTTATTCATCTGAGAGTTCCATGATTCGACTTGAGACCGGTCTGCAAGCCATTACACTATTGATTGTGTTCTTGTTGACTAGAAACCCTACCCCGTGTTCATGATAATCTTCCCTGCCACTGTAGTAGAATTTTGTGGCCTTCTGGGGTGTTTATCTCTCCAAAATTTTTCCAGCGTACTTCGCGCAACCCTAGGATATTCCAACGATATCTCTTCATTTCATGTTCCAGTTGTTCCAGTCTTCCAGCGCCATTAAGTGTGTTGACATTCCATGTGCCGATTACGATGTTATCCCTGGCACGGATGCTTTTTGGTCCCCCAGTAGCATATTTTCCACTTTCGCCCTGATGACCGTCGACGGAAAAAGGCGGTCCTTGTTGTCCCGGCGACGCCCGAGGCCGGTATGGAATCGTCTTTGGTTGTCATTCTCATGGGTGTGTCTTGGGCAGTGACGCATGGCGGAGCCCATCCCTCTCCATGCCAGCCCACAGCCGATATCCTCCTCCACGGTGGTTTCGCCTTGGTCTTGAACATTTTAGCCGTTGGGTTCATTTTGGGAACTTTATCCGCCTTGGCCGGTCCCCTACTACTTGAGGTTACGCCCAGTAATGCCATTTTTAACATTACCCCCTCCACATGGTTTGGCATGCCTGCTGAGGCAAGGTCCCGGGGTATGGCGCTTGGAGCCACATGTGAAGGTTTAGGAGGTGAGAGGAGATCCAATGACCCGTCCATCCCACATGAAATTTGCAGGATGCAGCAGCCAAGCATCAAAGGGTACGCCCCCTCCCGGCCCCATTATACCGGTCTCAAGTCGAACATGACCTTACGTCTGAGGCAAAACCATTCAACATCACCATCCTACAGGTTATGCCCCACTTTGGGCTAAAAGCGACGAAGAAGTCGAAGAAAAAGTCGACATAGCTGTGTTGACTGAAACGTGGCTAAAATCTGAGGGTGATGAAAGCTTTCTCACTGCTCTGACTTCTGACAACTATGAACTTATCCGTTCCCTCGTCCGGCCGGACAGGGTATGGTGGCATTGTTTTTTTCCCATCAGAAAAGATCTGTTCCCCTTCGCTTCAGCTAAGAGAATGCTTTTCGCATCGTGGAAGCTGCAGAGTTGCAACTGACTATCGGAAAAGTAAAGCCCCACCTTTGTCTGTGTTTATCGTCTGCACCCCAAGAAGGAAAACAATGTGACATTTTCCAGTTCTTTGAGGGAATTTCGGGGCTGCTCTCACATTATGCTAGCAATAAAATGACTTTCATTTTTCACGGTGACTTAAAACCTTCTTTTCAAACAACCTAATGATTACAAAGTTGCTCGCATTTTGACCTTGCTTGCTGATCATAATTTGTGTCAACAGGTAGACAAAGCCACCCAGCGTTGTGGCAATATCTGGATTGGACTGAGTGAAATCTAAAGACAGTCTTCTTAATTTTTGATTTTGTAAAGGGAATTTCCAGGTTTATCTGATCATTTGGTGTTTTTTCCCTCGCTCCGTTTGCAGCCACCCGCGCGCTCCTCTCATTTCGTCGCGTGGCCTCCAGAAACATAAAGGCTATAGAGCGGCTGCTTTCAGCGCCAGGTTCGAGACATGGTTCAGGTGTGGGGGGCGGGATGTTTCAAATTTGGTAGGGGCTTATGATAAAGGTCTTGGTCAAACCTCGCCACATCCCCACTTGGTTTCTAGGGGGGTACTGACAGGCCCTCGGCCCTTGGAGGACTGAGGGAGTGAGAGAGGCGAGGAGGAAGCGACGACGAGCTGAGGAAAAATGGCGAAAGCCCAGGTTTGACTGTTCATAAGCAAATTTATTTACATGCTATGAAGAGTACTCGCTCAGTTGATTTCTTGCGAGAAAAGACTATTATTTCAACAAAATGATGGCTTGTTCGTCTTCTAAAACAACTGTTCAATGTTTCGGACCGCTTTTAGGGCGGAAAAAAATGTAACTGTCTCCCCTCAGACACCGCAAAGTCAGACCTGCCTCAGCGCTTTTGCGACTATTTCAGTGACAAAATAAAAACTCTTCGCAGTGACCTTGACCAGCGGTCTTCTGTGGGGGCCAACTTTCCGGGGGATACGATGGTCCTTATTCGTGCTTTTGAGCCTGTGTCAGAGAAGGACATATCGATCTGATTTTGTCAATGCCTACTAAGAGTTGTGTGTTAGACCCTTTACCAACTAACTTGCTAAGACATGCCTCCATGTTCTTTTACCATTGATAACTAACACTTTAAATTCCTCTTTGTGTACTGGCATTGTTCCTTCACAATTTAAGCAAGCTGTTGTTACACCTTGTTGAAAAAAAAAGGGGCTGGACTGTAATGTGTTAAAAAACTATAGACCTGTGTAAAATTTTGCCATTTTTGTCCAAGGTTCTTGAAAAGTTGTTTTAAAAACAACTACAAAAGCACATTCTCGATAATAACCTGTTCGAGAGGTTTCAATCTGCATACAGAAGGGATCACAGCACGGAGACCGCCGTGCTGAGCGTCATGAAAAAGCTTGCTCTTGGAGAGCGATGCCCAAAAGGTTTCTGTGATGGCGCTGCTCGACCTCAGTGGGGCGTTCGACACGCTTGATCATTCTGTACTGTTAAAGAGACTAGAGAGAACTAGGGTCTCAGAGGTACGGGCTTGACTGGTTTTCATCATAGTAGTGATCGAGAACAACTGTTATCATTGACAGTGTTAAATCATCACCATCTCCTCTTTTGTTTGGCGTCCCCAAAAGGCTCCGTTTTGGGCCTGTGCTTTTTACCCTTTATTCTCAGCCTTTGTCGGATGTCATGTCTGGGAATGATTGTCAGTATCACAAGTATGCTGATGATACTGAAGTATCGTCAAGTAGTTTTCCGCAGGATTTCCTAATGTTATTTCTAAAGTTCAAACCTGCGTCCATGACGTATCATCTTGGATGGTTAGCAAAAAGCTTAAAACTAAACCCAACAAAACGAGGTGATCAAGGTGGGTGTTCCATCTTTGCCTGCGGCAGATTAAAGCCCGTTCGATTGAATTGGAAGACAGCTGTTTTGATTTTCAAGAAAGTGTGAAATATCCCCGGTGTGAAACTAGACAGCACTCTGACTATGAAAGACCACATCAGCAGTGTGTGTCGAGCCTGTTTCCTGGAACCAGGCGCATTGCTAGCATTAAAGGCAATATCCTCAAGAGAAGCGGGGAAAAACTAGTATCGGCCCCATTCTGTCAGTATTGAATTCTGTAATGCCACTTTCATTGGTATCACAGATGAGCAGCTCTCACGTCTACAACGAATTCAAAATGCTGCTGCTGGGTTTAGTTTTGAGAAAAGTAAACGAGACCATGTCTCGCCGATGCTTCGCGAGCTTCACTGGCTGCCAGTCGAAGCTCGTGTACAATACAAAATGGCTGTTCTGGCTTATCGCCACTTTGAGGGTAGTTAGCGCCCTGTCTCTCAGTGACCTTGACCACCAGGAACTTTGCTAGAAGTCTGAGATCTTCTTCAGAGAAGCAGTTAGTGCTCCCCAGGTCGAACCTTCAGACAGCTGGGGGCGTGCCTTTATATTGCTGCTCCAAGGATATGGAATAAGTTGCCGGTCAGCCTCAGGACACTCACCTTCTCTTAGCACTTTTAAGAGCCATCTGAAAACCTATCTTTTCAAGGCACTTTAGGGTAATGCTTTTTTGTTTTATTCGTAGTTAGACGGCTGCTTTTATTTTTTATCTTATTATTTTTGTGCGTAGATTTTCTATATTAATGATTGTTTCGAATGAATCACAATGTAATAAAGGAATGTATGCGTGAGATCAAGCGCAATGAGTAAATTTTTTGAATTAGAATTGCGCTATAGAAATGCAAACCATTATATTATTATTTATTAATTTATGGCCAGGTACAGGAAGCGCTCGACGAATACCCAAAAAAGATATCATAGTGGTACAAGGTGACTGGAATGTAAGATCGGAAAAGACTCGTGCAAAGACTGGAAAGACAATGTGGACCCTATTGTAACCTCTAAACAAATGAGAGAGGACTGAGACTCCTGGAATTTTTCAACGTCAAACAACCTGAAGATACGAACACCTTCGGGCCACACAAGATGTCCAGGGAGAATAACATGGCTAGTCCGGAGGATTGTATCACAATCAAATCGATTACATCATTTGGGAAAACAACGCTTCCAATCGAGTGGTCAACAAATTTCCAGAACCAGAAGCTTCCCTGGAGCAGACATTGGAAGCGACCACGAAATGGTCCTCATGACATTCACACTCCGCCTCAAAAACAACAAAAAGAAAGGAAACTCAGGCAAAGTTCAATCTGGAGAAGCTAAAAGACCCAAAAATAAAGGAAGCATTTTCAAGCAAATTTTTGGAGGGAAAATTGCACCTCTACTTGTCTGGCAAACGAAGACATTAACATAGAATCCTTCACTGACTCCTTCAACAAAGCTGTCACAGAAACAGCAGCAGAAGTGCTTGGAAACATCGGCCGAAGAAGAATCCATGGGTCACCGACGAAATTCTGGAAAATTTGTGGACAAACGTCGGGAATTGAAAAAAAAAAAAGAACAACCCAGAAGGAAAAAGAGAGTACAGTGATGCTAACAAGAAGGTTTTAAAAATGAGATGAAGGCAGCAATGGAAACTTGGATTGACAACCAATGCCAAAAGATGATAATAATCTGAAAAACAACAACAGCAAAGCAGCCTACAAAATTGTCAAGGACCTAACGGGAAAGAAACAAGCCAAGACAACAACGATCCATGACAAAAACGGTAAATGTCTCAACGATGATGAAAAGATACTACAACGATGGCAGAATACTGTTCTGAGCTTTACCGCACAACGCTGAGGGGAAATCCATCAATCCTTGTCGCGCCGGAACCAACAAATAACAGCAAGGATAATATAACACGTGATGAAAACATTAGAGCCTTATATCAATGAAAGCAGGAAAATCGCCCTGTGTTGACAACATACCGGCAGAATTGATCAAGGCAGGAGGAGATCCAATGGTGGACATGTTACTTGCAATATGCAACAGAATCTGGGAAACCGGGGAATGGCCCACTCCCTGGACGCAGTCACTTATTATCACGCTACCAAAGAAAGGCAACCTACAGCAATGCCAAAATTATCGCACGATTAGCCTCTCAGCCACCCAAGCAAAGTTATGCGAAAGTAATCCCGAATAGACTGAACCCACAAGCAGAAAAGATCATCGCTGAAGAACGGCGGGGGTTCAGGCCAGGACGAAGTACTATAGAGCAGTATTCAATCTAAGAATACTGTGTGAGAAGTACAACCAACACCAACAACATCTGTACCCCGTATTCATAGACTCAAGAAGGCCTTGCCGAGTGTGGCCACGAGCATTATGGGCAACAATGAAACTCTTCAACATCAATGCCAACCTCATCAGAATTATTGAAAGCCTCTACAAAAAAGCCACCAGTGCCGTTTTCTTCGGTAACAACATAGGCGAGTGGTTCCGAACTACCGTTTGGGTGCGACAGGGTGTCTACTCTCCCCCACACTTTTCAATGTCTTCCTTGAGAGAATTATGACCGATGCGCTAGAAGACCATGAAGGAACTGTAAAATTGGAGGGAGAACCATCACCAACCTCCGTTTTGCCGACGACTAGATGGACTAGCTGGAAACGAACAAGAGCTAGTGCACCGATCAACAGACTCAACAAAACCTCTGCTGATTTATGGCATGGAAATAAGTGCGGAAAAGACAAAGGTCATGACTAACAACCCAATCGGCTTTTACCCAAGACATAACCATCAACAGCAAAAAGCTTGAGCCAGTCAAAACCCTTTAAGTATTGGGGGCAAAAATCTCAGACGAAGGATCAAAACCTGAAACATCTCAAGAGTCGCTCAGACCCCCAGCCACGCTATCTAAGCTAACGCCTCTTTGGAGAAACAAAAACATCTCCATCAGCTCAAAGATTAGACTGATGCGATCCTTAGTCATGGCGATATTCTTATATGCTTGTGAGTCATGGACGCTGAAATCAGACCTTTAGAAAAGATCCAAACAATGGAAATGAGGTGCTCAGACGACTCCTTGGCAAACTCATACAGAGACACATCAGCAATGTGGGGAAATTAAAAACGCATCGAGAATGAAATGGTCCATATGTCGATCTCCTAACCTCAGTAAAAAGACGCAAATTGAAATGGTAATGGACCAAACACACGATCAAAAGGCTTGCCAAGACAAACATGCAGGGCACAGTACCAGGACAAAGGCGAAGAGGTCGACAAAAGGGAAAAGATGGGAGGATAAAATCACGGAGTGGACAGGCCTGCGGCTGAGAAATACATTGCGGAGGGCAGAGAACAGAGAGGAATGGAGAAGGATGGTTGTCACTGCTTCAGAGGTGCCCCCACGGACCGACGTCTAAGGGATCAAGTCAAGTCAAAGAGAGTTCCATTCCTCTTGCCAGAGGTCTTTGAAGTAAGTGTGGGCTTCGGGTTTCAGATCAGTATGAGGGACAGATATTCTACTGACCTCTTCATTGTGGCACTTTGGCAAGTTGATCAACCAACTCATTACCTCAAATGCCCACATGGCTGGGAACCCAAGCAAAAACTATGTTATATCGATGTGATTACAGAGAGGCATACAGTCTGAATAATTTCAGAGTTTCAGGGTGCTTCAGGTTACAACTGGCAAAAAACTATGTTATATCGATCTGATTACAGAGAGGCATACAGTTTGAATATTTCAGAAGTTTGAGGGTGCTTCAGGTTACAACTGGCAATGGCCTCCAAAGCAGAAAGGGAGTCCAACAAAATGAGAACATTTTATGTTTGGATTCAGAGATCAAGAGCCAGGACCAAGGCTGTCAACTCAGCAGTCAGCAGTAGACGCAGCTGTCAGTGGGAATGCGTTAGAACAATCTCTGCGGTGGACCTGCTGCACAACACCAGCAGAGGCCAACCCCTTCCCCAGACTTGGAACCATCAGTATAAACTCTTCTGAAGGATGGAAACTTCAAACACAGTTCAGCTAAAAAGGACTTGTATGCCAAGGAGCTTGTGGTATCTTTACAAGGCAAGTAAAACTGAATCTCCGAAGTTAGAAAGTCCATGGTGGGTCATCAGGAAACTTGGATAAATCACACACACACTCCCAGGTCTGTATCTGCATTGTTCAAATGGGGAAGAATATGAATTCCCAAGAGTGGAATGGAACTGGGGTGGTCATCAATTTCTTTTGGAACTTCGCGTCAAAAACATAGTCATGATACACAGGGTCTGGGGATTCAGAAAAGAGATTCAAACAGCAGTTCAAGTTCAGTTTCAGCCGACGGTTCAACAGGGATGGTTCTCCTGCTTCATCATACAGGCTAAAAACAGGGTGGTGTGGAATGCACCCAGCATCGAAGCCCTCGATGGTGGATGGGATCTAGAGTTTTCAGGTAGGAAGGTCTGGCAGAGCTGTAGGACTACATACCCCTTGTAAAGATGGAGATGAGTTTTCTTATCAGCACCTCAATCCGTGTGTGCCACAATTCTCAGAATGGTCAGCGCTTTCTGACATGCACTTTTAAAAGTATTGGATATGACTTTTAAAGTTTTTCTTCTTTTTTTTTTTAAATCAAAAAACAACCACCAGAAAGTCAGCTTCTTTCACAGCTAGAATGGTGATTTGTCCTGACAAATTTCAGGGTAGTCAAGGAACTAAAAAAAATGTGAAAATGGATACAGAGTGTTTTGGTACTCGAAAAGGTAAACCTGTTTTTCCTCGGCCCACTGTCAAGTCTTATCCACACAAAGATGGGAGTCGACGGGTGGCATAAGAGGAGCAACTTCGATGAGCGCAAAGTCATCAACAAACAGAGAGGACTTGGAGCTCCTATTTACAGAACTGACAATGCCGTTAATTTCAATACTGAACACAGCAGGAGAAGAATGCTTCCTTGGGGTATACCCAACTCCAACCCAATGGATGTCAGACAGAGTGGTGCCAATACGGACTTGGAGTGTTGATCAGCCAAAATGTTTTCATAAAAACAGGCATATAAACATGAAAACCAAGTTTATGAAGATCCTCAGAATTCCAGATTTCCAAGTGGTATCATAGGCTTTCTCCAGATAAAAAAAAAAGAAGAAAAGATAGCAACCACGTATTCTTTATTTACATAGGGTTGCGGATGATGGTTTCATGATGGACTAAATGGTCAACAGTTGAGTGGTACTTCTGAAACCCGTACTATTCATTGCCCAAAAGGCCATCATTTCCAGCTTCCACATCTGACAGGAGTAGACTATCTTTTCTATTAGCTAGCAGAGACAGATGGTCGGGGCTATGGGATGATAATTTGAAGGGTTGGTCAAATCTTTTTTTTTCCAGGCTCAGGAATGGAATGGTCGGGCTTTCCACCAGGGGAATGGGAAGCAACCTGTGGTCCAGATATGTTGCAGACTTTTAGAGGGGTCTGGAGAAAGCTCTCTGGGAGAAGTTTCAAAAGCTGATAATGAATATCATCCAAGCCAGCAGCAGAATTGTTGCAGGTCTGCAGAGCTGATTTCAGTTCATCAATTGAAAATGGTAGGTTGTCCAGTAGAAAAGTTGTATGAAGATTTTTCTCTTACTTGTTCATTATTAAAAAAAAAAAAAAAAAAAAAAAACCCAGCAGATTTACTTAAAGCAGGATGAGTATTGTTGAATGGTGGACAACAGAAGGGCAACAGCTTAATTGTTAGTTATCACAGCATCAGCAAATTCAGTTGGTAAATTGATGGGCTGATGTTCTTCCCATCTGATTTTCTTGATGTTCCAGACTTTTTTTCTCACATATTTTGGATGTCAGCTTAATGCAGGAGCCTCTCCAAGACTGTTTTTACATAATTTAAAGGTATTGTCTTGTTTTTGCACGCAATCTTTGGTGAGTTAAGAATGCTGGGAGCTGAAAGGCTTTGTAACACCCTGATGCTGAGCCGGTTTGCATTCTCTTGTGATTTGTTGGCAGTCAGAATTGAACAAGGTGTTTTGGGCAGTTGGAGTTTATTCAAAGACATGGATTATAAGTTTTTGCAGACTTGATCAAAGTGTTAGTCAGAGATTGTGCTGGATCTTGACTTTAAATAATTTCAGTTCCTGGAGTTCCTTTGAAATGTTTGCAGCAAAAAGATTCCAATTGGCTTTTTGTAATGAAAGTGATCTGCAAAAGAGGTTTTTCAATTGTTATGGATTTTTAACACAACAGGAAAATGGTTACTTCCATTCAGATCACCATGGGCAGACCACTCATAATCCAGGACCAGCGAGAGATCACATATTGACAAATCTAAACATGAAACCTGTGGAACAGTGGACGCAAGTTGGAGACGCATTATTCAGACAACACATATCTAGCTCTGAAAAGACATCTTCAAGAAGCAGATCTCTGGAAGAGGAATTCACAATACCTTAAAGAGGACTGTGCCCACTGAAATCACTGAAGAGCAAAAAAGTTTGTGGAAGTTCTCTAATCAAACTGAGCAGCTAATGTTGACTGACTGAGATAGATGGTGGTATATGTAAAGAACACACTGTTTCCTGCAAAGTCATTCTGGGGCTAAAGCTTCAAGAGAAGTATCTAAATCAATAGGGCTGAACAAAGAGACTTGTGGATGAATAGACAGACTCCTTCCCTTACCAGCCCTGATGTGGCCCTTTGCGGTCGGCTGGGCTATAAGCAACATTATCTTATCTTATCCTTCCCTTACTCCATCTGCAGTGGGTTGTGCTGGTTTAGATAGAACATTAAAACTGGAAAGAGTGAAATTCTGGTTCTGAATTTTCGTTTCTTGCAGAGCTATAACAACAGGTTTCAGATTGTGACAATGCAGCTGTTGGTCCTCAATATTCAAAGAGAGACCGCCGATGTTTCCATGGAAAATTTTTGACTCGATCATGGCAAGGAAATGAAGACGTCGAACAATCCATTTCATTCCCACATCGTCACTGTCAGATTGGAGAGGACGACTTTTGAATAAATCTGTTTGCTCGGGGCCAGGAAGTTTTTTTCTCCCGATCCTTCTTCCTTGTGGAGGATGAGGAGGCATACGGAGGCCCATCCACTCTATAACCTCCACAGTTTTTCCCTCAGGAGTTTTGGATGGGCTCCAGAACCCTGGAGGGGAACAGCTGGTTTCCTGTTCCCATACTTCCCAGGTGAGCGAGGCTGGGAGAATCTCAGAGGGTCTTTTTCCCAGCCTGCTCAGCAGCAGAGGCTTTTTTGGCTACTGCAAAGAAAGGGTTGTAACGGGTTAAATGCCTCTGCTGACGGCACTGGCCTTCTTCAGAGGTATTGCTGATCTTTTTACTGGTTTTTCTAATCCACGTGTTGGTTTTTCTTCCAAAGATTTTGAAAATTAAAATAGTCTGTTTGACAGGAGACAGACACTGTCTTGACTTTTTTAAAAGCAGCCGAGTATGACGACCCTAAGGTTGACTACCAAGCACCAGTTTGTTGGTTTCATAGAAGGAAACTCTCTTTTTTAGTTTTCCCATTTGCTTGGTAGGTTTTCACGTTTCCTTTTTGGGCAGTTCTGCGAGGAAGAGGGGTGGCTGCCACCACAGTTGGAACAAGGCTGGTCCCTGGCAAGGCCATTTATAGACTGCTTGCAGCCCCGACCCCCAATCCCCTCCCCTGAGCACCTGTAACGAACCTGGCCAAATTGTTGACAGTGAAACATCTCATGGAGATGGTATTTTAAGGTCTTACTTTACACTCTCTCGATACTTTCGGGAATGGTTACTCTGTGGGCATCAGTCCCCCCCCTGTGGCTCCAACTCTTTTATTTTTGCCTCTGATACTCCTTTGAGTTCAGGACATATTACACCTTTTGATGAGCTGAGTTGCCTTATATATATTTTCTTAATTTTTGTGGTTTTCCCCGTTTCTCCATCTTCAACCGCCCCCCCCCCCCCCCCCCCCCCCCCCCCCCCCCCCTCCCCACCCCACCCCAAGTCCAAATCTTTGACAAGTCATTTCTATGAAGACAGTTGAGTTGTTGGCCTGCGCTTGTTTTTTCCCCCACTATTAGATTGTTCATCTATGTATTTGTCTGACTTTCTTCAAGTTTAAAAGGCTGTGCCAGTCCTTGAATAAAAGTTACCCTGTGTTAGGTTTTCTTATGGGATCAAAAGTTGCCCACTTGTTTACTGCTTATTGTATACTGTTCCCTGCCTAATTTCATTTCCAATTTCGTTTCGATTAAATCGAGGTTATTTGTATTTGTTTCTGTCCGCCTGTGCGTTTGTCTTTTGATCTCCTTTGCATCCTTGGGTGGATCCTCAAGCGTAGGCTCAAAGATTGTCCCCTACATTTTATACTATTTGCATAATGTCTTTAGTTTTTCAGCAACTTTTTTCCTCCCACACTTTCGTTTGATTTCCTGTACTACCCTTCACTGGCTGCTTTGGGGGTGCTATTGGATTCTTTTTTGCATCCTTGGTGGTGAGGAACACCCTGGTATTATGGACTGTGATGTGTCTCTATTTGACGCCAGGAGCGCAGACACAACCAGCCGTGTCTCCCTGATGAGTTCTGACCCAGCGGACGAAAGGCCTCGGAGCAGGCAATACAAATTTATTTCCCCAGATGTTTTATTATCACCTGGGCCTGAATTTGGGCCATTGTTTTTTTAATCGAGTGCGGACCCCTTGTTGCCAAATTTGCTCCAGGGCCAACAGTCAGAGTCGCACTGTTTTATGTTATTTTATTTTATTTTTTAATATGCGCGCTGGTGACCTACTCGTTTGTTGAGTGAACCAGTATTTTAGGAAGAAGAAGAAGAAATATATCTGCCTTCAAAAGGGATTACGATGGTTCCCTTATGCAGCTAGTGAAGAGCTTTCATATCTGTAATATATTTTCTTAATTCATGTCCCAGTTTCTCCATCTTCAACACCCCCCTCCCCTTTCCCCCCACCCTCTTAAGTCCAAATCTTTGACAAGTCATTTACTATGAAGACAGTTGAGTTGTTGGCCTGCGCTTGTTTTTACCCCCACTATTAGATTGTTCGTCTATGTATTTGACTTTATTCAAGTTTAAAGGCTGTACCAGTCTTGAATAAAAGTTACTCTGTGTTAGGTTTTCTTATGGGAGCAAACGTTACCCCACTTGTTTACTGCTTATTGTATACTGTTCCCTGCCTCATTTCATTTCCAATTAAATAACATTAGTGAAATACAGTTTTGTGAAAACATATCCTTTTCTAAATTCAAAATGCCAGTGGTAAAGGCAAGGGAAGGTAAGGAAGTAATAAAAATGACTTCCCTGCACACATGATGCTCCACTGGAAGTCATCCAACCTCATATGATATAATGTACACTTTACGTAAACTTGTCTAGTTGAAATATGACAGGTCTTCACCAACTTTTATAGCTCAGAATAAGGTCATGATCATATGAACATCATTAACTGCATTCAATCTTCAATGAAATATATCTGCATCTCAAAATGTACAGATTTACTTATTAATTCATGTAGGAAATAATGCTCAATTCATTTGAATATCTTACATAAACTCAACACAAAAATATTTTTTTTTAAAAAGGCATGGGGTGTCAGGCACAGCATGGCGAGGGTATAATACACACACAAATCATACTCACTGTCGCAACGTGTCTTTGCATCAGCACTGACACTCAAGAGATGGAATTCTGCTCTGGCATTACAGGACCATGATCTGTACAAAGAGTCCAGTAAGCCAAGTCAGAGGCTGTAACATGTCAATATGATCTGTACAAAGTGTCCAGTAAGCCAAGTCAGAGGCTATAACATGTCAATATGACCTGTACAAAGAGTCCAGTAAGCCAAGTCAGAGGCTATAACATGTCAACATAAACTAAGAAGTAAATGAAGCAATTCTGTAAGCGTACATTCTCTAAGAGGTTCAGATTTTTTTCCCAATTACCACGGGACACACATCTCTGGCAGTTTAAAGTGAGGGACAGAAAGCAAAGACATGGGACAACCTGAAATCAGTTATCTCAGAGCTTTCATGTAACTTCAGTGAATCAATAACAGCAAGCACCATGAATCTGCTCTGATTATTCTGTTCACCTTTAGGACACTGTCTGCAGAGACTATCAAAGAGTGAGTGAGTGCGTGTGTGCACGTGTGTGTAAGTGCACATGCATGTATTGCATGCATGTGAATATGTACAAGTATGTGTGTGCGTGTGTTTATTACGACTATATGTGTGTGTATTGTGTGTGTGTGTGTGTGTGTGTGTGTGTGTGTGTGTGTGTGTGTGTGTGTGTGTGTGTGTGTGTGTGTGTGTGTGTGCTGTGTGTGGTGTGCGTGCGTGAGTGAGTATACGTTTGGTGCAAGTGTCAGGTGTGCTGTGGTGAGGTGTGTTGTGTCTGTCTGTCTCTGTCTCTATGTTTCTGTGCCTAAGTCTTTGTTTGTGTGTGTATGTATCATTCTGCATTTGTTTAATTCATTTTAATTCACAATGTATTACTCTGTGTGTGTATGTGTGTGTGGAGGGAGGGTGCATGTCCATCTGTCTGTCTGTCTGTCTGTCTGTGACAGTGTCTGCTGGTGGGTGGGTGGTAGGTGGGTGTGTATGTGCATGCATACGTGTCACAGTGTGTCAGTGTATGAGTGCCAGTGCAGGTGTCGTGAACAAATGTGTGTGTACATGGGGTATGTGTGTGGAGGGAAGGAGGAGTGGGATGGGGAAGACAGCAGACACAGAGAGAGCGAAGGGATGCATGAAGCCAAGTCAGAAAGATTTACTTTCATCAGGAAAAGAAAAAAAAGGAGGGGGGGGGGGGGGGCAACCATTGATTTCCTTAAGAAAAAAATCTCGTCAAGCTCTTTTGACCTGTTTAAGATTCTGCTATTTTTTGCTTTGCCCTGGACGGCATTGAAGAATGAGAGATAATCAAGCTGATAGCCCTGTCGGCTGCAAAGGGCCATATCAGGGCTTTTCACCTCGTTGTATACACTCTCAAAATAGTTCTTTAAAAAAAAAAACACACAAAACTCATTACAAACACCAGAATGTTTTTTTAAATCTAGATCAGATGAAAAAAGGTTGATCTCTTTCATGGGGTGGGACAGCTCAGGACAAGATTTTCATGGAGTCTGCTGTACAGTGTTTGTGTCTGACATCATTGTGAACTCCCAAACCTCTAGGGACAGCATGTTTCATGTGAGCGGTACATCACATGGAATGTATCATGGAGCTTCTTCACCATTTAAAACATACAAAGGTGTAAAGGTATGGCCTATGCAACGGTGTCAGCACACATCTCGGAAATTAGTTACTTTCAAAAGATTTAGATCCCTACCAGACCCAACAGGCAGCCTTTTTCATACAGAAGATGCTCGCTTCATACCACAGGCGGCAACCAGCATGCGACACAAGGCTACCACTTGATAAAGGTATGCTGAAGAATTTAAAGTTTCCGCCCTACGTCATACATGCATCAACATAAAAGAGTGCATTTTTTCAAAGCTATGTACCTACTAGCCTTTCATTGCCTTCCTACGCTTTGGCGAAATAATGGTACTCTTGGCTACGGACAAAACCCCAACCTCCTTTGGGGTACATCAAGTCACAATTGAGCAGTCGCACATGACAGTCACTTTCACCATTACAAACACAGCAAAGGTCAGACTTCTCTCTAGACATACAGAAGGGGAAAAGGGGGAGTGCCCTATACAGGCCATGACAAATTATTTAGCAGACAGGGGCCGAGCTCCTGGACCCCTATTCCTCAAGGCCCCCGGAAGCCCCCCGTCACCAGATCAGTATTCAACACTCAGCTGCGCCTCACACTGGCATTTTGCCGCTATCCAGCATCACAATTCACATCGCATAGCTTTGGGGGACAGGAGCAGCAACAGCAGCGGCAGCTCGGCGGCATGTCAGATGCACAGATACGGCAACTAGCGGGGTGGAAGTCAAAACGCATTCAAAAGAACATTAGGAATGTGCTGAGTAGCCTTCTCATCACTCAAATATTAGACAGTCTTGCGCTTACCCAAACATGTTTTAGTCAGTATAAACTCCATAGTGAGGGAGATACTGCCTTCTCGTTTTTTGTTTCTATGGGTTACGGGTCCTGGGGGCTCCCGCCCTGTGTGGTTGCTAACAGACAATGCCAGGGGACAACAGCGCAGCTAAAGCAGCAAGACGACGGACAACCCCCTCAAGACATTATGTACGTGTACAATCGGGTACAAAGGAGCTGTTCACTAAACCCCCACAAGACATTGTGTACGTGTACAAGTCGGGTAAAAAGGGAGCTGTTCACTACAACCCCCACAAGACATTGTGTATGTGTACAAGTTGCTCGCGTACGAAGAGCTGTTCACTTGATCATATAGGATGTTTTGGAAAGCAATATTATTTTCCCAGGTGCGTATGCACGCGGTGGATATTTGCCCGTGGCATGCTGTGTGCGGGCAAGTGCGTGTGGGTGTACATATGTTGATGACCTGGGAACGCACAATTTGGTGCGTGCGCGTGTTTTGTGATATTTTAGCTGTTGGAGGGTTACAAATTGTACAGCACCCGCCAGCCTACATGGTTAGGGGGGTGCTATAGCAATTGTCATTTTTATTTTTAATGTTATGATGTCATAATTCTAATTTAGATGGTCAATGCGCTTAGGTCCACTACCGTTCGGTTATGACTGGGGGGTCAACACTTCATGCTCGACATGAGCAAGAAGTGTCTCATTGCGCTTTTCCCCCATTCATCAAACTCAAGGTTCAGATCCCAGGGAATTAATGTTTTTAACCCCCTTCAGCAGTGTTGGAAAGAAAGCGGCGCAAATCGCTGGTCAGAAAGCGAAAGAAATACTGGAGTATTAGCCGTTACCTGGCAAACAAAGGGTATTGTCCTTTTGAATCTGTAGTGACGAAAGGTTGAATTCAGTTCCCTTTGCAAACAAATGTATTTCCTTTGAAGCTATGGGGGAGTTTGATCTTTGAATTCCGTTACTGACAAACAAAAGGTATTGCCAAGTGAAGCTAAGGTTGAATTTATGCGTTTAATTCCTAACTTAACAAAGGATCAGAGAAAAACACTTGAAAGAAGGGACTTAAAGGTCAAGAAATTTCTGGATAAAAAGAAATCTGTATGTTTACAGGTTCAATATTATATGTACCTGTCCATATACCCACTGGGTATAATGCTGGTATATGCAGAACTGACAAATTATATTTTCACTCCTCGTGGAGTGGACCCAAGCGCAATATAACATTTTTTGTGTCATGTGTTGCATGTATGCGGGAAGAGTGTGAAAAGAGAAAGCATGTTGATCAGGGGTGAAGGGAAAAGGGGGAGGACGAAAGAGAACAGTTATCAACTGCCATGGGACCTAACAAGAAGCATCAGCCACAAGGGCCATATCAGGGCTGTCACCTCGTTGTAGTACATCTCAAAATAGATCTTTAAAAACATAACACAACAACTCATTACAAGACACCTGAATGTTATTAAAATCTCAGATCAGATGAAAAAGGTTGATTTTCCCTTTTATCGAGTGGGACAGCTCAGGACAAGATTTTCATGGAGTCTGCTGTACGTGTTTGTGTCTGACATGTCACTCCCAACACTCTATGACAGTATGTATCATGGAGTCTGCTGTACAGTGTTTGGTCTGAAATGTCACCCCAACACTCTATGACAGTATGTATCATGGGGGTCTGCTGTACAGTGTTTGTGTCTGACATGTCACTCCCAACACTCTATGACAGCATGATCATGGAGTCTGCTGTACAGTTTTGTGTCTGACATCATGTCACTCCCCAAAACTCTAGACAGTATGTATCAGGAGTCTGCTGTGAAATGTTTGTGTCTGACATCATGTCACTCCCAACACTCTATGACAGTAGTATCATGGAGTCTGCTGTACTTGTTTGTGTCTGACATCATGTCACTCCCAACACTCTATGACAGAATGTATCATGGAGTCTGCTGTAAAAGTGTTTTTGTCTGACATCATGTCACTCCCAACACTCTATGACAGTATGTATCAGGAGTCTGCTGTACAGTGTTTTGTCTGACATGTCACTCCCAACACTCTATGACATATGTATCATGGAGTCTGCTGTACAGTGTTTGTGTCTGACACATGTAACTCCCAACACTCTATGACAGTAGTATCATGGAGTCTGCTGTACAGTGTTTGTGTCTGACATCAGGTCACTCCCAACATCTATGACAGCATGGTTTATGGGGAGTGGAACATCACACAGTATGTATCATGGAGTCTGCTGTACAGTGTTTGTGTCGACCATCATGTTGCTCCCAACACTCTATGACAGCAGGGGTTTTTGTGAGTGGAACATCACACAGTATGTATCATGGAGTCTGCTTTTACATGTTGTGTCTGACATCATGTCAATCCCAACACTCTATGACAGCATGGTTTTATGTGAGTGGAACATCACACAATATGGGATCATGGAGTCTGCTGTGCAGTGTTTGTGTCTGACATCATGTAACTCCCAACACTCTATTTACAGCATGGTTATGTGAGTGGAACATCACACAGTATGTATCATGGAGTCTGCTGTGCAGTGTTGTGTCTGCATCATGTCACTCCCAACACTTATGACAGCATGGTTTATGTGAGTGGTACACACAAAAGTATGTATATGGAGTCTGCTGTACAGTGTTTTTTGGGTTTACATCATGTCACTCCTAACACTCCCATGACGCACGTTTCATGTGATGAAAATCACACAGTATGTATCATGGAGTCTGCTGTACAGTGTTTGTGTTGACATCATGTAACTCCCAACACTCTATGAGCATGGTTTTTTGTGAGTGGAAAAATCACACAGTATGTATCATGGAGCTTCTTCACCTTTTAAAATATATGAAAGGGGTAAAAAGGGATGGCCTATGTGCAAGGGCACCAGACCGTTTCTTCTTTATGGCTGCCCATGGCACATGGTTCAAGTTTGGATGGATTTGTCAGAGTTTGTTATCCTCTGCTAGTTCCATTCCTCTTGCCAGAAGGTTTTTGACGTATGCCTGAGCTTTCGTTTTTGGGGTTTCTTTATTTGTGGCATTTTGGCAAGTTGATCATTGCCTCAAATGCCCCAAACTCCACAAAATCTATGTTGTAACCATCAGATTTTTAAAGATGTGTACAGTTAAAAACAATTATCAGCAGTTAAATGTAATGGGAATACTGTCAACCTTGAGTGTAGATGGAGCTGTCAGTGGAAATTTGTTTTGAGAAACTCTGTGAAGGGGGTGCTGTGCAAAACTTAGCAGAGGCAACCCATGTACAAATTTCAAGCCATTAGTAAATATTCTTTGAAAATTTTAAATGAAGACTGGCCAAAAAAAAGTCTTGCTGCCAAAGAGCTGGTGGAGTCTTTGCAACATGAGACCAGATCAAAGCAGATTTCCAGGGTGAAGAAGTCAATGGTGGGTTGTCAAAAATCTGGATGAATCACGCACAACTCAATTTGTCCTATGTTACGTCTGCACTGTTCAGTGGAGAATACGAATTCCCAAGGTGGAACAGGACTTGGGTGGTCTTCAAATTTCTTCAGGAAATTGTGGTCAAACATGCAGTCATAAGCTGGGTTTGGAGTTCAGAGAAGAGATTCAAACAACAATTCAAGTCAAGTTTCATCCAATGGTTGAGAGGGATGGTTCATCTGCCTCAGCATACCGACTGTAAAAAGAAGTGGTGCAGAATGCACCCAGACAGAGTCAAGCCCCTTGATGAAGGATGGCTTTGACGTAGGTAAGGTCTGGCAGAACCACAAACGACGCTGCCATAGGCTAGTTTATAGCAGATCTATCACCTATCGCCTATCCTGGAGTCTTGAAGACCGTTGGGGTGCCACTGAAGACTTCACAACCAGTTCCTCCACTCCCAGTTCTCAGAGGCTATTAGGCAGGTGCTGAGTGTGAGGCCAGTCCATGCACTGATGTTGTCCTCCCATCGCTTTCTCTGTCTTCCTCTCCTCCTGCCTCCTCACACTGCTCCTTGTAGAATGGTTTTTGGCAAGTCCTGTTGATCTCAATACATGACCATACCATCTCATTTTCCTTCTTTTCACTGTGGACAACAGGTCTTTCTATGGTGCTATGGCTTGTCATACTCTGGTATGGACCTCCAAGTTGGTAATGTGGTCTTTGTACGAGATGCCAAGGATCTTGTGGAAGCATCTTATCTCTAATGCCTAAATCCTTCCCTCATGTTCAGCTGTCAGAGTCCATGGCTCACAGGCATCCAGAAAATATGTAATGACCAGGGAGCGCATCAGTCTGATCTTGGAACTGATTGTCATGTTTCTGTAATTCCAGATGGGTCTTAGTCTGGCTACTGCTGCTGTCATTTGCACAACTTGGACAGCACTTCAGTTTTGATCCCTCATTTGAAGCCATTGCCCTGAGGTACCTGAAGCTCTGAACTGTTCCTAGTTCTGTTATGGTGTTGTTGGTCATAAGTTTGGTTTCTTCAGCGCTGATCTCCATGCTGAATGCTGCAGAACATTTGTCAAGGCACTCTGGAGCAGATCAGAGCTCTGTAAAGATAGAGAACAGTTTTCTGATCAGTGCCCCAACCCAGTGTATCACAACTTTGCTTTCTGATCAGTAGAAGCGCTGGACAGGACTACTGAAGTTCAGTTTTTGATCAAAGGTAACTCCTGGTGGCTTCCTTCACAGTTGTAATGATGGGATTTTATCCAGAAATTTCAGGGACAGCAAAGTACTGTTGAAAGTTGTGAAAATGGACACACTGAGTTTTGTTACATGGAAAAGTTCACCACTATCCTCGGTCCACTTTTGGATCTGATCCACGCAAAATTTCAGTTAATCTTGTACAATGCAACAGGTGCTCCAGCTGCACAGAGTCATCCACAGAGAACCTTGGTTTACGGAATTTAAAATATCATTTATTTTCATGCTGAAGAGGGCAGGAAAAAGGAGGCTGTCCTGGGGTACACCCAACTCCTACTCCATATCAGACAGCATGGTTTCCAACCTGAGCTTGGAACTGCCGATCAGCCATTAAGTGTTTAACAAAACGTATGAGATGACCTTGAAAACCTAAATGATGAAGATCCATGAGAATTCCAGATTTCCATGTGGTGTCCTAAGCCTTTTCCTGGTAAAAAAAAAAGTAACCACAAGCTGTTTGTAGGGTTTGGTCTGAAAGGTAAGGTAAGGTAATCATGTTGCCCAGCCGACCGCTAAGAGCACATCAGGACTGTCTGCACTGAAGTCACCTCACAATTCATGAGAAAAAAACTCATGCATACAACCCTGTAAAATACACCTGAAAACACACTGAAATTTCATTAAAATCTTTTTTCTATAAAATCTTAGATCGACCAAAAATGATGATCTCTTTCAGAAATTCAAAGATCACATCATGTGGGATCTCTCTGAACAAGGTTTTCTGCTGTAAAATACTTATGTCTCACATCATGGCCAAGTCCCAACACTTTTAAAGAATATGTTTTCACAGTGAGTGGTATATCGCATGGAATGCACCACAGAGCTTCCTTACAGTCACCCCTGGAACATGTAAAAACTCTTTCAGGATTGGACAGATTTGGAACAGTTTGTTATCCATCTGCAAGTTCCATTCCTCGAGCCACAGGCCTTTGACATAGTACTGGGCTTTGGATTTCAGATAAGTGTGAGGACAGTCATCAACCACTCTTCTTTGTGGCACTTTTGGCAGTTGATGAACCAACTCATTCCCTTGAATGCCCACATGGCTGGGAACTCAAGCAAAAACTATGTTGTATCCATCTGATTTCAGAGAAACCTACAGTTTGAATAACTTCAGAATGGATATCAGAGTAACAGAAAATGGTCACGTCCCTGCAGGTCGTCATGGACAGACCACTCAAAGTCCAGGATCAGTGACGGGTCACGTACTGACAAATCTAAACATGAAAATGTACCTGTAGAAGATGGAAGAGACTCTGAAAAGACCTCTGGATGAAGAATTCACACTACCCCAAAGGGGATTATGGCCACTAAAGTCACCCAATAGCAAACAAGGGCGAGGACATTCTTGAGTCAGACTGAGTTAAGTCCTGACGAAAAACCAAAATAAGATGGTAATGTAACGAACTAACTGTAACTGTTTTTGGAGAGTGACCCTCACAGCTACTGTCGAAGAGGGGTTAGGCAACAGGCTACAGCAAAGCTAGTGTGAGAGTGTAACGGAAAGCTAAAAATGACGTGTGTATCAAAAGCTGAATTGGGGTCAAACAGGGGGGCCATTTTTTTCCAATTTAAAAACCCCCCTGGGTTTTTGGAGGGGTTTAAAAGGGGGGAAAAAAAAAAGGTTTCCCAAAAACAAAAAAAATTTCAAAAAGCCCAATTTACATCCCAAAGGGGGGGTTTTTAAAAAAAATTGGGAAATGGTTCCCATTCGGGGCCCTTAAAGCTTTTACCCGGGCAAGAAAAAAGAAAAAAAAGGTGCAGAATCACCCAGACAGAGTCAAGCCCCTTAAAAATTAAGGATGGCTTTGACGTGGGGAAGGTCGGCAAAACCCAAACAAACGACCCCCCCATGGGCTAGTTTACCCCCAAAAATCTATCCCTATCGCCTATCCGGGAGTCTTGAAAAACCGTTGGGGTCCCCACTGAAGACTTCAAAAAACCATTCCTCCACTCCCAGTTCTCAGAGCTATTGGGCAGGTGTGGTGTGGGGCCCAGTCCATGCCCTGATGTTGTCCTCCCATCGCTTTCCCCCTCTTCCTCTCCCCCTTTGCCTCCTCACACTGCTCCCTTGAAAGAAGGGTTTTTTGGCCCAATTCCTGTTTTTCTCAATACATGACCATACCCCCCTCATTTTCCTTTTTTTCCCCACGGGTGGCCCAACAGGCTTTTCTATGGGGGCTATGGCTTTCATACTCTGGTATGGACCTCCAATTTGGTAATGTGGTTTTTTGTACAGAGCCAAGGATCTTGTGGAAGCTTTTTACCCCTCTAATCCCCAAAATCCTTCCCAAAATTTTTCACGCCAGAGCCCTTTGGCTCACAGGCTCCAGAAATAGGGAAATAAACCGGGGGAGCGCATCAGCTAAATTTTTGGAACGGTTTGTCTTTTTTTCGTAATTCCAAAATGGGTCTTAGCCCGGGCTATTTCGCGGCCCCTTTTTCACAACCGGACACCCGGGGTTTTAATCCCCCTCATTTGAAGCCATTGCCCTAAAGGTACCTGAAGCTCTGAACTTTTCCCTGGGTTTCTTTTAAATGGTTTTTTGTTGGTAAAAATTTTGGTTTTCTTCGCCCCTATCCCATGCTAAAATGCTGCAGAACTTTTTGTCAAGGATCGGGAAAGCAGACAAGCTCTGAAAAAGATAAAAGAACATTTTTTTTTCGATCTTTCCCCCAACCCAGTGTATCACAACTTTGTTTTCTGATCAGTAAAACGCTGAACAGGACTACAAATTTTCGTTTTTGATAAAAGGGTAACCCCGGGGTGGCTTCCTTCACAGTTGAAATGATAAATTTTATCCAGAAATTTAAAGGGACAGAAAAAAGTACTGTTGAAATTTGTGAAAAGGACACACGGGTTTTGTTACAGGGAAAATTTCACCCCAAACCTGGGGTCCACTTTTGGATCTGATCCCGCAAAATTTTTCCAGTTAATCTTGTACAATGCAAAAGGTGCTCCCCCCCCCTGCACAAGTCATCCAAAAGAAAACCCTTGGGTTTTAAGGGGAAATTTTTAAAAAAACCTTTATTTTCATGCTGAAGGAAAGGAAAAAAGGGGGGCTGTCCGGGGGAAAACCCCAACCCCTTACTCCAAATTTAGACAGCGAAAAGGGTTTGGTTTCCAACCTGGGGCTTGGAACTGCCAAACGGCCATTAAGTTTTTTAAAAAAAACGTATGAGATGACCTTGAAAACCTAAATGTTTAAACCCCTGAAATTTCCAGATTTCCTTTTGGGGTTCCCCTAACCCCTTTTCCTGGAAAAAAAAAAGAAAACCAAACAACTTTTTTGGGGGTTTGGGGGCCCCAAAAGGTAAGGTAAGGTAATCATTTTGGGCCCCGGGCCGACCGCAAAGGGACCACATCAGGATGTCTGCACTAAAGTCACCTCCCTTTCATGAAAAAAAACCATGCAAAAAACCAACCCTGTAAAAAAACCCTGAAAACACACTGAAATTTCATTAAAATTTTTTTTTTTCAAAAAAATCTTAGATCGCCCAAAAAATGTTAAATCATTTCAGAAATTCAAAGTTTCCCCAAATCATGGGGGATCCTCTGAACAAGGTTTTTTGCTGAAAAATTACTTATGTCTCACATCATGGCCAAGTCCCAACCCCTTTTAAAGAATATGTTTTCACAGTGATTGGTATATCGAAAGGAATGCCCCCAAAAGAGTTTCCTTACGGGTCACCCCGGGAAAAAATTTTAAAAACCCCTTTCAGGTTTGGGGACAGTTTTGGGAAAACAGTTTTTTAACCATCTGCAATTTTTCCATTCCCCCGAGCCCGGGGCCTTTTGGGGAAAATAGAAATGGGCTTTGGATTTCAGATAAGTGTGGAACAGTCTTTTCAACTAAACTCTTCTTTGGGGCACTTTTGGCAGTTGATGAACCAACTCTTTCCCCTTTTTAATGCCCACGGGGGGGGGGGGCTGGGAACTCAAGAAAAAAACAATTTTGTACCCCATCTGTTTTTCCAAAAAACCCTAAAGTTTTAAAATAACTTCAGAATGGTATCAAGTAACAAAAAAATTGGCACGGTCCCTGCAGGCCCGTCAGGGAAAAGACCACTCAAAGCCCAGGATCAGTGACGGGTCCCCGAAATTTACAAATCTAAAAAATAAAATGTACCTGAAAAATGGAAAAAGACTCTAAAAAGACCTCGGGAGAAAAATTTCCCACACTACCCCAAAGGGGATTATGGCCACTAAAGTCACCCAAAACAAACAAGGGCGAGGAAAAATTTTTGATTCAGACTGATTTAAAAGGGCCCCTGACAAAAAACCCCAAAAAAATAAAAGGGTAAATGAAACGAACTAACTGTAACTGTTTTTTTGGAGAGTGACCCCCCAACACCCAAACTGTCAAAAGGGGGGTATAAAGCAACAGGGCTAAAACAGCAAAGTATGTGGAAAAAAAAGGCAAGATTCCCTTTTTTAATCCCAACATGGAACAAATGCAGGTTTCAAAAGAACAAAAAGAGCCCCCCAAAGAGGTGAAAAATTGGACAAAAAAGCTGCAACCCCCCAAAGTTATTTTTTAAAACCACAATATTCAAAAGGACTAAAAGGGGGGGGGGGGGTTTTTCCAGGTGTAAAAGGACAAAAAAGGGAGATAGACATTTCACCCTCGGGCCCAAACCAAATTCATTGCTGCATCCAGAAAAATTTTTTTTTGAAGAGAACATTTCTTGGGTTTAATCTAGACCCCGGGCCCAGACTTGCCTCATTGGAGACAGCTCGGGTTTTGGGAAACGGGGTTGAGATTCCCTTTTTTTTCCTTTTCCACCATTTCAAAACCCTTTTTTTGGTTTCCTTGCCCAAACAGTCCGCTCTGAAAGTTAAGGCGGGAGCCCGGGTTTTTTTTAGTTGCCCAGCAGCAGAGGGGATTAGACTGCTGCCCCCCACGGGGGCCAGACACTTTTTCCTTGCAATGCTTTAGAGAAAGGAATGCATCCATTTAAAGGGGAAAAGGGAAAACGCTAGAAACTTTTTTTACACCAAAGTGTATAAGAGAGAATGTAAAAAATTTTCGTCAAGCTCACCCCTTCAAATTTTGCAAAAAAACCCCCCCAATTTCAAAATACAAATAACGCCCCAACACAAACATTTGACCAAAATTAAAAACCTATTTTAAAAAAAAATTAACACACAAAAACCCCAAAAAAATCACGTTATTGACACATTAAAAGGGGGGCTTACGTGCTAGAAAAATTTTGGGTGATCGTGAACAAAGTTTATTTAAAATTCTTTTACAGGGAAAATAAAATGAACTAAAAATGTTAAAAGGGTTTGGGACTGTTCTAAAACAAACTGGCCCTCCCCGCCGTCTTAAAAGAACCCCCGGGAAAAAGGGATAAATTGGAAATTTAAACTCCCCTGTCCTTGTTGGGGGGCCAGCCCCGGGCCCCAAAAACAGCTAGGGTGCCCAGCAAAAACCATGAAAAGGGCGGCAATTTAGTTTTTAACCCCGCGCGATGCACGCCACCAATCAGAAGGAGGTATGACGTCTTTTTTTGGTTGAGGGGGAATCGAAAGGGCCCCCCCCATGGGTTCTTTTCCTGACGGAGCGACAAAACTGGGGGTTTGTTTTGGGTTTAGATGTGCGTCATTTTCAAAGATAGAATTTTTTTAAAACCAAAATTTTTTTATGTCTGAAACAGAAATTTTTTTCCGAATTAGGGAAAAACCCTTCTAGAATCGCAAGTTGCCATTAAAAATTTTTATTAGATTTTTCAACACCCATAAATTTTAAATTTCCTGCCTGATAGGGACCCAAGGCTCAAAATTTCCCCCGGCTACCCCCCCCCAAAAAACCAAGGGGAATTGGGTGGACTGAAGAAGAAATGGTTTTTGCGGGAGAACAAAATTTACTTTAAAAAAAATGACAAAATAATTGAAAAAGCAAAAAAAAAAAGGGCCAAAAAAAATTTTTTGCCAAAAAAACCAAAAAACAACACACAACATCGTTTAAAAAAAAAGGAAAAAAAAGGAAAAAAGGGGAACAAGCGGAAAAAATTTTAACACAAGGTGACTCCCAAAACTTCTTATGAAAAAGGGGGGGGCTGACTTTAAAACCAACCTATTTTTGAGAAACTTTTTCTAAAGATTTTTTTTTCAATCAAAACAGATGAAAATGAAGTTTACGGGGTTGAAAAAGGGGGGTTTGAGAAATTAAAGAAGCGGGATGCTCAAACAAAAAAGTCTATGTTCATTTGGGAATTTTTTTGAATTTTTGAAAAAACCCTGGTATGAAGAGGCAAAAAAAGCTGGAATGAAAAAAAAAAAATTTGGGGTCAGTGGCTTAAAAGAAATGTGGATATTTTTATGATCATGCTCGCAAATTGCGTGCTGTTTCAAAAGTGTTTTTTTTTGGGTATCCTCATTTTTACACTTTTGGTCTCCCCTTCGGGCTTTTTTTTCAGCAATTTTAAAACAATTAAAACCCCATGCGAAAAGTCCCTAAATTTTTGGAGACTATTAAAAAAAACCCTTTTGTCAACCCCCAAACAACTACCCAGCAACCTCCCGGGGAACGCCACAAAACCGCATGTTTTTGGGGTCAACCCGGTTTTGCAAAACCCCCAAACTTTTAAACGTCCCGTATATTTTTTTTCCCTTCGTCGCCCGACCCCCCAAAAAACTGCGCCCACGCCCTGCTTCCCCTTAAAAAGGGCTCCCTTTTTAAAGGTGCCGTCAATAGAACGAAACAGAACCTGGGGTTTAAATTGATTAAAGGATTCTGCAAAGTGTTTTTTGGTGGCTGTCAGTTTTTACGTCTTTAAGGCAAACTCCCCAAAAGGGCCCCTCGTCACACTCCCCGGGCGGGGCCCTCCCCCCCAATATTTGTTTTTTTGTTTTTGTTTGTTTTGTTGTGCGTGGTTCTGCGGCGGTGGTGAGAGAAAAGAGGGGTTTTTGGAGACAGACAGACAGACAAAAAAAGTAAACGACAGACAGACAAGATGGGGGAGTGAATGAGGGAGAAAATTTTTGGGAGTAAAAGGGGGAGAGAAAACCTGTTTAAATTTAATTTTTAATTAAAATTTAAAATTCTTTTTTTAAAAATGAAGCCCAAGAAGCTAGAAAGTTTAAATTAAAATCTTCCCACACGTTAAATTTGGGAAGGGGGCTATAGAGAAAGGTTAAGGGGGCGGGTTTAAAACCCTCAATTACTAAATTTTTTTTTCCCTCAAAAAAAATCCCAAACAAGGGGAAAAGCAGGCCCATCATTGAAATCCAAGATTTTGGCCCCCACGGGCTAAAAGTTGTTTGCCAAAATAGTTATTATATGGTTTCCAAAAGGGAATGTTAATCGATTTTTTCCTACCACCCTAAAGGGAGAAACCTATTCGTTTTAAATTTAAGATTTTTTTTTTAATATTAGAAAAGACTTTTAAATAACAATTAAATTTACAATTTTTTTTTTGGGAATTTTTTTATTTTTAAAAAGGGGCTCCCCGAACTTTTTGGAATCTTTTTTAAAGAAGTGCAATGAACTATTTAAAAGAGCCCAAATGAAAGCTTTAAAAAAATTTTTTTTTTAGTGAATTTTTGGTTGAAAATAAATTAAACAAAAATAAAAAAAGATCAATTGAGATTTAACGAAGCAATAAAAAGTGATGAACATTGCCCGTATTTGTTCAAAAAAGCAAAAATGCGGAAAAGGACTTATTGTAAGGCAACTTGTCTTGAAGTGTTGAAACCCTTTTTTGGGTGAAAAATTAAAAAGCTTTTTTAAAAATTTTATTTTTTATATACATTTATTTTTTTTAATCACGAAAATTTTTTGGGAGTTAAAAAAAAAAAGCCCACAAACACGTCGGGAGTTTAAAAAATACCCCACCAGCGCAACTGGGGGGAAAGGTATGACAAAAAATTAAATCAATATTTTTAGCGAAGTAGCCCATGGAAACATCAAAAAACCCCAAAAATTTGTTCATGAAACCCGTAGCACATCCTATCTCAAAAAATTCCGAGCCCTTTTTAAAAATGGGGGCCCGCCAGTAAAATTGCTATTGGCCCGTTCTGATTGTTTATATAACACCCGATGATAGAAATTATGGAAGTCGGTTTTTCAACTAAACGGGAAAGAATTTTTTAATCAGTTTATCCGATTTTAAAAACTCAAATTTGGGCTGCCCCCCCATGCTTACACATTTTTTAACCATGGGGAAAAGAAGCAAAGTTAAGGGGTTCCCTGGCTAAAGGGGAACGGGTCCTTGAAAAAAAATTTAAAGAAAAAAAAAATTTTTCAAATCCTATAGTTGGCAATTTTTACCTTTCCTCCCCCAAAAAGGGAGTTATTTTTAAAAAACGACAATTAAAACATAAAAAATCGCCCAAAAATGTGTTTTAAAATTTGGTGTTTTTTTACGCATTTACATCCTTTAAAAAAACGCAAAAAGGGTTTTTTCCAAAATATGAACAAAATAAGCAAAGAAAAAACTTTGATAACATAACCTTCCCAGAAAGCAAAGAAAGAAATATCTCATTTGGAAAGCAAAAAAAACCAATCAGGGAAAACGTAACACATGGCCCTGTAGAAGCTGAATAGTCCCCTTAAAGGGATTTTCCCCTCTCCCACGGCCTAACTTTAGGCGAATCCCTTAAAAAAAACCCGGTAGCTTGATACTGTTTCCCGAAAAGTAAAAAGAGTCATTATGAAATTTAAATTAGAACAAAAAAGGGCAAATTTACGGTTTTTACATAAAAACCCATGCTAAACAAGGTTTGTAGAAGGGGGTTTTGGGTCAAAATTCCCAACTATAGAACCCAGCTCCACCATAGAACTCATTGAAAAAAATTTTTGTAAAACTGTAAAACCCAAAACCCCTTTCCACCAAAACCCCTGGGTCTAAAGTTATTTTTTAAAAAAATTTACACAAAAGCAATGGGGCCCATACGGGGGGGTTTTAAATGCTGTTTTTGAATCAACCCTCCCGGGGCAGTACTACGGCCCGCAACACAAAAACCAAAAAACAACCCTTTAAATTTAACTCACCATCAAAATCTTTTTCCTTAGCTTTTAAATTGTTGGGGGTCAGACGGTCAACACAAAACCCGCCAGAAAATTTACGGGAGGCCCCCCAACGCAGCTAGAAATTTTTTTAAAGGGGGCAGAAAACAATTTCCCGTAAACACTACCCCCCAAACCAACTAAATCTTTCAAACATTTTTAAAGACTCCTAAGCCCAAAGGGAACTTTAAAGGACTCGTCTACACACTTTTGGATTTGAAAATAAATAATTATTGGGGCAACGCAGTAAGAGCCCCACCCCCACATTTCGGGAAAAAGTTCAAGGGGCGGCGAAACAACAATTGTAATTTTTCACAAAAGGGTTTAAACCCAAAGACAGGGAAAAACGCCAAACTTCTTTAAAAAAAAATAACTTCGAGGCAAACGTTCTCTTTTTTATCATGCAAGCATGACTTCTGAATATAAGAGGGAAAACCCTCCCTTGCCCCGTTTTCAAAAAAAGTACATGACTTTTACTTTTGACTTTTTTACCCTTTTTTAGACCCCGGGCCCAACATCTAAAGGGCCATTTAGATAAGCTAGGGGGGATCTCTACAAGATTTTCCAAAACACTAAACAATATTTTTGATCCATTTTTGGGTGCGAAAAAGGAGTTTACAAAGGAGAGAACTAAAAAAATTTTTCTTTTCAACACACTTTTTTTCCTAAAACCAATTTTGGGGCGAAAGTGGCCAAAAGCGCTTTTTATAGTTCTCGACAATTAAGACTTAAAAACCCCCAAAAAAAATAACGATTATCTACAAACAAACAAAACTGTGAAGAATTACCTTTTTTTAAACAAAAATTTCCCCAAACTTCTTGTTTTTTTAAAAAAAAATTTTTTTTGAAAAAAAAATTCCGCACACTTATTCTGACAAATTTTTCTCCCTAAAAAATTTTTGGGTACCCCAGACAGGCAGCCCACGAGGGGGGGTTACAGAGACCCGCCAAGGCTGAAACCTGATCATTTAAAAATTTAGGGCTAGCGCAACAAGGGGCCTTCTTCACATAAAACACACCGCAGGCCGGGCCCCCGTTTAAAAACGTGCGCCCAAAAAAATCAAAAAAACAGGGCTCGGGGCCGCCCCTCGTTAACTTCCCAAAAATTTTTGCATCAAAAAATTTTTCAAAGACGGGCCACGTGACATTTCCCGTCGGGGCCGGGGCCAAAGGGGGGGCCCCAAACCCGGGCCTTTTTAAAGCCATGGTTTTAAAAGGAAGGGACGTGTTTTGGGTTTTAAGAGGAAAAAACTTCTTTTAGGGAGATCATATGCAATACCACAGGCTTATGGTGGAGTAAAAAAAAACTGGGGGGGGGCGCTTTTTTTTACCTCGAACCCAAAGAGCATTTGTTTTTTTTTGGAAAGGGTGGGGAAAAAGAAAAAGAGAACTAACCATTGATGAACACCCCAAGCAAAACCTTAAGCTTGTTGGTTCAAAAAAAAAGAACCAAAGGGAGGTTTGGGCAAAAATTACTGAAAAAAAAATTTTGATGGTTTTTGATAAGTTTTTAAAAAGGTTGGCAAAAATTTTTTCCCCTTTCAAAACAAAATGGTGTTCTTTTACTAAAATTTAAAGCGAAAAAAAAACCACCCTTTTTAATTTTTTTATTTAGGGTCACTGCCTTAAAAAGGGCCCGCAAAACAATGTTTTCAAAGATAAAAACCAACGGGAGACATGGCTTTTATATTTTTTACGAACCCCAACCATGAATATTGATGACTCATAAGAGTTTCAAAACTCGGAAAAATTTAAAAGATCAGTTTTTTTAAAGTACCCCAAACCCCAACGGGTGGGGAAGTGGGTGGCCCCACTTTTCCCCTAAAAAAAACCCCCCCAAAGTGTTCACGACGGGTTTGTACTAACGGGCGATTAAGACCCCCAAAATTTTTTGGCGGAGGGGGTCTGTGGTGAAGTCACCCTTTCAATAAAAAAAGCCGTTTATACATGAACGGCTATTTTTAGCAGCAAGAGGACTGGGGTTAATTCACCCCCTTGCTAAAATAGCCTTTCGGGTTTTTAAAAAGGGTTTCAAAATTTTTAAGAAACAAAAAAGGAAAAAAACCCCTTGCAATAAAAAGCCTTTTAAATGTGAACGTCCTTTTTTTTAGCAGAAAGGGGGCGGGCAGTAAAATTAGCCTTGCTGAGGGCTACTTTTAAAATAGCCGTTTTTTTGGGGTAAGGGCCTATTTAGCACCCTTATCAAAAACGGGAAGTAGGGGTGTTTCGTAACTAGGACAGATGTGCCACACCCCCAAACCCCACGCATGGAAACCCCTTTCCACCCCCCACCCCCACCCCACGCATCCCTGCCCCCCCTCCCCCCAAAACCCCCACCCCACGCTTTAAACACCTCCTCCCCCCCACCCCCACCCCACGATGCCCACACTTAAGTAACTTTTAATTTCTTAACTTAAGTCACCCCAACACTTCAAGTCCCCCCCCAAGTTTTTTAATTAAGTTCTTAATTAATTTTTTAAATTTAAAGTTATTTTAAGTTTTTAATAAGTTCTTTGGATTAAGCCACCCTTTTAATTTTTTAAATTTCCAAGTAAACCCTAAATCATAACAAACCCACCCTTTTAAAGTAAAACAAAGTTCTTATTCAAGTTATTTTAAAAATTTTTAAAAAAAAAAAAATCTATTTTTTTATTTTTAAATAGTAATCCTAATATGACACACACCCCTCAAAAAACGCGTCATCGTTGGGAAAGTTTTTGCTTAACCCCCTTGGTGTGAGATCGGTCAGAAATAGATCTTAATGAATTTTCTTACATCCTAACAACCGATTGATTACAAATTCTGGTCTAGGGAAATGTTTTTTTAAAAGGACTCCATTCTTTTTTTTATTGACTTCATCTTTTTAAAAAACAAATAATAATCCGCCATATCTTTTTTTAAATAAAAAAAATTTTAAAAAAATTTTTCCTTTTTAAAATTTTGGTTTGAAAATATTTTTTTGTTTTTGGCGGGCGGGCGTCGTTGTTTTTCTGTATTTAGGGGGTTCAGGTTTTTTTTGCCCTGTTTTTTTGTTTTTTTGTTGCCTTTCTTTATATTTTTTTATAACCGTAATAACCCCCCCAGCACAGAAAGGGGCCCCAAAAATGACAACTTTTTTAAGTTCAATACCCCAAAAAGATTTTGGGTTGCCCTTAAATTTAAACTTGCTTTTGTTTTTGGAGCGGCATTAAATCAACTGTTGGCTTTTGGGGGTGTTATGTTTTCATTTTTGGGGTTATATTCTTGTTTGTAATTTTAAAATTTTCTTGTCTTTTTTAACTCGCTACTCTTTTTCCCCCCTGCTGAACACGCCCAGGATTTTTTGGGTTTTTACACTCTTCCATCCAAAACCTAAATTCATTTTTTCCCTGATTAAAGTTTTTTTCCTGTTTCCCTTTTACCGACCCTTCGTTTCTTTTTGAAGGGAAAAAAACAAAAATGATTAAAAGAAATTTAAAATCCCCATATTAACGGCGATAACAAGCCCAAAACCCCAAAATATAAAACCCACATTTTGAGACCAAATACTTTTTAAAAACCCCGGGGGAAATTTTTGCGTTAAATCATACGTAAGATCTTTTTTCAGAATCAATGGGAGCAAATCAAACGCCTAGTTTAGGAAACAAAACTAAGAACCGTTTGCCCCACACTTTTTCCCAAATTCTCCCCACTGCGCCTAAACCCTTTTGTGAATTTTATAATGTCTTGTGGCGACATCTTTTGAATCTTTTTCAATGTTAATTCATTTCCGGGGGGACTGTTTTTTTTTTTCCACACTCCCCCAAAAGAAAACACCCTTTTCCTTTTGGGGCATAATAGCTTGACCCATAAACTTCTTCATTTGAAAATCCAAAAAAAATGGGGGTGGGGCCGCCTGTGCTCTAGCAGATCATCGCTGTTCATTTTTTTATTAATTAAATTTAATTTTTTTTTTTAAAATAAAGCCCCAAAAAAAATTTTTTTCCAACCTTGATACCATTTTTCTGTTTTTTGGAGGGCTAATTTGGTAGGATACTCAATGTTTGGGTAAAAGCCTGTTAAAAAAAAAACCGCGGGATTTTGGGGGCAAACAAAAGATTTTTTAAGGATTTACAAAACTGATTGCTTTTTATTACAGCTTCATTTCCCAACAAAAGTTTTTTCTAGTTAAGCAAGGAAAAAATTCCCCAGAGAAAAATAAATCTGAAAAAAAAATACTTTTAAAAAAAAAGGGTTTCACTTGTAATGATGATAGGTGGCGTTTTTAATCGCTTGTTTTTAATACCCGGAAAGAAATTTTCCGTTTTGGGTTAAACTACGGTTTGACGGTGAGAGAAAAAACATAAAAAAGCAAAGGAAACTAGCTGCAGCACAAATCGCTATGAAAAGCAGAGAATTGAGCATTTTAGATTTTTTTAACGACCACTTAAAAAACGGGGGAAAGCAGCTTACACTTTTAAAAAGATTTTGATCAAGCAATAAAAGAAAAATTATCTGAAAACGGGCAAACCAATTGAGACATTGCACCCCACCAAAATCAGCGATTTTTATCAACCATAAAGAAAAACAAAAAAATGCAATAAATCTTTTCCAAAGTGCTGAAAAACCCAGGAACGGGGTTTTTAAAAAAGAAGTTCTTTTTAAAACCCCCCCCATAAACAGTTTGGCTCCCTTGGGAGCCATGGGGCCCCCAGGGCTGTTCCTGAAATTTGGGATATATAGGGTTTTCAAAGATAAAGAAATTTTATTTTCCCCAAAACAAGTTTCAAAATTTCAAAAAAGCGTTTCATTTTGGAGGTAGGGCTGGGTCTTTTTTTAAAATTAAGATAATTACTCAACTTCATTTTTTAGCTCATCCTGTGGTATTTTGGGGAATAAGCCCCCACTACATCTAATTTTTACCAAAATCAGTTGGGGAAAGGTCCTTTTTTTAAATTTCCCCTTTCTTCGATGGTGTTTTAAAAAGTGAGGGGTGTCTTGGTTTTAAAACTGGGAGAGAAAAAAAAAAAGGGGGATATCACGTAGCCATTTTTCCCAACAATGCTGGGGAGTTTTTTCCGGGAGGACCCCCCCACCCCTGAAACAAGGGGCCTCCCGGGGGGCTGCGTAAGGACTTTGAATTTTGGGGAAAAGGTGTTAAAAAGAGGGGTGCGAAGGGATTTAAATGTCTTGTTCCCCATTTAGAGGTTTTTGGTGTCGATTACACCTGTATCTGTAATTTATTGACAATATAATTGGAATTTTTTTTGGGTAACTGGGTGGTAGGGTCTTTGGGCCCACGCCCTTAAATTTGGGCAGCAAAGTTTTAAAAATCTGAAACTTTATTTTAAAATCATCGGAAAGGGGGAAACGACTGTCCCCCCTTTCTGCCATAATTTTTAAAGGATAGTTCTATTTATTTACAAGTTGGCGGAGTTTTTTTCACGCCAAAAAGTTCACAAAAGGGCCCAAATTTTCAAATTTTTGGGGTTTAAAGTGTTTTTAAGTTTTCCCAAAGCGGTTAAGTACAGTGTCACAAAAAATTCCAGTTTTTTTCCCTTCCTTTTGGGGGGCCGAATCCTGAGGGGTTGTAGAATTTATGGGGAAATTAAGGGGGGTCCGGGGGCATAAAAAAAGGCCTCCCAACGAAGTTTTTTTGCAGCCTCAGCCACGGGCTCACCGTTGGCCCTCCCAAAGCGGGGGGGGCAGAAATTGGGGCCCAAGGACAGGACACTCATCTGTTTGTCCGTCACTTTTCAAATTGGAAAGGGGTTTAAAACTAACTTTCCCGCCCAACACTTTTTTCATCCCAAAACCCACCCTTTTAATTTCCCCTTTAACCTTTTTTGCTCCCCGTGTGTTAGTCCTTTTCAAAATTTTATCACAGAGAATCTACTAGTTTGGAATTTCACGTTTCACAAGGGTTTTCCCGTTTTTTAATGGTTTTTTTTTTGAAATAAATTTCCCCTTTTTGGCCCCAGAAAAAGGGGTATTTGAATCGAAGAAACCTTCGAAAGGGGAAAAAAAAAACACGCTCTTTAAAAAAATGGTAAAACATGCGCAAAAGATGATCTTCTTTGTCGACAAGCATCTTTTAAGTGTTCCTACACGCCCTTAAAAAATGTCCCCCATTTTGGGAGCAGTTAAAAACTGTTAATCGAAACGTGTGGAAAGGGACTTTAGGCAAAGCATCATGGCCCAAATTGGGGCTCATACCCTTTTGGGGGGACTTGATGGTTTAGACAAGAAGTAAGGGAAAAGTACCCTGTACTCGTACCTCACCAGTTGTCCACCCTATATTATATGCGCAAAGCTATAAGTACAAAACCCCACGGGGCCCGCCCCGTTGGTGGGTGTGTATTTGTAAAACAATTTGAAATACTTTAACCTCTGCAGTATGAAGGGGGTTTTCCCAGAATGTGCAACATACCAAGGCCTACGGTGTCACGACTATCTTTTTGGGAAAAGTTCCCGTTACTACTATCTTCTGAAAACACTACTATAATTTTCATAAATAGTAGGGAATACTACTAACTTTTGAAAATTAAGTATGATTTCAAAGAATTAGTAGTAACGTAACGTTTCAGAAGATAGTACTTCGCTTGCGACTAAACTAGAAAATTTAAACCCCCGTGTGAAATTTTTGGGCCTCTTTTTTAGTTTTTTATTACTATCCAGGGTCACGATCGATGGTCATTTGGGCCTCTTTGTGTAAAACGAGTTTTATTTAACAATTTATGACCCTTTCTGAACCCAAAGGCTTTTCCTTGACCAGTAGTAAAATTTTGCCTAATTTTACTGTTTTACTGCCAGTTGTGAAGAACGATTTATGTGAAAAAATTTTTGAAGTTGGGGACCCCGGGGTTTTTTCCCCTTACCAATGGTCAATTTTTGGCCCTTTTTTTAAAAGTTTGGATGCCAAAATTTTGTTTGAAGGGGGGAAAATTTATGTGCACTTTAAATGGATGTTTTCTGACCAATGGGGTTTGTTCATTGGGCCAGGGGTCATTACCCAATGTCACGTTTTTCTTTATTTTGTACGAGTTCAAAGTTAACAAATTTTTTAAGTGGTTACCAGTGGTCAGTGTCAATTTACAAATGGTTTATTTTGGGCCCCAATTTTTACTGACTGCCCCAATTTAAGAGTAAAAAAGATGATTCGAGAACGAGACTTCGAAATCGACAGCCCCTTTTTTCTTTGTGGGGCTACCCTTCCCCCTTCTTTTTTTTGCGCTGCTTCTAATTTGGGTTTTTTCTGGGGGTAGTTTTTTGGTGATAAAGGTTTCTTGAATTTCTGTCTCTTGGCTGGACGGATTTCGCTAAATTTGGGAGTATTTTTATTTATTTTCTTTTTTAACATTGAAACTTGTATTTTCAAAAAGGGGGAAAAAATCACGTTGAACCCTTTCTTGTTGAAGAGAGACTTAACCCCCTCCCCTTTTTAAAAAAGAAAAACGAGCGATCTTTTCAACGCTTTTACAATTTTTGGGTTTGAGAAAAATATTGGGGGTTCTAAGAAATTTTTGGGGGCTGTTGGGGAAATTTTCCCCTCGACAGGGCTGCACGGGAACAAGTTTCTAATTGAGGGTTTTTCACTTGGTGCTTTTGGGGTTTGGGGAAATCAAGGACAGGCCCACACTGAAAAAAATTTTGCTACAAAGGTGTGGTTTTTAATAACCCTCTCCTTTTTGCACGGGGAACATCGATTCCCGCTCTTGTCAGGCCCGGGGGCTGTCTTAACCCCCCCCTTGGGTTCTTTTAGAAAAAGAGGAGTAAAAACGGAAAAATTTACGGGGATTTCCCAAAACTGGAAGGCGATTTTTTTTCAAAAAGATATCCCCCGACCAAAAAACTTGATAGTTTTTGAAAATTTCAGGATTTACGGGTACCTTTATCACAAGGGAAAAGCCCAAAAAAAGATACTAGGGAAAAAAGTGCAATCCCTTGCCTGAAACTGGGTCACTGGGCCACGGAGTGTCAGGAAAAATGTGGGACCTGCAGAGCCCCGTCCCTACCCGGTCATCGGCCCCGGGGGTGCCGTCTTTTGGGGAATTCAGAAAGCATTTAGGAACCGACAGTGATTTTCCGTTTTGGTTTCCCTCGCCACCGGGCCCCAAGGTTTTGGGCACACATCGAAAAACGGAACCCCCCTCACCCCTTTCTTGACATGACACTGACTGTGATGCGACTGACAACGAAAAAAGAAAACAGGTCAGAAAAAAAAGTGAGGAAAAAAGGAAAGACTGTGGGTAGAGGGCTTCAGTCAAACTTCAATTCTTGGGCCCTCAATTTTGGGGGGCAGAGAAGGGAAAAAGAGGGGTGGGAGACCATCCAAGAGGGAAAAGATGGGGGATAAAGGAAAAGATCCGGGTTTTTTACACGTCAGTTTAAAAAAAGGATTTTTCAACACGTTCCTTTGATCGCAAAAAACCCCAAAAGACCGCTTTTAACAGAGAGGGATTCCCCCAAATCACTCCCGACAAAAAGTAAAAAACCCGCCCAAACTTTCCCCTGCTCTTTAATCCCCCGACAACAGGACAAGGGGTGGGGATGGGGGAAAGAATGTTTTAACGGTTTTTTTCGGCCATCCCCATGGATTTTTTCCTTTTATTACCTCCCTAAAAAAAACTTTAAACTTTTCCCTTTTTAATTTTTTTTTTGAATGTGAGAGGGGTAAGGTTTTAATAACAAAAAAAATTTTGGGGGGAAAGTTTTTGAAAAAAAAGTGGTTAAGACGTGATCTGTTTATGCGAGCTTAAAAAATTTATAATTTTTTCTTGTAAAAAGAACTTTTTCATTTGTGGGGAAACAGGGCACTGGGAGTAATGGTTAAAAAAAACAAGAATCGCTTTGGAAATTTTGGCTTGGAAAAGCAGCTTTTCGTAAGAAGGACAACTTGAATATTTCAAAAATTTAAAAAAAAGATTTTTTTTAAACATTAAAAAAATTACCCTGGATATAAAACTGGAAAAAAAAAAAAAAATTTTATAAAACTCCCCAGCTGTGAAAAAGGTTGGGTTTTTTCAAAGTCAAATAGCTGGGAAAATTTTGCAGAAAGCCCTTTAAATGCGGGGAACTTGATTTTAAAAAAAAGACGCAAAATCATACAATTTAAGAATGAAACACAAGCCATCAGGGGAAAAAAAAAAACAAAAAAAAAAAAAAAAAAACCCCCCCTTGGGAAAGGCCGGTTTTTGCACACGTATGGCCCCCGACCGGGGATACAAATTTTTTTTCACCCTCAAGGGAAAATTTTCAACCACACATCTTTTTATTTATTTTTCCCTGATTACAAGTAAAAGGGACCCAAAAACATTTTGGTTTTTCAATTTTTTTGATTTTTCACGTCCAACCGCCCCGGAAGGGAAAATTAAAAAAACACCAAAAGGAAAAGTGTTGGGTTTTTTCCCCTTTGGTTTTAAAACCCGGGTGACTTTTAACCCCCGCGGGGACGGGTGACAGATTTTGGCGCAGGGACCGAGTCTCTCCCCGACCTTCCCCCGTGGAACCTTTGGGGGGTTCATGGTGTTTTTAACTGTCTCAAAAAAAAAACAGTAATTGAAAACCTTAAAAAAAAAAAAAATAAAAGCTGCTCCTAACCCCAGGGGGGGTGATCGTGTTTTCCCCCTCCGACATAATCAGCATGGTTTTAAAGTATCATTTTTCAAGAGGGAAAAATTTCTAAATAAAAAACGCAAGATCATAAAAACTTAAATCCTCCCCTTTTTAACAAAAAAAGAGGAAAATAATTTCACACAGGATCATTTTACTAGATAGTCGCAACCCCGAAACAAATAACTTTCCCGAAACGTTACAAATTTCTAAATATCTTCGAAATCCCTACTATAATTTTTTATAAATTAGTAGTATTACTACAACTTATTAAAATTTTAGTAGTGTTTTCAGAAGATAGTAACTAGTAACGTTTCAGAAAAATAGTCGCCGGGCATACGGTTTGTGTGTGTGTGTGTGTGTGTGGTTGTGGGGGTTTTAATACGTAATTTACTTTTTCATCATTTTCATTAGAAAGTCCAAATTTCTCACACTTTGGGAAAAAACGCGCCCCCTCAGGAAAAAGCCCCCAAGGGAAATTTTTTACCAACCGACTTTTTATCTCTTTGCAAAACACGCGAGACTTCTCCCTCCATAGCGTGAGGGGCGCAAACTTTTTAAGTAATTGGGGGGGCCCCCACACCCACGGCGAAAGGCGGGGGCAAGTTTATTTTTTGGTAGTAAGGGGTTCCCCAACCCCAAAAACGTAATGGGGGCATTAATTGTTTTAAATTTTTTTTGTTTTTTTGTATAAAACAAAATAATTTTTTAGTCGATATGTATAAAAATTTTAAAAAGGGGCAAAGTTTATGAAAAATTTAAAATGGAAAATGGCTTCAAAATTTTCAAAAAGTTCAGAGCAAAAAAAAACGTGTCTGGGGGGGTTTTCCCCCCCACGGGGTACGGAAAGGGTTTAACACAAAAATCTTACAAAGAAAGGAAAATTAATTTTGGGCAACGATAATATTTTTTTAGTTGATCCCAAACGACAAACTGAGGGGACGTTTAGAACATTACTTATAAAAAATTTTAGGGGAACTAAAACCCGGGTTTTAAAATTTTATGACTGTTCAGCGAAAAAACATTTTTAAAAAAAAAAAAAGCTCTCTCAAAGCTAGCCTTTAAGGGGACGTCCCCGCCCTATTTTTTTGTTTTGGCCTTAACTCAAAAATAAAAATGCTGTCTTAAAAAAAAATTTAATCGCAGTTTTAAAAACGGTTTATTATTTTACACTAAGGGGCAAAGATAGTTTTGGAAAAAATGTTTTAAATGAAAAAATTTTATAATAAAGACCCAAAAATGAGGGAAAAAAAAAAAAAGGAACAGTTAGAAAGATCTAAGCTGCAAAAACTAATTCTTACGGACTGACCCTCCCCTTCAATTTTGTTTGTTTTTATAGATTTTTTTATTTTTGATTGTTTATAACAAAAATTGTTTTATTAAAAAAATTTTTAAAATTAAAAAGAATTCTCGAGGGCCCGAATCAAAAGCGGGAGCAAACTCCTAAAAGCACCCGCAGTAGAGCTAAAAAACCCAAACAGACACAACTGAGTTTAAAGGATGCCAGGAAATGTTTATGGGGTTTGAAACAGAAAGAGGGTTTTCAAAAAAACAGAAAATTGAAGACAAAAAAAAAGGCAGCAGCAAACCTTGGGCCCCAGAAAGATAAGAAAAATTTTTGACAAACGATTTGGCAAAAAGGAAAACAAACTTCAAAAAGAGAAATACTTGGTTTTTTCTTTTCCCGAAATTTAATTTGGGAAATTTAAAAAATTTTAACTGCGAAGCCCTAAGTATACTAAAATTAAAAAAACAATTTTAGAAAAACCTTTAAAACAGGGGCCCTTTCTTTTAGCCTTTGTTTTTCCCGAACACAAAAAGAAAAAAACCCGATTTTAAAAAAAAGCCCAGGTTCTGAATTTTTTCAAAAGAGAAAGAAGTCCCCAGCTGAAGTGGGGGGGGTTGGGCAAACCGGGGCGGCTTTAAATTTTTCCCCAAAAAAATAGAAAAACTACCTAGGGGAAATGACGAAGATTTTTTTGCTTAAATTTTTTACTCCCCAGGGAGGCATAAATATTTGCCAGGGAAAATGCGTTTATTTTTGGGGGCATACAAATAAAGGGTGAAAAATGGATGGGCCTTTTTTTTTGCTCGTTATTTTTTTACTAAAAAAGGGGAAAAATAAATGCCCTTTCATCATCCACAAGGTTTTATAAATGGTTGACAAAAACAAAACCCAACAGTACTTGACTTTATTTTTATTTTTAAAAATGTTAAATTTATTGCGTTTTTACTCTGGGTTTAAAAGTGGTGCCAGAAGGGTTCTAAGAAGATAAATTTTAAGATTAAAATTTTAAAAAAAAAAATCATGGAAAAAGGGGTTTAACAGTTTGGTTTTAACAAAAAACTGAACTTTAAAAAAATAGAAAAGGGGACTTGGGTAAGGGATAAAAGTTACTAGAAAAAAAAAAATGGGTAAAGCTTTAAAAAACTCTTTTTTATGTAATTTAAAGGCTCAACCCTTTCTAGCGTAAGTGCTGGGTCTGGCAAATTTCTGTTTTAGCTACGGGGTTGGGGCCCCCGCCCTTTAAACAAAAAGGGGGGCCTTTGGGTTTTGGGGTTTTGGGGCTATGTCTATTTTTGTAAGCCGGGTTTTAAAAAAAAAAACTCACCAAATTACAAAAACCCCTGCCCTTGTTGCCCTAAACACGCAAAAATTTGCTCATTAAAGATTAAGAAAAAGCAAATCATTACAGGATGAAAACATTACCGACGAAAATTTTTTGAAACTTTTGCTGACGGGGAGAATTTTAGACACCCAAAAATTTAACTTTAAAAGGGGTGGAAAAACTTTTACTTTACCAGGGAGTCACTGAAGCAATTAAACAGAAATTTAAAAACAAAACATGAAAAAGGTTAAACCCAAAATAACAAAAAAAAGGTTCAAATGAAAAATTTAACAAATACTATTTTTTTTTTTTTTTTAACTAACTGTGTTTGGCGACAAAAATTGCACCTTCACGAACAAACGATCTTTAGGGGGGGGGCCTTTTAAAACGTTTGTAGCCCGCTAGAAAAAAGAACTCTCTTTAAAAATAAACTGGGGTCCCCGTTTTTATAATTCTTTCAACTTCATATAAAATCTACGCTCCAATAGGGGCTGTGGCTCAAAAATTTTAACACACCTTCTCCTTTTCCCGGGGCATACCCAAAATCTTTCTTTTAACCAAACGGGGAAATTTTTTTAGTCCCCTCCACCTCGATTCCCATTTTTTTTTAAATTTGATCGCGTTTTTAAAAGGCTTTTAAACCTTTGCTTTTAAAATTTTTCATTTTTCTGGCACGTAAAAACGCTGGCAACCCCCCTAACCCAATTTTGTGGTTTCGTTCTCGTACTTCGTAGTGTTAATTTTTAGTGCCCATAAATTTTTTCTGTGATATTGAAAGTAAACAGGGCGTTCACTTTGATTCTTATTAAAAATTTTCACTAGGGCTTGTAAACGATGGTTGCCTGGATCCCTCTCTTTTAAATGTAAAATATGTTTTAAAAAAAAGCTGGTTTTTAGAACCTTTAAACTCTTTTTCCCCCATCCAAACCCGTTAGCCTTGGAAAACTTTAATGGACCTCCATGTAAATTTGTTGGGAAAGCCGCAGCCCCAGCAGTTTTAGGGTTTTATCCGTTAAAGGTTCAGCGTCTTTTATCTTGAAGCCCTGTCCCCCAAAAGGGCAGAGCATACTTTAAAATTTTTTTCTTTTTAACTTTGTCCCTGTGGAAATACAACAAGTCCTTTTGGGGGTTTCATTAAAGGGGGTGAATTAACAAATTTTAGGGCTTAATTTTCTTTTTGGGGCAGGGAGGTATATTTGGCCCCAAAATTTTCCTGTTTTGAAAGCCAGTCTTTCGCAACTTTATTCAGACACTCTAGCAGCTTTACTCAGTTTTTTTTAATAGCAGTCTTTCCCTTTTCCAAAAACCTTTAAAGGGGAAAAAATATATTTTTGGAAATTCCCTATTGGCCATAAAAAGGACTGATTTTTAAATTTGGTTTTTAAAATTTTTTTGTGCAAGAATATAGATTTCACCCATAAACACCCACAATAAAAACCAATTTCTGCTATTTTTTTTGTTCCCTTCCCGATGGTTCCTAAAAATCAACAGTTTTTGGCGGGCGGGTTTAGAAAAAATTTTTTCCTGTCACCCAAAATAAATTACTATTCATTGCCTCAATCAACGGGCCCGTAAATTGTGCTTTCATGCCCCTGTTCCCTTTAAATTTTTAATTTAAAAAAGTCTAAGGTTTAGCAATTCCCCCCTTTTTCTCGAAGCGTCCCCTTGCCTTTGCTAAAACTTCTATTGCTTTTGGTTTGTTTCCCTTCCCCCTCTTCATCGGAAACCCCAAAATTTTCAAACATATAATTTCTTTCCAGGGAAAGGCCAAAGGGATTAACAAAGCACCCCTACCAACATAACTACTCCCGCCCTCTTTTTAAAAAATCAATATTTTTCTTATGATTAAAACCCTTTTTATGAACTAACATTTTTTGGATAATCCCCTGTGCAACAAGAAATCCTTTTTTATGCCCAAACCCTGCAGTAATTACAACAAAAAACCCAAACAAAGTCCCCCAATTCAAACCTTTTCCCAGATCTGCCGCCCTTTATTCTTTAAAAAAGTTTTTTGGGTTGCAAAGCTATAGCCTAAACTAAGGCCGGGTAATTACAGCAGAATGGGAAATCGAATTGATAATCTTTTTTTTTATTTTCCCTCTTTTTTTTAACAAAAAAAAAATTAAAATAATCATAATACAAAGGGTGTCATGTGGGTTTTTAATCAGGGTAAATTTTTGTGTTTAAACTAAAAAAAAAGTTTCAACGAGTTTTTTGGGGAAACTTTTATCTTTCCCATGTTTGGCTTTTTTTTTTTTTTATTCCTAACAAACTTTTTTTCAAGGGTTTAAAAAAAACTAAAACACCCCCCTAGGCACCCGCAAATTAACCCCCTTTAAAATCATGGTTTTAAAAATATTATATTATTTTTTTTTTGCTTTTTAAAATGGGGTTACAACATTTAAAGTTTTAGGAGCAAGCAGACTAACCCCGTAACACTCCATAAAAAAAAGAAAATATTTCTGGCCGCGTGTGGGAAAAACTAGACAGTATTTGGGACTGAACTAAATTGAACAAATCCAGCAACTGTCCCACTTCAACGTTTTTAAAAAACTACGCAAAGGGACGAAGCACAGCTAGGGTTAAAAAATGGTTAGATCAGTGGGTCCCCGACAATGGGTAAAATCCCACTGTAAAAAGCAAATTTTGTAAGTTTAAAAAATTGCCCCCAGTTGATTCAGAAGAAGATTTAAAAAATAAGACTTTAACACAAGGAAACCGGGTTTTAAAAAAGTCCCTAAAACTCTTGCATGGGACAGGGGGTACAGATTTGGGAAAATATGGGTTTTGTCCATTCATCAAGGGGTTAATTCTTTTAAACATATTAAATTTTTAAAATAAAAAAATTTAAACGCCAAAAAAAAAAATTGGGGCTTTAGGGGAAAAAGAGCCACCGGGGGCAATCCGCAGGGGCCCAAAAAAATGTACCCCAATGAATGTACCAAAAGGTGAAAGTAACCCCAATTTAGTAAAGGGAAACAAAGGGCAAAAAAATCTTTTGGGGGTGGGGGTTTTTGGCGGGCCCTAAAATGGCGAAAGGAAAAAACGAGAAAAACAAACCAATCCCCAAAAAAAAAATTAAAAATTTTTAGTTTAAAACAAACCCCGCCGCCGGGCCAAACCCCCAAATTACCCAACCCAATCAAACATAAACGTATCATTATGTTTTTGGGGCTGCATTTGTTTCTGGGGGTGGGATTTTTAGCATACAAATACTAACGCCATCCTAACACAAAGCCCAACCCCCACATTTAAAAAAAGAAGAAACCGCCTTTTTGCAAAAAAAATGCAACCTCCTCAGTAAACCCCCTTTCATGGAATGTTTTTAAGAAAATAGATAAAATACAATTAAGAAATAAATAAGTTCAAGTTAAATTAATTTTTTAGAAAGTCCCTTTTTAAGGGTAAGGGGCAAGTAAATTACAAGGGAAAGTGGGGAAGTAAATTATAAGTTTTTTGTTAAGTACTATTAGGGTTTTTGTTTTTTTTCTTAAGTAAGTACTAGTTAGGTTCTTAAATTAAGTACAATCTAAGGGCGTCCGGCCCTACTGTAAAACCCTTAGAATTTTTTTATGTCCCGTAAGAAATGTAAAAATCTTTTTTTTACGATCACCAAAACTTAACTAGCACCTTAAACCCCCCCTTTTAAAAAATGTTGACTGTGTCGAAATTTTTTTGGTTTTTGCGTGTTAATTTTTTTTTGAAACAGTTTTTTAATTTGGGCAAAAAATGATATGTGAAAGGGCGGATGTGTAGGTTTAAATGGGGGGTTTTTCGGGGCAAAATAAGATGGGGGAGCTTGGGAAAGAAGATATTTACATTCTCTTGAAGTAACTGAAGTAACACTGACTAATTTTTTCCGATTAGTTTTTTGGGTATCTGCCCTTTCCCCAAAAATTTGCGTGCACTGCGTGAAGGAAAAGGGGGGGTTGCCAAACGCGTTTGCACAATTTTCCGGATTTTACGGTCCCATCATGGGGGTTTCTTTTTCAGCAAACACCACACCCTCCCCAGATTTTACGGGGCCCCCCTCATTTGGGTTTCTTTTTTCAGCAAACACCACCGACGTCCCCCAATCTACGGTCCCAACAAAGGGGTTTCTTTTTGGGGAGGGAAAAAACCACAGAAAGCCCCCCCGATGTGCCCAAACCCTGTAATTTTGGGCCCATCAAAGGGCCCCAATCAAAGGGTTTCTTTGCAGCAAAAAACCACAGCCGGGCCCCCCGATTTTCCCAAACCCTGGGAATTTTTGGCCCTGCATCAAGATGGAATGAAAATTTTAATTTCACAAATTCCCCCCACCCCCCCACTTTGAAAAAACTTGGGGGGCAATGAAGGGGGAAAGAATATTAAAAGAGGGGGCTGGTTTGGGACTCTTTCTGTACCTTTGCCACGTCACCCCATGCACACCACTGGGCAAATTTGAGGGGAAATTTAGTTTTAATCTCATCTCTGGAAAACGCTCTCAATCCGAGCATTTAAAGGGCTTCCTTGACCAAATTTTAACTGTTTTTTGGGGAGTCACCCGAACTCTCTGTCCACCAATTTTTTGTGGGCCCCACGCCCGCTCCGCCTGTCTCTACACTTCAAATGGGGTGAGGAAGGCACCATTTCTTTCCCTTAATTTTACTACTGGTCTCCTGGGGAATTCCTTTGGGAAACAAATTCCCGAAAAATGGAAAAGGGGTTTAAAGCAGAAAAAAAGTTTGTACTCTTCGAAATCTCCAAAAATCAACCAAAGAAGGGCCACAAACCCGTCAATCTTTTTCGTTTTCCGTTTTTGGGGAAACAGAGTCCCCGTCAACTCCGCAGCATTCTTTTCAATTTAAAAAATTAATTTTCATTTTTTGGGGGGGAAAAAATGGGGGGGAAGGGAAACCCCTTTTTTTGTTGTTTTTTTAAATTTCCAACTCTCCCTTAAACCCACCCTCCATTAAAATCCCCAAAAATGGGCCAAGGGGTTTAAGAAATCACTGTCCTTTACCCCTTCCAGGGTTCGGAAAAATATTACAAAAGGAGCCTACCCAACCCCATCGCCCCTGGAAACAAGCTCAACTCCCAGGGAAAAAAAAGAGCCCCCCATTTTCAAAGGGGTTTTCCTTTGGGCCCCCAAAGAAAAAATGCCGTCTTGACAAACCCCCATGCAGGGGTTGGGCCCATTGATGCAAACCGGGCCAGGGGTACCTTTCCCGTCTAGAAAAAGGACCAAACCAAAAGATTGTTGAGGGCACCTGGCCCCCCCAATCAAACCAGGGTCCATTTCCCCCCCATCACACGACCGGTTCCCCCCTTTAAAAATTTTATTTAGGAAGGGGGGGAAAATAGGGGTTTCAATTGTGTTAAAAAAAAGTAATTTTTTCAGCGCAAAATAACTGCCTAGGGAAAAAATATGAAAAGCATTCAAGGGCATTGGAAAAAACTGAAAAATTTTTTATTGTAAAAGATGTATTTCATGAAAGGCATTAAAAATTGGTTTCATTAATAACAATGAAATTGGGGGAAAATAATCCCCAAATTTTTTTGCCAAAAAAAACAAAACAGCACGTTTCTGGAACACGAAAAAAAAAGCAGAAGAGCACACAAAACAAAGTGTGAAGTAACACAGTTTAATGCACGACACAAAACAGGACAAGAATTTTTCGGCAATATGCCTTCCTCAGCGACAAAAAAAAAGAAAACAGTACAGACATCAACATGCGCAATACTCCCCTTGTGAACTTTGGCTTCACAAGGGAGTATTGCGCTTGTTGATGTCTGTACTGTTGTGTGTGTTTTTGTCGCTGAGGAAGGCATATTGCCGAAAATTTCTTGTCCTGTTTTGTGTCGTGCATTATAACTGCGTTACTTCACACTTTGTTTTGTGCGCTCTTCCGCTTTTTTGTCGAGTTTCTTGCCTGTGTCCTCTAATGGGCAAAAGTCTCTGCTCAGAAAATTTACAAGAACATTAACTGATGTGAATTTCTTATAACACTTTTAAAATAACTCTCTCTTCACTTTTTACTATACTGATGGATATAACTGGAAAAAAAATATCTTGATGAAATCTATTTCTTTCATGTCACATATGCTAATATGGGCACTTTTTCACTGTCTGTTAATAAGCTAAGCAGTCTTTTTGAAGAGCATAATAATTATGTTAATTTTATTTCAGATTTTGGTGATTTCACCTCTCTTTTAAATTGTCAGCTGAGAGGCCGTGAATTGCATCTGTTAGAGAACAGTCCATCATTCTTCAGGATGAGAAGACTTTCAAGAGTTTTCATTGACAGTGTGCTCCTTTGGGGGATTTTGGAGTTTTTTTGTCCCTCTGCACGAGTAGTTTGATGTTCCAGTCTCTCATCAGAAGAAGTGCCACAGAACTCGACTTCACAAAAAAACACTTTGAATGTTTATAGCCTACTGTTTTCCAGATCACTGCTTCCCTTGTGACTTTTGCTATCGATATGCCGCTGAATGTCAAAGCGACCACTGTGAGCAATTGAGATTTCACAGTTACACGTGGTGCCGTGTGCGAATGTATTGCCCTTCTTTGACGCAGTAATGAACTTGGGAATTGTATGATATGCAGGTTTGTACTTCTGTTCATATTTCTTTTTGACCATAGCTTTCCTCCAGTGAATCTGAATATTTGTTGCTGTTCATGGCATAAGTCGAAGCTGAACAAGAAGCCATGTTGAAACGCATTCACACAGGAAGAAGTCGCATGCACCAGGAACTTTTGAAGTTGGACCAGACCCTGGGACTTTCGACTAATGTCTTGTATTCGTTTCAAGACCTCTGAATTTTGTAGATTATGC
>CM031621.1:56816476-56868207 GCA_018398815.1 Conus ventricosus
ATGGCGGATTATTTTTTGGGTTTAAAATGATGAAGTCAATAAATAAAGACATTGAGTCTATAAAAGACATTTCCATAGACCAGAATTGTAATCAATGCGGTTGCTTAGGATGTAAGAACTTCATTAAGATCTATGCTGACCGATCTCACGCCAAGGGCGTTAAGCAAGACATCCTCGATGATGACGCGTTTTTTGAGGTGTGTGTGTACTATATTAGACATCTACTATTTAAGATAAAACATAGATTGTTTTTTTTTGATAATTATAAGATAACTTGAATAAGAACTTAGTTGTACTTAAAGGATAACTTAGTTATGATCTTAGGTTGACTTGAGAAGTTACTTGATCAAGAACTTATTAAGAACTTGAAGTAACTTAATTAAAAACTTAATTAAGAACTTAATTAAGAACTTGAGGATGACTTAAGTAAGAACTTAGAAGTGACTTAAGTGTGTGCATGCATGGGGTGGGGGTGGGTAGGGTGGGGTGGGGGGTGTGCATGCGTGGGGTAGGACAAAACACACAAACACCAACAAACAAACAAGAAGTGAAACTACTAGGGCCACTTCTTGCTTTGTGACTAAACAGGTTGTGTCCCGCGCGCAACCTCAATCAACTCCAAGTGATCACATAGGGTCGTTTGGCCTAGTTTGCCGCTGAGCTTTGCAGGTGCTGCCGCGCTTTGCAGTCAAGCGATCATATATGATCACTTGGCCTAGTTTGCCGCCGAGCTTTGCAGGTGCTGACGTCATTGGCGGCAAGCGATCACGTAGGGTCGTTTGGCCTAGTTTGCTGTGCTCCCCTTTTCTCAACCAGGCTTGCACCTGGCTTTGGAAGAGTTACAGCAGTTATTGCTGTAGCCGAGCTTTTATGGCGGCTCTAATCGCCAGTAGTTAGTACACCCGTCATTGTATATTTGGAGCATTTATATGGAGATAGTGCTGGCTACACACTACTCCTCTCCATACTGGTAGATGTACTAAGGTCTGCCTAGCCTATCTAGTTTTGCCAGAACATTCGAAAATCGCTATCCAGTTGCATAAGTTTAATAATGGTTTGGCGTTTGCTACACAGTTCATTTATGCTGATTCCTAGCTTGTGAAATTTAGGATAGTTATAAAAACACACAGAAAGTTGAATGAGTTTCCTAGCATACGTAATCAGCCATGTTCACCTGCGTCTTGAGAATGAACGCCATGTTTGTAGCGTTTTTGTTTTTTTAAACATGACTTGAGCTGTTTCAAGCCAGCGCCCAACAATCAACGCGTGATGAATTGTTTTGCTTTTATTTTGTTTTATCAACATAGCACCGCTTTTTAGAAAAGGAAGCATCCCATCAACAGTTAAAACTTATTATAATTAGCCACATCTTGTTCGCTAATGTCATTTTCAACGTTTTCATTTCCTTGAACCAACAAACCTTTAAGATATTCGTTCATTTCCAAAGCAGTCGGTTCACTTTTTTCCTTTCCTCCACCTTCCAAAAAAGCAATGCTTCTTTTCGGTTTAACTCGTAGAGAACATGCTTCACCTAATTCTTTTTTCGACAAATACTCTGACATGCAAGTATAGTAAAACTTGTGGTCTTCAATAGCGAGAGCCTGTTCTTCAGTAAACATGTTAGCCATTTTAAAATAAAGCCCCAGTGGTCACACCGGAGCACAGTCAAAAACCAACCTTCTTGTGCGGCAGCCTGAGAAAGAATGACGAAACCGGCCGGCTCTTGCCAACGTGGCAGCCTCGACGTGGCAGTCTAGAACATTTGCTGATGCAATATGTTGCAAGTTAACCTAGCCAAGTGCGCCGCGAGCCGTGTTTTATTGATTTTTTGGTCACACAGTTTGTAAACGGGGCGCTCGGCCTGCGCTGTGTGAACGAAGGCCTCTTGTCTGCGCTAGCCGTAAATTAAGTGATCAGGTTTCAGCCTCGTGCCTGCCTGTCTGTTATACAAAGTTTGTAGGTAGAAATTAGTCAGAATAAGTGTGCGGATTTTATGTCAAAAATATAACTTAGTTTTAAAAGACAAGCAAGTTTAGTAAATTAGTATTAAAACGGATAATCCTACACAGTATGTTTGTTTGTAGATAATCGTTATTTTTTGGTTATTGAAAGAGAATGTGTGATGGATTATCATTTTTAATTCATTGTTAAAGCCTTACTTGTCAGAGAACAGAGAAATGTCTGTTCTAAGGTCGCCCGCCTGAAACTAGTTTTAACTAGTTTTAGGCGGGTGAGTTAGAACAGACATTTCTCTGTTCTCTTGGCCCTGGAGCAAATTTAGCAACAAGGGGTCGCACTCGATATTCAAGAAGATAAAAGCAATGGCCAAATTCAGGCCCAGGTAATAGTAAAATATCAGGAAAGTAAAAATAGAAAATCGTCAATATGCAGATCTCAGAACTGTCGAATATACTCTACCACACACACACACACACACACATACACACACACACACAAAACACACACACACACACACACACACACAAAACACATAAACAATACAAAAGTGAATGACGATATGTGCGACTGACGTAAGTGCGTGCTTGTAAATGTCGCCACGTCGATCAGAATGCAAAAGATCAAAAGTTAGATTACCTTGCGTACTTCACGTTTCCTTATCCTGGCCTTTCTGTCCGTGTTGATCCTGTGACAGTCTCCAGTGTCTTGTCAGCAGCATCTTTCTTTTTCAGAGCAGCCGCGCATTTGTGATGAGAGTAGGAATGGCATCTTTCTTCAGCCTGCCTTGGGTCGGAATCCAAGCTCCCTTTCAAACAGGGGCGCCGTGTACTCGTCTTCAAATCGTGGTCTTGAAGTGCAAGCCACAGATTACGTCGTTTTTCTTCGGACCGTCGAAATTCTTTCGAGATAACTTCACAAAGAAACCCACGATCGTCGAAGATGAATTTCAGTTGGAAAGCCATGTGTGCTGATTCCACTTTTTTACACTAGAATTGGTATTGCAACCGAACATGACGCAGTAGCGACCCATCTTCTTGCCGGTCTCAGTGTCTGGCACCGGCAGTGCTGGCGCATCTTCTCTTCTCCTTTCTGACGTCACTGCCTCTATTTTTAGTAACTTGGGTTTTCTGCGCGCTTGCTTGCTCGGAAAAGCGAAAGTAGACTCTTGCGAAGCATATTGTGTGACACACAAGTTTCTGTGCACCGTGAAAGTTACATCCATGGAAATGTCTTAGAACCAGCTACACGTTTTTTTTAAAGAAAAAAGGGGGTGAGTTACACTTTAAGATCTGCCGTGTTCGCTGTGCATTGCAACCTGTGATCAGACCTGTGCACTGTGCGATTTTTGCATATAATCTCACAAAATTCAGCACAGCTGTACGTTTGAAAACTGAATTGTAACGAAATTTTGATCACCGAGTTCACGAAAATACGATAAACACGCAATCCGGCTGAGTCCAAGGTCTGGTCCAACTTTCAAAAGTTCCCATGGTGCATGCGCACTTCCTTCCTGTGTGAATGCGTTTCAACATGGCTTCTGTTCAGCTTCGACTTATCCCCATGAAACAGACAACAAATATTCAGATTCACTGGGGGAAGCTATGGTCAAAAAGAAATATGAACAGAAGTACAAACCTGCATATCATACAATTCCCAAGTTCATTACTGCGTCAAAGAAGGGCAATACATTCGCACACGGCACCACGTGAAAACTGTGAAATCTCAATTGCTCACAGTGGTCGCTTTGACATTCAGCGGCATATCGATAGCAAAAGTCACAAGGGAAGCAGTGATCTGGAAAACAGTAGGCTATAAACATTCAAAGTGTTTTTTTGTGAAGTCGAGTTTCTGCTGGCACTTCTTCTGATGAGAGACTGGAACATCAAACTACTCGTGCAGAGGGACAAAAAACTCCAAAATCCCCCAAAGGAGCACACTGTCCAATGAAACTCTTGAAAGTCTTCTCATCCTGAAGAATGATGACTGTTCTCTAACAGATGCAATTCACGGCCTCTCAGCTGACAATTTAAAAGAGAGGTGAAATCACCAAAATCTGAAATAAAATTAACATAATTATTATGCTCTTCAAAAAGACTGCTTAGCTTATTAACAGACAGTGAAAAAGTGCCCATATTAGCATATGTGACATGAAAGAAATAGATTTCATCAAGATATTTTTTTTCCAGTTATATCCATCAGTATAGTAAAAAGTGAAGAGAGAGTTATTTAAAAGTGTTATAAGAAATTCACATCAGTTAATGTTCTTGTAAATTTTCTGAGCAGAGACTTTTGCCCATTAGAGGACACAGGCAAGAAACTCGACAAAAAAGCGGAAGAGCGCACAAAACAAAGTGTGAAGTAAAGGGCAGTTATAATGCACGACACAAAACAGGACAAGAAATTTTCGGCAATATGCCTTCCTCAGCGACAAAAACACACACAACAGTACAGACATCAACAAGCGCAATACTCCCCTTGTGAAGCCAAAGTTCACAAGGGGAGTATTGCGCATGTTGATGTCTGTACTGTTTTCTTTTTTTTGTCGCTGAGGAAGGCATATTGCCGAAAAATTCTTGTCCTGTTTTGTGTCGTGCCCTTAAAACTGTGTTACTTCACACTTGTTTTGTGTGCTCTTCTGCTTTTTGTCGTGTTCCAGTAACGCTGCAGTTTGTTTCTTTTGGCAAGAAACTTGGATTAGTTTGACCCAATCATTGATTATTAATGAAACCACTTTAATGCCTTTCATGAAACTACATCTTTTTACAATAATAAATTTTCAGTGTTTCCAATGTCTTGAATGCATTCAGTATTGTTTCCTAGGCAGTTACTTTGCGCTGCAAAAAAAATTTCATATTTTACACACAATTGTACACACTTTTGACCCAAAACCTAGACATAGAATTTTTAAGGGGTAACCAGGTCTGTGTGATGGAGGGAAATGAGACCCTGGTGATTGAGAGGGCAGGTGCCCTCAACACATCTCTTTGGCTAGGTCCTCTTCTAGACAGGAGGTACACTCTGGCCCAGGTGCATCAATCGGCCACCCCTGCATGGAGCTTGGTCAAGACAGGCAGTTTCTTTGGGGGCCAAGGTAACTCCTGCAATGTGGGGCTCTCTATTGCTGGGAGTTGAGCATGATCAGGGGCGATAGGGTTGGTAGGCTCCTATTTGTCATATTCTCTCCCGAAGCCTGGAAGGGGTCAAGACAGTGACTTCTTGACCCTGGCCCCATTGTTGGACTTAATGGAGGGTAGGTAAGGGAGAGAAAGAAATTAAAAACAACAAAAAAAGGGCCTTCTTCACCCAGAAAATTTCCCCCCCCAAAAAGATGAAAAGTAAATTCTTATTTGAAAAGAATGCTGCAGGAGTCTGACGTGGACTCTGATTCCAAAACGGAAACGAGAAGATTGACAGGATTGTGGTCTTCATGGTTGATTGTTGAGAGTACAGAAGAGTACAAACCAATTTCTGCATTAAGCCCATTCACCATTCAGAAGTGCTTCCAAGGAATTGCAGGAGACCAGTAGTCAAATTTAAAGGGGCTAAGAAATGGTGCCTTCCTCATCCAGTGCAAGTGTAAGAGACAGGCGGAGCAGCTGCTGAGAGCCACAAAACTGGTGGACAGAGAGATCCGGGTGACTCCCCATAAACAGTTGAAATTGTCCAAGGAAGTCATTTAATGCTCGGATCTGAGAGGCGTTTCAGAGACTGAGATTAAAACTGAATTCCCTTCACAAAGTGTCAGTGGTGTGCATGGGGTGACAGTGTGCAAAGGTACAGAAAGAGTACCAACCAGTGCCCTCTTTCTAATATTCTGTACCCCTTCATTGCCTCAAGTTGTCAAAGTGGGTGGTGTGGAATTGTGCATTCAACTTTACATTCCATCTCTGATGCAGTGCTTCAATTACCAGAGGTTTGGGCACATCTGGGGACGTCTGTGGTGTTTGCTGCAAAGTAACCCATGATGGGACCGTAGATCCGGCCAATTACCAGAGGTTTGGGCACATCTGGGGGCGTCTGTGGTGTTTGCTGCAAAGTAACCCATGATGGGACCGTAGATCTGGGGACGTCTGTGGTGTTTGCTGCAAAGTAACCCATGATGGGACCGTAGATCTGGGGAGGTGTGTGGGTGTTTGCTGCAAAGCAACCCATGATGGGACCGTAGATCCGGCCAATTGTGCAAACTGCGATGGCAACCACCCCATTTCTTCACGCAGCTGCACGCTAATATTTGAGGAAGCAGATATCCCAAAACTAATACAGGAAAATTAGTCAGTGTACTTCAGTTACTTCAAGAGAATGTAAATATCTTCGTTCAAGCTCACCCATCTTATTTTGCACGAAAACCCCCATTTCACATACACATCACGTCCATCACATATCAGTTTTGACCAAATTAACACCTGTTTCACAAAAAATTAACACGCAAAACCGCCAAAATCGACACAGTCAACACTTTAAAACGGGGGCTTACGTGCTAGATAAGATTTGGTGATCGTGAACAAAGATATTTACATTCTCTTACAGGGACATGAAAAATCTAATGGTTTACAGTACGCTCTGACTGACTTAAGCTTGTACTTAACTTAAGAACCTAACTAGTACTTACTTAAGAACATAACAAGAACCTAACTAGTACTTAACAAGAACTTATAATTTACTTACACTTACTTGTAATTTACTTGCACTTAGCTTAAAAAGTACTTTCTATAACTAACTTAACTTGAACTTATTTAGTTCTTAACTTGTACTTTATCTAGTTCTTAAAAACTATTCCATAGAAAATGGGTCTACTGCAGGAGGTTGCACTTTTTTTGCAGAAGGCGGCTCTTCTTCTTTTACTGTGGGGGCTTGCGGCTTTGTTGTTAGGTATGGCGTTAGGTATTTGTATGCTAAAATCCCACCCCCAGCAACAACAGCAGCTCCAATACATAATGATACGTCTTATCGTTTGATTGTGTTGTTGTTAATTGGGTTGGGGCGGCGGGGTTGTATTACTATCTAATAATTTTTGTTTTGCTGATTGGTTTGATTTTCTCAGTTTGTTCCATTCAGCCAGTTTACGCCCCGCCTCAACACGCCCAAGACTTTTAGACTTAGTAACATTACTCACTTGTGGTACATTCACCTGTGGTACATTCACTTGTGGTACATTCACTTGCTCCTGCGGATTGTCCTGTGGCGTCTTCTTCTCCTGATCGCTCATTTTTTTTATTGCGATTAAATTTAATATGATCAAAATTAATATGATTAAAAGTAATTAATCCCATGATGAATGGACATAACATAGTTCCAAATCTGTAGTACATGTCACATGCAAGAGTTTCTAGGGACTTGTTTAAAACCGGATCTTGTGATAGTCATACTTTAAATCTTCTTCTGAATCAACTGGCGCAATCTTACTTACTAACTTAGCATATACAGTAGACTAATCATTGTCTGACCCACTGATCTAACCATTTTTGACCCTAGCTGTGCTTCGTACCTAGCGTAGTACTTTTCAACGTCTGAAGTAGACAGTTGCTGGATTTGTTCAATACTTAGTTCAGTGCCTAAATACTGTCTAGTTTTTCCACACGCAGCCAGAGAATATAATCTTTCTTTATGGCAGCTGTCTACGGAGTAGTCTGCTTGCTCCTCACACTTTAATAGTTCGTCACAATCCATTTTAAAAAGCAATAAAAAAAATAATATAATACTTTTAAAACCATGAGTTTAACGCTGGTTAATTATGCAGTGCCTATCGTGGGTGTTATAGTTTATTCAACCCTTGCAAAATGTTTGTTAGGAATAAAACCGCCAAACATGGGAAAGATAGAAGATTCGCCAAAACTAGTTGCAACTTTATTTTTAGCTTTCACAACAAAAGATTATCTGATTAAAAAGCACATAGACAGCCTTTCGTATTATGATTATTTTAATTATTTTTTTAGTTAATAAAAAGATGAGTGAAAAAAAGATTATCAATACGATTTACCATTCTGCTGTAATTAGCGGCCTTAGTATAGGCTATAGCGTGCTATCAAAAAACATGTTTAGAATGAAGCCGGCAGATCTAGGAAGGTTTAGACATTGAGGACGTTGTTTAGGTTATAGTTGTAATTACTGCAGGGATTGCATCAAAAGACTTTCTTGTTGCACAGGGGATTATCCCAGAAAATGTTAGTTCATAGAAAGATTAATCATAAGAAAATATTGATTTATAAAAAGATGGCGGGAGTAGTTATGATGGTAGGAGGTGCTATTGTTAATGCTTTGGCCTTCTCTGGAAGCAATTATATGTTTAGTAAATTGCGGTCCGATGAAGAGAGAGAACGACATAACAAAGCAATAGAAGATTTAGCTAAGGCAAGAGACGCTTACGAGAAAAGGCGAATTGCTCACTTAGACTTTATAATAAAAAGTTAAGGGAACAGGGGCATGCAGAGCACACATTTACAGACGTTGATGAGGCAATGAATGAGTATTACTTAGTGACAGGAAAGAAGTTTCTAACATCGCCACCGCCAGAACTGTCTGACTTTTATGAACCATCAGAAGAACAGAAAATAGCAGAAATTGGTTTTATTGTGGGTGCTATGGGTGCAATCTATATTCTTGCACAAACAATTTAAAATCCAATTAAAATACAGTCCTTCTTATGGCCAATACGAAGTCCAAAATATATTATCTCCTAAAGGTTATTGGAAAGGAAAGACTGCTATTGAAAAACTGAGTAAAGCTGCTAGAGTGTCTGAATCAGATGCGAAAGACTGGCTTTCAAAACAGGCAATTTGGCAAATATATCTGCCTGCTCCAAAAAGAATAATAAGACCTAGATTTGTTAATTCAGTTCCTAATGACACCCACCAGATGGACTTGTTGTATCTTCCACATGACAAAGTTAGAAGAAAAAAGTTTAAGTATGCTCTGACAGTTATTGACATGGCTTCAAGATACAAAGACGCTGAACCTTTAACGGATAAAAGCTCAACTGCTGTGGCTGCGGCTTTACAACAAATATACATGCGAGGTCCATTAAAGTATCCAAGGCTAATCCAGGTTGATGGTGGAAAAGAGTTTAAAGGTTCTGAAAAACCAGCTGTTTTTAAAACATCATGTTACAGTTAAGAGAGGGATCCCAGGCAACCATCGATCACAAGCCCTAGTAGAAAACTTTAATAAGAATCTAGCTGAACGTCTGTTTACCTATCAATATCACAGAGAAATTATGGGCACTACAAAGTACACTACGAAGTACAGAGAACGCAACACAGAATGGGTTAGGAGGTTGCCAGCAGTCTTACGTGCCATGAACAATGAAGAATTTAAAGCAACAGGCCTTAAGCCAGTAAACGCGATCAAATTAAAAAAAAATAGCATTACTGAAGGTGTGCAGGGACTCAAAAACTCTTGCCGTTTGGACTAAAAGTAAGATACTTGTATGCTCCTGGAGAGGCAGAAGGTGATGTTAGAATTAGAGCCACAGACCCTATATGGAGCGTAGATGTATATGAAGTTGAAAGAATTATGAAAACAGACCCTCCCGTATATTATTTAAGAGAGACTCTCTCTTCTAGCGGCGCTACTACGTCTAAAAGGCCCACCCCTAAAAGATCGTTTTGTTCGTGAAGAGCTGCAAGTTTTTCCCGCCAAACACAGTTAGTTAACAAAAAAAATAGTATTTGTTAAACTTATTCATTTGCTAAACTTTTTTTTGCTCTATTTTGGGTTTAAACCGATCATGTGTTTGTTTTTCAATGTTCTGTTTAATTGCATCAGTGACTACCTGTCGTGAAGTAAAAGTCTTTCTCCACTCCTTTTGAAGTTCAATTTTCTGTCGTCTATAATCATCACCGTCAGCCATAAGCTTCTGAAATTCTTCGTCCGTAATGTTTTCATCCTGTAATGATTTGCTTATTCTTAATCTTAATGAGCAAAGTTTTGCTGATGCTAGGGCAACAATGGCAGTGTGCTTTTGTAATTAGGAGTTATTTTTTTTAAAACAGCGCTTACAACCATAGACATAGCACCTAACCCTAAACCAAGGCCTCCTAATGCTAAAGAGGCTGGCGCGCCAACCCCAGTAGCTAAAACAGCAATGCCAGACCCAGCACTTACGCTAGCTACAGCTGATGAGCCAGTAATTACATAAGAAAGAGTATTTAAAGCTTTAGCATATTTTTTTTCTAGTAACTCTATACTTATCCAAGTCGCTTTCTATTTCCTTTTGAAGTTCAGTTATTTGCTTTAACCTAAACTGTTGAACCTCCATTTTTAAATAAGATTATTTTTTTTAAATTAATCTTATACATATCTTCTTAGTAATCCTTCTGGCAGCACTTCATCAACAGAGTAAAACGCAATAAAATCAACATACTTAATGAAAATAAAGTCAAGTACTGTTAGTTTGTCTTTGTCAACCATTTATAGTAACCTTGTCGGATGATGCAAGGGCATTTATTTCATCTCCGTTTTTAGTAATAACAATAACGAGCTTAAAAGGACCATCCAAGTTTTCAGCCTTTATTTGTATGCCTCTAATAAACGCATGTTCTGGCAAACTAGTATCGCCCTCCCTCGGAGTAATAAATAAGCGAAAAATCATCGTCATTTGCCTAGGTAGTGTTTCTAGTTTTGGGGTAAAATTCTAAGCCGACGGTGTCACCCCCCACTTCAGCTAAGGACTTCTTTCTCTGTAGCACATATTCAGAACCTCGCTTAGTTATTTCAATCTGTTTTTTTCTGTTGTGTTCCTGGAACTAGGCTAACAAGAAAGGGACCTGCATTTAAGGCTTTTCTAAAATTGTTTTTCTTATCGTAGTATACATTAGGGCTTCGCAGTTCAAACTTTAAATTCCAATCAATTTCAGGAAGCAACACCCAAGTATTCTCTCTTTTATGAAGTTTGTATTCACGTTTGCCAAAATCGTTTGCTCTTAAATTTCTTATCTCTTCTAGGGCAGGATGCTGCTGCCGTTTTTTGTCTTCAATTTCTGTTCGTTTGTAAACCCCATCATCTGTATATTCAAATCCATAAACATTTCCTGGCACTCCTATTAAACTCAGTTGTGTCTGCTAGGTCTTTTAGCTCTACTGCAGTGCATTTAGGAGCTAGCTGCGCTTTTGATTCTGGCCCTCGAGACATTCTTTTTATAATATTAAAATTATAATAAACAAATTGTTATAAACAATCAATAATAAACAATCTATAATAAACAAACATATTGAACTGGAGGGTCAGTCCGTAAGCATAGCTTAGCATGCTTAGATCTTTCTAACTGTTCCTTTATTTTTTTTAGCTCATCTTTGTCTCTTATTATATAATTTTCACTTAAACATTCTTCAAAACTATCTTTGTCCTTAGTGTAAAATAATACAACCGATTTTAACTGCGATCTAAAGTCTTTTAAGACAGCATTATATTTTGAGTTAAGAGCCACACAGAAACTAAGGGCGTGACGTCCACTAAAGGCTAGCTTTGAGAGAGCTTTTCTTTTTTTAACAATGTCTCGTTCAGCTGAACAGTCATCAATAATAAACAGCGTTTCAGTTCCCTCAAATAGTTTATAGTAATGTTCTAAACAGTCGCTCAGTTTGTCGCTAGGATCAACTAAAAATATATTATCGTCTGTCCAAATAAACTTCCTTTCTTTGTAAGACTTGTTGTGCTTAACCTTTCCCGTACTCCGTGGGTGTGAAATCACCCAGACACGTGTTTTTTGCTCTGTAACTCTAGTAATTTTGAAGCCACTTCCACTTAATTTCATGACTTTGTCCCTAATATTATACTACATATCGACTGAAAATTATTTTGTTTTATACATAAACAAAGAAATAATTAAACAATTAATGTCCCAGTACGTCGTGGGTGTGAGAACACCCATACTACCAAAGAATAAACCTTGCACGCCGTACGCCGTGGGTGTGGGGCCACCCATACTTACAAAGCTTGCGCGCCTCACGCTATGGATGTGACGTCTCGCGTGCTTGCTACGAGATAAGAGTCGCGTTGGTAAGAAATTCCTTGCGGCTTTCTTCCTGAGCGGGGCGCGTATTGCCAAGTGTGAGCAATGTACGTCATAATGAAAATGATGCAAAGTAACATTACGTATTAAAACACACACACACACACACACACACACACACACACACACACACGTATGTCAGGCGACTATCTTCTGAAACGTTACTAGTACTACTATCTTCTGAAAACACTACTATAATTTTCATAAGATAGTAGTAATACTACTAACTTATGAAAATTATAGTAGTGATTTCAGAAGATAGTAGTAATAGTAACGTTTCAGAAGTTAGTAGCTTCGCGTTGCGACTATCTAGTGAAATGATCCCTGTGTGAAATTATGTCCTCTTTCTTAGTATAAAGTGGAGGAGTTAAGATTTATGATCTTGCGTTTTTTAGTAGAAATATTTCCTCTTGCACAATGATACTATGAACCATGCTGATTATGTCTGGAGAGGGAAACACGATCACAGCCCCCTGTGTTAGGAGCAGCGATCGATGAAAGTTTTCAATTACTGATTTTTTGAGACAGTTAGAACACCATAGCACCAGCCCCAAAGGATCCCACAGGCGAAGGTCGGGGAGCAGACTCGTGCCTGCGCCAGATCTGTCATCGCTGCCAGCGGTGTATAGTCAGCGGAGTTAACCACGTGAAAAGCAACACGTTTCACTTGGTGTTCTGTTAAGTTTCTTCCGTTTAAAGAACGGTTGAGACATGTGAATATCAAATAAAATTGAGAACAGAAATGTCTATGTACATTACTTGTAATCAGGGAAAAATACATATAAGACTGATGTGGTTGCAAATATTCCTATGAGGGTGCAAAAAAATGTATCACCGGTCGTGGCCATCACGTGTGCGAACGGCCGTGCCAGAGGGTGGTTTTTTTTTGTTTTTTTTTTTCCCCTGATGGCTTGTGTTTCATTCTTGATGTACTGATTTTGACGTCTTTTTGTAAAATCAAGTTTCAGCGCATTTGAAGCGGCTTTCTGCATAATGCAGCTATTTGACTGTGACTAAACAACCTTTTCACAGCTGGGGAGTTTATATACATTATTTTTTTTTATCCAGTTTTATATCCAGTGTAAGTTTTAATGATTAAAAATCGGTTTTTAAATATTAGAAATATTCAAGTTGTCCTTCTTACGATAAAGACTGCATTCAGCCAGAATTCCAAAGCGATTCTTGTATTTTTAACATTACTGCCAGTGTCTGTTTGCCCACAAATGCCACAGTTCATTTTACAAGAACAATATCAATTATAAGCTCGCATCACAGATCACGTCATACCCACTATTTTTCAAAAACTTATAAACACATATTCTTTTGTTATTAGACCTTATCCCTCTCACATTCAAACAAAAAACATTAAGAAAGATAAAGCCATTTTAGGGAGGTAATCAAAGGAAAGTCCATGAGATGCGCCGAAAACCGTTCAAACATTCATCACCCATGCCCATCCCTTGTCACTGTCTGTCTGTGACTGAACGAGCAGTGGAAAGCTTGGCAGTTTTTTCACGTTTGTCAGAGTGACTGGGGGAATCCCTCTCTGTTGAACGCGGTCGTTTCGGAGTTTGCGATCGAGAACGTGTTGCAAAATCCAGTTTAAACTGACGTGTCAAAACCGGATCTTTTCCCTTATCCACATCTTTTCCCTCTTGGATGGTCTACCACTCCTCTTCTTTCTTCTCTGTTCCCCATGACGGCCAGAATTGAAGTCTGACTGACAGTCCTCTACCACATCAGTCTTTCCTTCTTTCTCACTCTTTTTCTGACCTGTCTCTTTCTCGTTGTCAGTCGCATCACAGTCAGTGTCATCGTCAGAAAGGGGTGAGTCAGTGTCAGATGTGTGTCCAAACCTTGTGACCGGTGGCAGAGGGTCTCAAACGGACATCACTGTCGGTTCCTCACTCGCTTTCTGAATCTCACAGACGGCATCCCCTTGCCGATGACCGGGTAGGCGACAGGCTCTGCAGGTAACCACAGTTTCCTGACACTCCGTGGCCCAGTGACCCAGTTTCAGGCAACGATTGCACTTTTTTACCCTAGTATCTCTTTTGGGCTGTTCCTTGTGATACAGGCTAGCCGTAAATCCTGCAACCTTCACAGATCTATCAAGTGGTTTGTCTGGGATATCTATGAAAATAAATCGCCTTCCAGTGTAGAATCGCGTCAATTTTCCGTCTCTACTCCTCATTTTCTCAAGAATCAAGGGAGAGCGTAAGACAGCTCCCAGCCTGACAAGAGCTGACTCGATGTCTGCCCCGTCGCAAGAGAGAGGGATATTAGAAATCCACACCTTTGTAGCAGAATGTTCAGTGTCGTCCTGTCCTCTGAGTGCAAACGAAGCACAACAGCACCAAGTGACAAACCCTCAATTAGCAACTTGCTGCGTGCAGCCCTCGTCGATGGGTAAAGTCTCCACAGTCCCCAAATTTCTTGAGCACCCACCATACTTTCTCTACCACAAATGTCGAGCGCTTGAAAAGATCGCTCGTGTTCATTTTCAAAAGAGAGTGGTAAGTCTCTCTTCAACAAGAACACGGGTTCAACGTGAGAGTCCGCCATTTTGAAAATACAAGATTCAATGTTGAAAAAGAAAATAAATAAAAATACTACAAATATAGCGAAAATCCGTCCAGCCAAGACGCACAGAAATTCAAGAAACCTTTATCACCTAAAACTATCCCACAGAAACACATCCAATAGAAGCAGCGCAGAAAAGAAGCGGAACGGTAGCACACGAAGAAAAAAGCGGCTGTCGACTTCGAAGTCTCGCTCTCGAATCACTCATATTACTCTTAAATTAGCAGTCAGTCAAATTGGGCCAAAATGACCACTTGTCAATGACACTGACCACTGGTCAACCACATCGTAAATTGTTAACATGAACTCGTACACTAAATAAGTCAAACAGTGACATTGGGTAATGACCACTGGTCAATGACACTAACCACTGGTCAGCAACATCCAGTTATGTGCACATGAAGTCGTTCTACACTAATTAGCATCCAAACTGTAAAATAAGGCCAAAATGACCATTGGTCAAGGACACTAACCACTGGTCAGCAACGTCATAAATTGTTCACATGAACTCGTTCTTCACTAACTGGCAGTCAAACAGTGAAATTAGGCAAAAATTACTACTGGTCAAGGACACTGACCATTGGTCAGCAACGTCATAAATTGTTCACATAAACTCGTTCTACACTAAGAGGCCAAATGACCATCGATCAGTGACCCTGGATAGTAATAATACTAAGAAAGAGGACATAATTTCACACAGGGATCATTTCACTAGATAGTCGCAACGCGAAGCTACTATCTTCTGAAACGTTACTGTTACTACTATCTTCTGAAATCACTACTATAATTTTCATAAGTTAGTAGTATTACTACTATCTTATGAAAATTATAGTAGTGTTTTCAGAAGATAGTAGTAACAGTAACGTTTCAGAAGATAGTCGCCTGACACACGTAGGCCTTGGTATGTTGCACATTCTAGGAAACGTCATACTGACAGAGGATCAAGTATTTCTAATGTTTTACAAATACACACACACACACACACGCGCTGGCCCGTGCGCGTGTACTATATAGCATAGCGCATATATATATATGTGGACAGACTGGTGAGGTACGAGTCACACGTACATTTCCTTACTTCTTGTCTGAACCATCAAGTAACACCCAAAGGTATGAGACCCAATTTCGGCCATGATGCTTTGCCTAAAGTGCCTTTCCTACACGCTTCGATTAACAGTACATTAACTGCTGCCAGTGTGGACATTGTAAGGGCGTGTAGGAACACTTACAAGATGCTTGTCGACAAAGAAAGATCATCTCTTGACGACATGTTTTACCATCTTTTTAAAGAGCGTGATTTTTTTACCTTCGAAGGAATTCTTCGATTCAAATACCACCTGTACTGTGCCAAAAGGAAATTCTACTTCAAGAAAAAACATTGGAAACTGGAAACCTTGCTGTACGCTAGAAATTCCAAACTAGTAGATTCTCCTGTGACTGAAATTGAAAGGACTAACACACGTGGAGCAAGAAGGTTCAAGAGAAATTACAAGGTAGTGTCTGATGATAAAGTGTTAGACAGAAAGTTAGTCGTTAACCTTTCCAATGAAAAGCTGACGGACGAACAGATGAGTGTCCTGTCCTTGGGTCCCAAGTTCTGCCCCACCCCTCGATCCCTGGACCGCGGCCAACTGTGTGACGACGTGGCTGAAGGCTGCAGAAAACTTCGCTTGAAGGAACTTTTCTATGACCCCGACGCCCCTTCAGACTCTGAACCCCCTCCGAAATTCTACAAGCCTACAGGATTCGTGCCACCCAAAGGAAGGGAAAAAGAACTGGACATTTTTTGTGACACTGTACTTAACCGCGTTGAAAACTTCAAAACACGTAAACCCAAATTTGACAATCTGGCCTTTAGTGAACGTTTAGCAGTGAAAGAACTCCGCCAACTTGTGATGAATAGAACTATCCGTATAAATATGGCAGACAAGGGTGGGACAGTCGTTGTGCAAAATACAGATGACTATATAAATGAAGCTTACAGACTTTTAAACAATGCTGACCATTACTGTGCAGTAGACAAAGACCCTACCACCCAGATAGCGAAAACTTCCAATTATATTGTCAATAAATTACTAGATACAGGTGTAATCGACACCAACACCTCTAAATGGGCAATCAATGACATGAAATCCGTTCGCACCCCTCTATTTATCACCTTCCCAAGATTCACAAGTCCTTACAGCAGCCCCCAGGTAGGCCCATTGTTTCAGGGGTGGGGGGTCCTACGGAAAAACTCTCAGCATTAGTAGACCACTGGCTACGTGATATCGTTGCTTCTCTCCCCAGTTACATCCAAGACACCACTCATCTGTTAAACACCATCGAAGAATGGAATTTAAAATATGGACCCTTTCCCAACCTGATTTTGGTAACAATAGATGTAGTGGGACTCTATTCCAACATACCACAGGATGAGCTAAAAAATGCAGTTGAGTATTATCTTAATCTAAAACCTGATCCCAGCATACCTCCCACTGACACGCTTCTAGAAATTATGAATCTTGTTTTGGAAAATAATTACTTTATCTTTGAAAACCGTATATATCACCAAATTTCAGGAACAGCCATGGGGACTCCCATGGCTCCCACTGTAGCCAATCTGTTTATGGGGAGGTTTGAAACAGAACTTCTTTCTAACAGCCCCGTTCCTGTTGTTCAGCACTTCTGGAAAAGATTTATTGCATCTTTTGTTTTTCTGATGGTTGATAAAAGTCGCTGAATTTTGGTGGGGTGCAATGTCTCAATTGGTTTGCCCGTTACTAGATAATATTCTTTTATTGCTTGATCAACATCTTTAAATGTGTAAGCTGCATGCCCCTGTTTTTTAAGTGTGTCGTTAATAAAATCTAACTGCTCAATTCTCTGCTTTTCATAGCGATCTTGTGCTGCAGCTAGTTGCTCCATAGCTTTGTTATGTCTTTTTCTCTCACCGTCATCCCGTAGTTTACTAAACGCGTATTACTTCCGCTAAAAGCAAGCGCATTCACCACAGCGCCACCTATCATCATTACAAGTGAAGCCATTTTTTATAAATGTATTTTTTTTACAGATTTATATTCTCTGGAATTATTCCTTGCTTAACTAGAAAATCTTTCGTAGCAAATGAAGCTGTAATAACAGCAATCAGTTTTGCTAAATCCTCAAAGTCTAGTTTGCCAAGATCTGCCGGTTTTATTTTTAACAGGCTTTTACCAAGCATTGAGTATCCTACACTTAGCCCTCCAATAACAGCAGAATGGTATAACAAGGTTGGCAATAGTTTTTTCGGTGCTCATTTTAAAAAATAAAATAATTATAATTAATAAAAAACATGAACAGCGATGATCTGCTAGAGCTACAGAGCGGCCTACACAGTCTTGGACTTACAAATGAAGAAGTTGATGATCAAGCTATTATGCCCAAAAAGGAAAGGCTGTATTCTTTGGCGGCGTGTGGAAAAACAAAACAGTTCCTCGGAACTGAATTCAGCATTGAACAGATTCAACAGATGTCGCCACAAGACATTATAAAGTATCACAACAGGTATGAGGCGCAGCTGGGGTCGAGAATGGTTTAAAAGTGTGGGGCAAACGGTTCTTAGTTTGTACACTAAAACTAGTCAGTAGATTTGCTCCCATTGATTCTGAACAAGATCTTACGTATGATTTAACGCAAGATCCAGTTTTAACAAAGTCATTAGAGTCTCTAAGCTGTGATCTATATTACAGATTTGGAACATTGTTATCGCCGTTAATCATGGGATTAATTACTTTTAATCATATAGATTTTATTTCCCTTCAAAATGAACGAGTCGGAAAATCAGCAGAATCAGAAAACACTGAATCAGAAAACACTGAATCAGGTAGAGATAGTGACGAGTGAAAAGCTAAAGCATCCTGGGCGTGTTGCAGCAGGAAAAAGAGTAGCAGAGTTAAACAGACAAAGAAAATTAAAGTTACAATCACAGAATATAACTCATAATGAAAACATAACACCGCCAACGCCAACAGTTGATTCAATGCCAGCTCCAGAACAAGAGCAAGTTAATTCAAGGGCACCAAAGTCTTATGGAATATTGAACTTAAAACAGTTGTCATTTTTGGCGCCCTTGCTGCTGCTGGGGGCAGTTATTACGGTTATAAAATATATAAAGAATGGCAACAAAAACAAAAGCAGTCAAAACAACCTGAACCACTAAATACAGAAGACAACAGCACGCCAGCACCGCCAATAACAAAAGATCATTTTCATCCATTTCAAATGGAATAATATTTTAAAAATTTTTTGATAAAAATAGATCATGGCGGATTATTATTTGTTTAAAATGATGAAGTCAATAAATAAAGACATGGAGTCTATAAAAGACATTTCCATAGACCAGAATTGTAATCAATGCGGTTGCTTAGGATGTAAGAACTTCATTAAGATCTATGCTGACCGATCTCACACCAAGGGCGTTAAGCAAGACATCCTCAACGATGACGCGTTTTTTGAGGCGTGTGTGTACTATATTAGGCATCTACTATTTAAGATAAAAACATAGATTGTTTTTTAATAATTATAAAATAACTTGAATAAGAACTTAGTTGTACTTAAAGGATGACTTAGTTATGATCTTAGGTTGACTTGAGTAAAAACTTAAGGATGGCTTAATCAAGAACTTATTAAGAACTTGAAGTAACTTAATTAAAAACTTAATTAAGAACTTAATTAAGAACTTGGGGTGACTTGAAGTGACTTGAGGTGACTTAAGTTAAGAACTTAAAAGTGACTTAAGTGTGTGCATGCGTGGGGTGGGGGTGGGGGGAGGAGGTGTGCATGCGTGGGGTGGGGTGGGGGGAGGAGGCATGCATGCGTGGGGTGGGGGTGGGGGAGGAGGTGTGCATGCGTGGGGTGGGGTGTGGCACATCTGTCCTAGTTACGAGCACCACTACATCCTGTTAGACTCATGCTGCTAAAATAGGACGTTCACACATAAACGGCTATTTATAGTAGCAGTCAGCAAGGCTAATTTTACTGCAGCCCTCTTGCTGCTAAAATAGGACGTTCACACATAAACGGCTATTTATAGCAAGGCGGATTTTCCCACAGTCCTCTTGCTGCTAAAAATAGAACGTTTACACATGAACGGCTATTTATAGCAAGGCTGACTTCACCACAGTCCTCTTGCTGCTAAAAATAGCCGTTCATGTATAAACGGCTATTTATAGCAAGGCTGACTTCACCACAGACCGCCTCCCGCAAAAATTTGGCGGCTCTTAATCGCCAGTTAGTACACCTGTCGCTGAACACTTGGAGCTTTTTGTAGGAATAGTGGCGCCACCCACTACCCCACCCCGTTCTGTTAGGTGTACTAAAGAACTCGATCTAATTTTGCCAGAAGTTTCGAAACTCATAGAGTCATCAATATTCATGTGCGTTCGTAAAAATGAACGCCATGTCTCAGTTGGTTTTGATCTTTGAAACATTGTTTGCGCCTTTTCAAGGCAGTGACCCATAATCAAAGCATAACGGATGGTTTTTTCTTTCGCTAAGTTTTAGTAAAAGAACACCATTTTGTAGAAATGGAATCATTTCGCCAACCGTCAAAAGCTTATCAAAACCATCAACATCTTTTTCAGTAATATTGCCCAAACCTCCTTCTGGTTCTTTTTGTTGAACCAACAAGCTGTCAAGGTAGCTGTGTAGTTCATCAATGGTTAGTTCTCGTTTTTCTTTCTCCCCACCTTCCAAAAAAGCAATACTGCTCTTTGGCTTACGAGGTAAAAAACAGCGCCCACCTGAGTTTATATACTCCACCATAAGCCTGTGGTATTGCATATGATCCTCCATAACAAGAAGTTGTTCCTCTGTAAACAAGCACGTCCGTCTCCATTGGAAGCCATGGCTAAAATGGCCGGCTCTTGCTGACGTGGCGGCCTCGACGTGGAGTGTCACGTGGCAGTCTAGAACATTTGCTGATGCAATATGTTGCCAAGTTAACGAGTGCGCCGCGAGCCGTGTTTTATTGATTTTTTGGTCGCACAGTTTGTAAACGGGGCGCTCGGCCTGCGGTGTGTTCTATGTGAACGAAGGCCTCTTGTCTGCGCTAGCCGTAAATTAAGTGATCAGGTTTCAGCCTTGGCGGGTCTCTGTAACCCCCGCCTCGTGTCTGCCTGTCTGTGTACAAAGTTTTGTAGGTAGAAATTAGTCAGAATAAGTGTGCGGATTTTATGTCAAAAATATAACTTAGTTTTAAAAGACAAGCAAGTTTAGTAAATTAGTATTAAAAACGGATAATTCTACACAGTATGTTTGTTTGTAGTAATCGTTATTTTTTGGTTATTGAAGTCTTACTTGTCAGAGAACTATAAAATGCCGTTTAGGCCACTTTCGCCCGAAAACTTGGTTGAGGAGCAAGTAGTTAGAATAATATTTATAGTTCTCTCCTTTGTAAACTCTTTGCGCACCAAAGATGGATCAAGTATTGTTAGTATTGAAAGTCTTGTAGAGATCCCGGGAAAAAGGTTAGACACCACATGGAAATCGGGAAATTTCTCTGGACCCTTCTTTCATTTGGTTTTCAAGGAAAAACCTCTTACGTTTTGTTAAACATTTAAAACCCCCCTGATCCCCCATTTCCCAAGCTTCGGGTTTTGGAAAACCATGCTGTCTGATATGGAGTGGGAGGGGGGTGTCCCCCCCCCGGGACAGCCCCTTTTTCCGGGCCCTTTTTAAAGCATGAAAAAAAATAAAATTTTAAATTCCGAAAACCAAAGGTTCTCTGGGGAAAGATCTTGTGCGGGAGCCCCCCTTTTTTTTAAAGGGTACAAAAATTTAACTAAAAATTTTGCGGGGATAGACCCAAAAAGGGAAACCGGGGAGGATAGTGGGTGAATTTTTTCCATGAAACCCAAAACCAGTGTGTCCTTTTTTCACAACTTTAAACCCGAAATTTGGGCTGCCCCTAAAAAATTTTTCGGGATAAATTCTCATTAAAACTGTAAAGGGAAAGCCCCCAGGGGGTTCCCTTTGACCCAAAAAATGAACCCCGTAGCCGGCCCAACGCTTCTACTGATCGAAACCCAAAGTTGTGAAACACGGGGTTGGGGCACTGATCAGAAAACTTTTCTCTATTTTTAAAAGAGCCTGATCTGTTTCCAGAGGGGCCTTTGACAAATTTTCTCCCAGCATTCAGCTTTGGAAAATCGCGTGAAGAAACCAAACTTAGGGCCCAACAACACCAAAAACAAACTGGGAAAAAGTTCAGGGGCTTAGGTCCCTCAGGGCAAGGGTTTTTCAAATGAGGGATAAAAACCCCTAAAGTGCTGTCCAGATTTGTGCAAATGACAGCGGGCCGTACCCAGCCCAAAGCCCCAATCGGGGAATTACAAAAACATGACAATCTTTTTCCAAGATCAACGGATGCGCCCCGGGTCATTCCCAAATTTTTCTGGAATGCCTTTTTACCCATGGATTTCTGACAGCTAAAAACATGGGGGAAGGTTTTTGGGCCCATTAGAATAAGATCCCTTCCCCAAAAAACCCTTGGGCCCATCTCGTACAAAGACCACTTTCCCAAACTTGGAGGTCCATACCAGAGTATGACAAGCCAAAAGCACCTAGAAAGCCCTGTTGTCCACATGAAAAAAAGGGAAAAATTTAATGGTATGGTCATGTATTGAGATCAACGGGATTGAAAAAAACCATTCAAAAAGGGACCCAGTGTGAGGAGGCAGGGGGGAGGGAAGAAAAGGGGAAAGCAAAGGGGGAAAAACATCATTGATGGATGGCCCCACACTCAGAAACCGCCAAATTTTGCCTCTGAAAACCCTGGGAGTGGGGGAAACTGGTTGTGAAGTCTTCAGGGGCACCCCAAACGGCCCTTCAAGACCCCAGGATGGGCGATAGGTGATAGTTTCTGCTAAAAATTACCCTATGGCACGTGGGTTTGGGGGTTCGGGCCAAAACCCTTCCTACGTCAAACCATCCTTCATAAAAGGGGTTTGACTCTGCCCTGGGTGCCATTCTGCACCCCCTTTTTTTTACAGTCGGTTGCTGGGGCAAGGAACCACCCCTCCCCAACCTTTTGGATGAAACTTGATTGTTTTGGTTTTTTTTAAAATCTCTTTCTGAACCCCCAAAACCCCGCTTTTGACTGCATGTTTGACCACAATTTTTTTGAAAAAAATTTAAAGACCACCCAAGTCCTTTTTTTTCCACCTTTGGGAATTCGTATTCTCCACGTGAACAGTGCAACGTAGAAAATAGGACAAATTTTTTTAGTTTTGTGCGTGATTCATCCAATTTTTGACAACCCACCATTAAATTTCTCCCCTGGAAATCTGTTTTGATCTGGTTTTAAGTTGCAAAACTCCCCCAGCTTTTTTGGGCCCAATCCCAAACCCTTTTTTTTTGGCCAGTCTTCATTTAAAATTTTCAAAGAATTTTATTTAATGGCTTAAAATTTTGAAAAAGGTTCCCCCTGCTAAGTTTTCCCACGGGGGCCCCTTTAAACAGAGATTCTCAAAACAAATTCCCACTGACAGCTCCATCTACCCCCTGGGTTTTACGTTTCCCATGTAAAAAAAAACGCTGATAAATTTTTTTTAAACTGTAAAAAATTTTTGGGAAAATCGGGATGGTTACAACAAAAAATTTTGCTGGAGGGGGGGGGCTTTTGAGGCAATGTTAAAACCTTGCCAAGAATCCACAAATAAAAAAAAACCCCAAAAAAACGAAAGCTCGGGCATACGTAAAAAAACCTTTTGGAAAGGAGGAAGGGAATACAGAGGGAAAAACAAACTCTGACAAATCCACCCAAAAATTGAAATGTTGCCATGGGAAAGCCTTAAAGAAAAAAGGGTTTTGGTCCCCATTTTGCCCCATGGGCCATCCCTTTTACACCTTCATATTTTTTAAAAAAGGGTAAAGGGAAATTTCCCCATTTAAAATACAAAAAATGTGGAGGGTTCCACTTAACTTTAACCATGCGTTCTTTAACAAGGGTTGGGGGGGTTTAAAATGATGCAGACACAAACACTGTACAGCGGGACTCCATGATTTATTACTGTGTGATGTTCCACTCCCCTTTAAAACGTGCTGTCATAGAGTTTTTGGGAGTGCATAAATGTAAGAACAAAAAAATGTACGGGCAAAATTTCCATGTTCCTACGGGGTTTTATGTTACCCCCACATAAACCATGCTGATAGATTTTTTTGGGGATGACATAAAGTCAGACCAAACCCCTGCACACCCAGACTCCAGATACATACGTGTGAGTTCCATTTAAAAAAAAACCATGCTGTCATGGGAGTTTTGGGGAGTTAATGAATTCAACAAAAACACTGCAAGCGGGACTCCATGAAACTTATTGTGTGATGTTCCACCACAAAAACCCATGCTGTATAGAGTTTTTTGGGAGTGAAATGATGCCGGCCCACAAACACTGTACAGCAGACTCCAGATACAACGGTGTTTTTCCACTCAAAAAAACCATCCCTGTCTTAGAGTTTTGGGACTACAGGGGTTTTTTGTCAACAAAAACCCACTGTACAGCAGACCCCTTGATCCCTTACTGTGGATTTTCCATCACAAAACCCCCGCATAGAGTTTTGGGAGTGACATGATGTCAGACACAAACACTGTACAGCAACTCCAGATCCATAAGTCATAGATTTTTGGGGATTTAAAAAAGCAGCCACAAACCCTGTACAGCAGACTCCATGATACTTTCGGGTCATAGAGTTTTTGGGGTAGTGACATGTCAGAAAACAAACCGTACCAGACTCCATGATAATCCTTTTCTTTAGATTTTGGGGAGTGACATAAAGTCAAACAAACATGTACAGCGGGACTCCAGGGAACATTCGTCATAGAGTTTGGGAGGGACAGGATGTCAGACACAAAACACGGGACGGGGCAGACTCCATGATACTTTTTTTGTCATAGGGTGTTGGGAGAGACATTGATTCAGACAAAAACATTTCCCACAGCAAAATCCTTTGATACTACGTCATAGGGGGGGGGAGTGACTTTGATGTCAGACACAAACACTGTACACCCGACCCCCCATGATAAATGCTGATTAGAGTTTTTGGGAGTGAAAAGTCAGACAAAAACTGTACAGCAGACTCCATGTTTACATATTTGTCATAGAGTTTTTGGGGTGACATTAAGACACAAAAACTGTACAGCAGAACTCCTGATACATATTTGTCAAGAGTTTTGGGGAGGCCTGTCAGGACACAAACACTGTACAGAAAGACTCCATGAAAATCTTGCCCTTTGGGGGGGGCCCCACTCGTGAAAGAGTTAAACCCTTTTTCATCTAAATTGAGTTTTTTAAAAAACTTTCCCGGGTGTCTTGTAATGAGTTTTTGTGTGTTTGTTTTTAAAGATCTATTTTGAGAGTGTCCAACAACGGGGTTGACACCCCGGGATATGGCCCTTTGGGGGCTGATGTTTTTGGGAAAGGTCCCAGGGGCATTTTGATAACTGTTTCTTTCGTCCTCCCCCCCCTTCCTTCACCCCCTGTTTCAACATGTTTTCCCTCTTTCACACTTTTCCCCGGGGAATTAAAAGCAACACATGGAACACAAAGATTTTAAAAAATTGCGCTTAGGTCCACCCACGGGGAAAAAAATTTTAAATTTTGCCCAAGGTTCTCCCTTATACCTGCATTATCCCCAGGGGTATATGGACGGGTTTCCAAAAAATTTAGGAACCGAAAAACACAGTTTTTCTTTTTACCCGTAATTTTTTGACAAAAATTTTCCCATTTTTTTCAAGTTTTTTTTTCTCTGCCCCCCTTTTTTAAAGTTAGGAATTAAACGCAAAATTCAACCTTACTTCATTTGGAAAAACCCCTTTTGTTTGTCAGGTAACGGATTCAAGACCCAAACCCACCCATAGCTTCAAAGGAAAAAACATTTGTTTCCCGGGGTAACTGAATTAACCTTTACGTCACACAGTTTAAAAAGGGACAACCCTTTGTTTGCCGGGGAAACGGTTTAAAAACCCAGTATTTCTTTCGCTTTCTGCCCAGCGATTTGCGCCGCTTTTTTTCCCAAACCGAAAAAAAGGGGGGTTAAAAAAAAAAAAATTCCCCTGGGTTTCTGAACCTGAGTTTAAACTGAATGGGGGAAAGCCCCAATGAGACACTTCCCTTCCCTCATGCAAAAGAAAGAATTTTTTGACCCCCAAGTAAAACCCGAACGGTAGTGGACCTAAGCGCATTGACCATCAAAATTATTTTTTATGACATCAAAACAAATTAAAAAAGAAAAAGTGTAATAGCCCCCCCTAACCATGAAAGGCGGGCGGGTGCTGAAAAAATTTGTAACCACCAACAGCAAAATTTATCAGCAGAAACCCCCAAACGCCCCAAAAATTGTGCTTTCCCCAAGGCCCAAAAAACCCAATTTTAAAACCCACACCACTTCCCCGGGGCCCAACAGCATCCCCCACGCGTTCACACATATCCCCCGCGTCCCAAACGCCCCTGGAACTTTAATATTGCTTCCCAAAAACCCTTCCTATATGATAGTGAACAGCCCCCCTTTCGTACGCGAGAAACTTGTAACATACACAATGTTTGGGGGGGTTTTGAAGTAAAACAGCCCCTTTTTGTACCCGATTTGTACACGTACACAATGTTTGGGGGGGTTTGGGTAGGGGAACAGCTTTTTTGGGCCCCGACTTGTAAAAAGTACAAAATGCTTGAGGGGGTTGTCCTTTCCGGGTTCCCTTTTCTTTTACCCTGGCTGTTGTCCGCTGGCTTTGGTTTTGTTAGAACCACCCATTCCGGGACCCCCCGGGAAACCTGAAACCCCCTTAAAAAACAAAAAACGAAAAGGGCCCGGGGTTCTCCCCCCTATGGATTTCTTATGACTAAAAAAAGTTTGGGTAACCCCAAAAAAGACTGCCTAATATTTAAGTGATGAAAGAACGGCTACTAAAGCACAGTTCCAAAAGTACCCTTTTAAATGCGTTGATTTTCCACCCGCTGGGTTCCCAAAAACTGTGAAATCTGCCCTCCCGCGAGCTGCCGCTCTGTTGTGCTCCTGTCCAAAAGCTATCCCCCCGATGTGAATTGTGTTGCTGGAAAAGCGGAAAAATCCCTTTGTGAGGGCAGCGGAGTGTTAAATTTACTGTTTCTGGTAAACGGGGGGGTTTCCGGGGGCCTTGAAAAAAGGGGGCCAAAGGAGCTCGGCCCCTTTTCTGCTAAAAAAATTTGTCAGGGGCCTTATGGGGCACCCCCCTCTGTCCCCTTCTGAATTTTCTAGAGAAAAATTTTGGGCCTTTCTGTGTTTGAAATGGTGAAATGTGCTGTCATGTGCGACTGCTAAATTGTGACTTGATGTCCCCCAAGGGGTTTTGGGGTTTTTGGGCCCTACCCCAAGATACCATTATTTCCCCCCAATTGCGTGGGAAAGGGCATGAAAGGCTAGAAAGGTACAAAAGTTTTTGAAAAAAATGCACTCTTTCTTTTGATGAAAGTAGGGTTTTTAGGGGGGAAACAAAAGTTCTTCAGCAAACCCTTAAAATAAAAGTGGTGCCTTGGGGTCGATGCTGGTTGCCCCCTTGGGGTTTATGAAGCGAGCATCTTCTGTAAAAAAAAAGGGCCCGCTTTTGGGGTTTGGTAGGGATCAAATTTGTAAAAAGTAACAAATTTGGGCCCGAGATGTGGGGCTGACACCGTTCCCATGGGCCTTACCTTTAAAAACCTTTTGGGTTTTTTTTTAAAATGGGGGGAAAAAAGCTCCATGATAAAATTCCAGGGTATGAAACCCGCTCACATGAAACAGGGCTGTCATAGGTGTGGGATTTCACATGATGTCGACAAAAACCCACTGTACACGGGACCCCATGAAATCTTTTCCTGACTGTCCCCCCCGTTTAAAAGAGTAAAATTTTTTTTCTTTCTATCTGAGTTTTTTAACAACATTCTGGTGTGTTGTAATGAGTTGGGGGTTTTTGTTTTTTTTTAAAAAATCTATTTTGAGAGTTTTTAACTACAACAGGGGGGAAAAGCCCTGATAGGCCCTTTGCAGCCGAAAAGGGCTATCACTTTTTTTAAATCTTCTTTTTTAAATTTGGCCGCCGGGGCCCAAAGAAAAAACTAGCAAAATCTTAAACAGGTCAAAAGAGTTTGATCGAGTTTTTTAATTTAAAGGGAAATCAAAGGGTTTCCCCCCCCCCCCCCCTCCTTTTTTTTTTTTTTCCTGATGAAAGTAAATCTTTTTTTGATTTGGTTTTATGCACCCCCTTTCGCTCCCTGCTGGCCTGTCCCCCCAAACCCCCACCCCTTCCTTCCCCCCACCCCCATCCCACTTGTACACCACATTTGTTCACTGACACCTCACTGCACTATACACTGACACACTGTGACACGTATGCATGCACCCTAAAAACCCCCCCTACCACCCACCCACCCGCCCGACACTGTCACAGACAACAGCAACCCGAAGATTTGGGCATGGGACCCTCCCTCCCCACACACATACACACACAGGTAAAAATTGTGAATTTAAAAGAAATTTAAAAAAATGCAGGGAAAGATACATACACCCAACAAACAAACTTTTAAAGAAAACCTTTAAACAAAAAAGCCCCAAATTAAAACCCCAAACAACCTTGAAATTCAAAAAAATAAAAAATCATAAAAAACCCAAAAAACAACCCAAAAACAAAAAAAACCAAACAAACAACAACACAACACACCCCACCACAGCACACCTAAACACTTGCCCGTAAAACCACGACGCACACCAAACGACAACACACCCCCAAAACAACCCCCCAAAAACACACAACCCCACACACCACCACCCACCCAAAACCTCCCAACAAAATGTTAAAAAGGAACAAAATTTAAATTCAGAGCAATTCATGGTGGCCCTTCCCCGAAAAAATTCACCGAAGTTTCCTTTAAAGGTTTTTAAGGTTAAATGAAAAATTTTTCGGTTTTTTCCCAAATTGGGGTTCTTTTGGTTTCCCCGTTTTTTTCCCCTCACTTTTTAAAAATTTCCAGGAGATGTGTGGGCCCCTGGTAATTGGGAAAAAAAACTGAACCTCTAGGAGAATGCGCTTACAGAATTGCTTTATTTTTCTTTATATTTTGTTGACATGTTATAGCCTCTGACTTTGGGTTAATGGACTTTTTTTGTACAGGTCAAATTTACATGTTATAAACCCCTGACTTGGGTTTTTTGGGCACTTTGTTCAGATCATATTGACATGTTTTCAGCCTCTGACTTGGCTTACTGGAACTTTGTTTCAGAACAAGGTCCTGTAATGCCAGAGCAGGGAAATTTAAACTCTGGGGTGTCAGTGCTGATGCAAAAAACAAAGTTGCCGACAGTTTGGGATGATTTTGTGTTAAATTTTACCCTTTGCCATGTTTTCCTGACACCCCATGCCTTTTTAAAAAAAAAAAAATTTTTGTGTTAGTTTATGTAAATAATCAAAAGAAATTTAGCATTATTTTCCTAAAGAAATTTAAAAATTAAAACTGTTTCATTTTGAGTGCAGATATATTTCATTAAGGGTTTAATGCCGTTAATGTTTTTCATATGATTTTTGAACCCTTTTTTGGGAAGATAAAAGTTGGTGAAGACCTGTCATATTTCAACTAGACAAAGGGTTTCCCAAAAGGGGTAAAAAAATAACATATTGGGTTGGATGACTTCCCGTGGAGCATCATGTTTTCAGGGGAAATCAATTTTTTTTACTTCCTTACCTTCCCCTTTCCCCTTTAAACCCCTGGCATTTTTTTAATTTAGAAAAGGATAATTTTTTCCAAAAAATGTATTTTTACTAATGTTATTTAATTGGGAAAAAAAATGAGGCAGGGAACATATACAATAAACAGTAAACAAGTGGGGTAACGTTTTTTCTCCCATAAGAAAAAACCTAAAAACAGAGTAAAATTTTAAATTTAAATGGGGACGCCTTTTAAACTTAATAAAAATCAAAAACATAGACCCAACAATCAAAAAGTGGGGGTAAAAAAAAGCGCGGGCCCCCAACAACTCAACGGGCTTCATAGTAAACTTGTCAAAGATTTGGGCTTTTTTGGGGGGTGGGGGGAAAGGGGGGGGGGGTGTTGAAGAAGGAGAAACTGGGAACTGAAAAAAAGAAAATATATTACGATATGAAAGCTCTTCACTACTGCATAAGGGGAACCCTCGTAATCCCCTTTTTAAAGGGAGTTTATTTTTTTCTTCTTCTTCCCAAAATACTGGGTTTACTCAAAAACATAGGTCACCCGCGCGCCATATTAAAAAAAAAAAATAAAAAAAACATAAAACAGTGCGAACCCGACCCGTTGGCCCCTGGAGCAAATTTTTCAACCAAGGGGGGCGCCCCTCGATTTAAAAAAACAAGGCCAAATTCAGGCCCCGGGATAATAAAAACATCTTGGGGGAAAAAAATTTGTTTTTCCCGCTCCGAGGCCTTTCGTCCCGGGGCAGAATCATCGGGAGACACGGCTGGTTGTGTCTGCCTCCTGGCGTCAAAAAGAGACACATCACAGTCCAAAATACCAGGGTGTTCCCCACCACCAAGGAAGCAAAAAAGAATCCAAAAAAGCAACCCCCCAAAAAGCCCCCCCTTGAAAGGGGAGTACAGGAAAACAAACGAAAGTGGGGGAGGAAAAAAATTGTGGAAAAAATAAAGACATTTTTGCAAAAGTTTTTAAAATGGGGAAACTTTGAAACCTACGCTTGGGGGATCCACCCAAGGGTGCCCAAAAGGGGATCAAAAGACAAAAAGCACAGGGGGAAGAAAAAATACAAATAAAAACCCCGATTTAAACGAAACGAAATTGGAAATTTAAATTAGGCAGGGAAAAAGTTACAATAAAAAGTAAACAAGTTTGGGGGGGCTTTTGATCCCCTTTAAAAAACCCAACCCCAGGGTAAAATTTATTTAAGGGCCCGGCACGCCTTTTTTAAAATTGGGAAGAAAAATCAGACAAATACATAGATGGGAAAAAATCTAATAGGGGGGGGAAAAAACCCCCGGCCCGGGCCCAAAAACTTTAACGTCTTCATAGAAAAGGGTTGTCAAAATTTGGACTTGGGGTGGGGGGGAGTGGGGGGGGGGGGGGGGGGGGGGGGGGGGGGGGGGGGGGGGGGCTGAAGTTTGGGGAAACTGGGAAAAAGAAAATTTTTAAAATTAAATAAGGCAACCCCCAGGCCCCATCAAAAGGTTTTAATAAGTCCGAAAAAAAAAGGGTATCAGAGGGGAGAAATAAAAGGGATTTTGGGGCCACTGGGGGGGACTGATTGCCCACAGAGGGAAAACAAAAAACAGAAGGGATGAAAAAGGGGTGTATGTAAAAAAACCTCTAATACCCTCCTGGGGATTTTTCCCTGTCAAACCCAAATTTTGGCCCGGTTGTTACAAAGGGGGCTCAGGGGAGGGGGATTTGTGGGCGGGGCTGCAAAGCATCTATAAAATGGGGCCCTTTCCAAAGGGGCCACCTTTTTTTCCAACTGTTTGGGGGCAGCCACCCCCCCCCTTTTCCCCTTCCGCCCCCCCAAAATGCCCCAAAAAGGAAAAAGTGAAAACCCCACCCAAACAAAAGAAAAACTTAAAAAAAGAGTTTCCCTTTTAAAAAACCAAAAACCCAAACTTGGTGCTTGGTTTGTCAACCTTAGGGTTTTCATAAATTGGCCCCCCTTTTTAAAAAAAAACAAAGAAAAAGTGCTGTCTCCTGTTTAAACAGACTTTTTTTAAAATTTTTAAAACTTTGGAAAGGGAAAAAAAAACACGGGATTAGAAAAAAAAAAAATGTAAAAAGATCACAATTTCCCCGAAGAAAGGCCAGTGCCCCCCAGCAGAGGGATTTAAAAAAAAAAAAAACCCCCCCAAAAAAAAACCCTTTCTTTGCAGTAGCCAAAAAAAAACCTCTGCTGCTGAGCAGGCCGGAAAAAAGACCCCCCTGAGATTCTCCCAGCCTCGCTCCCCCCCGGGAAGTATGGGAAAAAGGAAACCACTGTTCCCCTCCAGGGTTCTGGGCCCATCCAAAACTTCCCCCCGGGGAAAAAAAATGTGGGGGTTTTTAAAAAAGGTTGGGTGGGCCCCTTTCCCTTAATGCCTCCTCATCCTCCCACAAGGGAAAAAGGGTCGGGAAAAAAAAAACTTCCTGGCCCCGACAAAACAGATTTTATTTTAAAAGTCCCTCCTCTCCAATCTTCAGTGACGATGTGGGGGAAAAAAAATGGATTTTCGACCCCTTCATTTTTCCTTCCCTGATCGAAATCAAAAATTTTCCAAGGAAACCCTTTGGGGGCTCTTTTTTGAAAAAATTTAGGACCAAAAAACTGCATTGTTTAAATTTGAAACCTTTTTGTTATAGCTCTTCAAGAAAAAGAAAATTCAGAACCCGAAAAATTTTACTCTTTCCATTTTAATGTTTTTATCTAAAAAACCCCCCCCCAACCCAATGAAGAAAAAGGGGTAAGGGAAAGGGTAAGATAAGATAATTTGCTTATAGCCCGCCCCACCGCAAAGGGCCCATCAGGGGTGGAAAAGGGGAAAAAAGTCGGGCTATTCAAAACCACCCCCAAATTTTCTTTGTTCAGGCCCCCATTGATTTAAGATACTTTTCTTGAAGCTTTAGGGCCCCCGAATGGGCTTTGCAGGAAAAAGTGGGTCTTTACAATAAACCAACCCCCTCTTTTTCAAGGTTAGGGCCCAAATTTTTGCTGCTTTTGTTTGTTAGAAACTTCCCCAAACTTTTTTGCTCTTTTTAGTGATTTCATGGGCCCCAAATCCTCTTTTAAGGGGGATTTTTTTGGAAAATTTTTCCCCTTTTCCCGAGATTCCCGCTTCTTTTTACAGATGTCTTTTTTTGAGCTAGGGTAATTTTTGTTGAATTAAAAACGTCTCCCCAAATTTGGTCCCCTGTTCCACAGGTTTTTATGTTTAGAAATTTTCAATAAGTGATCTCTCCAGGGGGGGGTTTTTTTTGGGGGGTTTTGGAGGGGGTTTTGGGGGCCCAAGGTGTCTGAATGGAAAATAAAACCATTTTTTCCTGTTGTGTTAAAAAAACCAAAACAATTTAAAAAAAAACCCCCTTTTTTTAGATCCCTTTTTTTACAAAAAGCCAAATTGGGGAAACCTTTTTTTCTGCAAACATTTTTAAAAAGGGCTCCAGGAAAACTGAAATTATTAAAGTCCAAAATCCCTCACAAACTCTGACTAAACCCCTTTTATCAAGTCTGCCCAAAAAACTTATAATCCAATGTCTTTGAAAAAAAACTCCCAAAATGGGCCAAAAAAAACACCTTGTTTTTAATTCTGACTGCCCAAAAAATCCCCAAGAAAATGCAAACCGCTCAGCATCCCGGGTTTAAAAGCCTTTCAGCTCCCAAACATTCCAAATTTACCAAAAATTGGGGTGCAAAAAAAAACAACCCCTTTTTAAAATTTTTAAAAAAAAGTCTTTGGAAAAGGCTCCTGCATTAAGCCCCGAAAAACCAAAATGTGAGGAAAAAAAATCTGGAAAAATCAAAAAAAAAACAATGGGAAGAACCAAACAGCCCATCAATTTAAACCCAAAAAAATTTGCTGATGCTTAGAAAACTAAAAAATTAAGCTGGTTTTTCCCCCCTTTTGTCCACCATTTAAAAAAATACCATCCCCCCCGCTTTTAAGTAAATTCTGCTGGGTTTTTTTTTTTTTTTTTTTTTTTTATAATGAACAAGTAAGAGAAAAATCTTCATACAACTTTTCTACTTGGACAACCTACCATTTTCAATTGATGAACTGAAATCAGCTCTGCAGACCTGCAACAATTCTGCTGCTGGCTTGGATGATATTCATTATCAGCTTTTGAAACTTCTCCCAGAGAGCTTTCTCCAGACCCCTCTAAAAGTCTGCAACCATATCTGGACCACAGGTTGCTTCCCATTTCCCCTGGTGGAAAGCCCTGTACCATTCCCATTCCTGAGCCTGGAAAAAAAAAAAGATTTGACCAACCCTTCAAATTATCATCCCATAGCCCCGACCATCTGTCTCTGCTAGCTAATAGAAAAGATAGTCTACTCCTGTCAGATGTGGAAGCTGGAAATGATGGCCTTTTGGGCAATGAATAGTACGGGTTTCAGAAGTACCACTCAACTGTTGACCATTTAGTCCATCATGAAACCATCATCCGCAACGCCTTTGTAAATAAAGAATACGTGGTTGCTATCTTTTCTTCTTTTTTTTTTATCTGGAGAAAGCCTATGATACCACTTGGAAATCTGGAATTCTGATGGATCTTCATAAACTTGGTTTTCATGTTTATATGCCTGTTTTTATGAAAACATTTTGGCTGATCAACACTACAAGTCAGTATCGGCACCACTCAGTCTGACATACATTGGGTTGGAGTTGGGTTTACCCCAAGGAAGCTTTCTTTTATCATGCATGTGTTTCAGTATTGAAATTAACGGCATTGTCGTTCTGGTAATAGAGGCTCAAAGGTCCTCTCTGTTTGTTGTTGTACTTTGCGCTCATCGAAGTTGCATCCTCTTATGCCACCGTCGGACTCCAATTTTGTGTGGATAAGTCGTGAAGGGGGCCGAGGAAACTGGTTTACCTTTTCGAGTACCCAAACACTCTGTATCCATTTAACTTTATTTTAGTTCATCTGTCTCCCTGAAATTTGTCGGACAAATCCACATTCTTGCTGTGAAGGATGCTGACTTCTGGTGGTTGTTTGATTTAATAGAAAAAAAAAGAAGAAAAACTTTAATTGTCATATCCAATACTTTAAAAGTGCATGTCAGGAAAGCGCTGACCATTCTGAGTATTGTGTGGCACTCTCGGATGAGGTGCTGTTAAGAAAACTACATCTACATCTTTACAAGGGAGTTTGTAGTCTACAGCTCGCAGCCTTCCTACATGAAAACTCTTTGTTCCCATCAACCTTCGAGGGATTCTCGTTGCTGGGTGCATTCCAAACCACCCTAGTTTTTGCCTGTTGATGAAGCAGTGTGAACCTTCATGTTGAAAAATCCGTCGGGGCTGAAACTGAACTTGAATGCTGTTTGTTTCTCTTTTCTGAATCCCCTGACCCTTGTGTATCTTGTCATATGTTTTTGATCCGAAGTCTCCAAATAGAAATTGATGGACCACCCAGTTCCATTCATCTGGGAATTCATATTACGTCCCCATTTGACAATGCAGATACTGCCCTGGGTGTTGTGTGTGATTTATACCATGTTCCTGATGTCCCATACATGGACCTTTATTATCTTCGTGTGATTTCAGTTTAACTTGGCACTTGTATAGATATCCACAAGATCCTTGGCATCAAGTCCTTTTTAGCTGATCTGTCTGTTTGATAGTTTCCTTCCTTTCAGAAGGGTTTATACTGATGGTTCATGTCTGGGGTGGGCGGTTGCCTTGCATGTGTGTTGTGCAGCAGGTCCTACGGCTGTAGATGTTCTAACGCATTTCCATCTGACAGCTGCGTCTTCTGCATGGATGCTGAGTTGAATGCGTGGTCAGGATCTTGTTCTCTGTATACAAAACTTAAATATATATGTTCTCATTTTGTTAGGATCTCCATTTATGCTTTTGGTGGCCATTGCAAGTTGTAACATGAGCAACATCAAACTTCTGAATATTTTCAAACTGTATTGATCTCTGTTATTCACAGATCAGATATATTCATAGTTTTTTGACCAGTTGTAACCTGAAGACCCTGAAACTTCTGATATTTATTCGACTGTATGACTCTCTGTAATCACATAGATTTATAGTTTTTGATTGGGTTCCCAGCCATGTGGGCATTTGAGGTAATGAGTTGTTGAATCATCTTTGAACAAGCCAGTGCCTCAATGAAAGTGGTCAGCTGGAATATCTGTCCCTCAATTAATGATCTGAAAACCCGAAGCCCAACTTACTTCAAAGAACTTGGCAAGAGGATTGGAACTCTCTTTGACTTGACTTGATCACTTAGACGTCAGGTACGGTGGGGGCACCTCTGAAGACCAGTGACTACAATCCTTCTCATTACGCCTCTGTTCTATGCCCTCCGCTTTGTAAGTTTATCCAGCCGCAGGCCTGTCACACTAAGTTATGTTATACCATCCATTATTTTCATTGTCAGACCTATTCGACTTTGTCCTGTTCTGTGCCCTGCATTGTTGGTCTTGGCTAGGCTGTTGATCGTGTAGGATGTGTCCATACCATTTCAATTTGGTCTTTTTTACTGAGGTTAGGAGTTCGACATATGGTCAATTTTTTTCGTTGGCGATTTTGTCATTCCACTATTGCTGATTGTGTTATCTGTTTGAGTATGCCTCTGGAGTGTCTGTGCACAGTTCTTTTCCATTGTTGATCTTTTTATCTTGGTTCTCGATTTCAGCGTCCTTGTCTCACAGCATATAAGATTTTTCGCCATGACTAAGGTTCGCTTCAGGTCTATTCTTTGAGGCTGTGGAGTTGTTTTTGTTTCTCCAAGAGGCGTTAGCTTTGATAGCGGGCGCTGTGGTCTGGAGCGACTTCTTGAGATGATTTCAGGTCTTGTTCACTTCGTCTGAGATTGTTGCCCCCAAGTACTTAAATGTGTTGACTGGCTCTTGGCTTTTTGTGTTTGAGGGTTTTGTATTGGGTTATGCAGATTGGGGTTGGTTAGTCATGTCCTTTGTCTTTTTCACGCACTTATTTCCTTGACATAATCTGAAGATGTGTGTTGGGTCTGTTGATCAGGCGGCACAATGCCTCTTGTTAGTTTCCTGCCTAGTCCATCTAATGTCGTCAGGCATAATCGGAGGTTGTGATTGGTTCTACCTCCAAGATTTTCTGTTATCTTGGTATTCTAGCGGCATCGGTCCATATTTCTCTCAAGGAAGACATTGAAAAGTGTGGGGGAGCTGTAGACAGCCCTGTAGACTCCACGGTAGTTCGGGAACACTCGCCTTTGTTGTTAACGAGTAACGGCACTGGTGGCTTTATTGTTGAGGCTTTCATTAATTCTGATGTGGTTGGCATTGATGTTGATGAGTTTCATTGTGCCCCATAATGATTCGTGCCACACTCATGTCGAGCACTTCTTGAAGTCTTTGGAATACGTCGGTAACAGGTGGTTGGGGTTGGTTGTACTTATCACATCAGTATTCTTAGATTGAATATCTGCTCTATAGTACTTCGTCCTGGCCTGAAACCCGACTGTTCTTCTGCGGTTTGATATTTTCTGCTTGTGGGTTCAGCTATATTCAGGATTACTTTCAGCATAACTTTGCCCTCTGGGTGGATGATGAGGCTAATGCGTGCGAGAATTTTGGCATTGATGTAGGTTGCCTTTGTCTTTGGTAGAGTGATAATAAGTGTCTCGTCCAGGGAGTGGCGCATTACCGGTTTCCCAGATTATGTTGCTTATTGCAAGTAACTTGTAAAACATTGGATAACCTACCTGCTTGATCAATTCTGACTGTATGTTGTCAACACAGGGCGGATTTTATGCTTTAATTGATTGATAAGGCTCTATGATTTCTTCACGTGTTTTATATTATCCTGGCTGTTATTGTTGGTTCCGGCTGCGACAAGGATTGTTAGATTTTCCCTCAGCGTTGTTCGAAGTATAGCTCCTGACGTATTCTGTCCCATGTTGTAGTTTCTCTTTTATCATCGTTGAGACAGTTACGTTTTTTGTAAGGGTCGTTGTTGTCTTGGCTTGTTTCTTTCCCGTTACGCGTCCTTGTCCAATTTTGTACGGCCCCAACGCTTTGCTGTTGTTGTGTTTTTCAGATTATTATCTATCTTCTTGGCATTGGGTGTCAATCCATGGTTCTTTGATGCCTTCATCTCAGTTTTTTCTTCGTGTTAGCATCATGATACTCTCATTTTTCCTTCTGGGTGGTTATTTTTGTTTTTCAATTCCCGACGTTTGTCACAAATGTTCCTGAATTTGTCGGTGACCCAAGGAGTCTTCCTTAGGAGATGTTACCAAAGAAAGTCTGCTGCTGTTTCTGTTACTGATTTGTTGATGGAGTCAGTGATGGATTCTTTGTTAATGTCCTTCGTTTGCTCAGGAGAGTAGTGGTGCAAATTTTCCACCTCATTTTTGATTGAAATGCTTCCTTTATGTTAGGGGGGGTTTGTTTTTCTTTACCTTTTAGACTTCTACTGTTTGAAACTTGAGACATGATCATGTTTCATGTATTTTGTTGTTTTTTGAGGCGGAGTCGTGAATGTCATGAGGTCCATTTAGTGGACGCTTCCAATGTCTGCTCCAGGGTTGCTTATGGTTCTGGCAATGTGTCACTCGATTGGAAGGTTGTCTGTTCCATGTTGTATATCGAGTTGATTGTTGCTACAATCCTCCAGGGGTCTATGCCATGTTTTTATCCTGGATGCTTGTGTGGTACCGAAGATGGTTAGTTTATCTCTGGTTTGTTTGACGTTTGCTTCATTACCAGGGAGTCTCAGTCCTCATTCATTGTTAGTGTGTTACAATAGGGTCCACATGTGTCTTTCTGTTCTTTGCACGAGTCTTTTCGTTATTTAGCTTTCCTAGTCACCTTGTACCACTATGATTCTTTTTTGGGTATTTCGTACGAGCGCTTCCTGTACCTGGCCATTGATTAATAAATAATAATACTTATGCGGTTTGCTATTTCTATAGCGCACAAATTCTTATTCAAACATATAATCATGCGCTTGATACTCAAGAATTACATTCCTTTATACATTGTGATCATTGAACAATCTTTAATATAGAAAATCTACAGCACAAAAAATAATATGATAAAAATTAAAAGCTGCAACGTCTAACTACAGAATTAAAACAATATAAGCATACCCTAAATGTTAGCCTTGAAAAGATAGGTTGTCAGCATGGCTCTTGAAAGTGCTAAGAGAGGTGAAGTGTCTGAGGCTGACCGGCAAATTATTCCATTTCCTTGGTGCAAGCAATAATAAAGGCACGCCCCCCAGCTGTCTGAAGGTTCGACCTGGGGAGCACTAATCTTCTCTGAAGAAGATCTCAGACTTATTGCAAAGTTCCTGGTGGTCAAGCGGTCACTGAGAGACTGGGCGCTGACTTCATCAATGTTGGCGGTTAAGCCAGTAACAGCCTCTTTGTATTGTACTCGAGCTTCGACTGGCAGCCAGTGAAGCTCGCGAAGCATCGGCGAGACATGGTCTCGTTTACGTTTTATCCATTACTTACGAGCAGCAGAATTTTTGAATTCGTTGTTTTGACGTGAGTGATGCTCATATGTGATACCAATGTAAGTGGCATTACCAGTAATCAATACGTGTATGATTGGTGGCCGCCGATACAGTTTTATACACTGACTTCTATTGGAGGAGATATTTGCCTAATGCTAGCAATGCGAATGAAGTGACAGGGGAATAAGGCGCGTCTCCACTATGATGATGTGGTCTTTCATAGTCTGAGTGCGGTCTTAGTTTCTAAAAGAGTTATTAACACTTTCGTGAATATCAATACAGCTGTCTACTATTCCAATCGTAACTCGTATCCGTTATCTGAAGCAGGCTTCGATGGATCACCACCTTGATTCACCTCAGCGGTTTTGTCTCGGGTTTTGTTTAAGCTTATTGCTAACCTTTACAAGATGACTACGTCATGGACGCAGGGTTTGAACTTTAGAATAACATTAGGAAATTATGCGGAACAATACTTGACGATACTTCTGTATTCAACTCAGCTACTTGTGTTTACTGACAATCATTCCGAGGACATTGACATCCGAAAAGGCTGAGAAATAAAGGGTAAAATGCACAGGTCCCAACACGGCAGCCTTTGTGGAACGCCCCAAACAAAAGAGGTGATGTGATGATTTAAACACTGTCAATGATTACACGTTGTTCTCGATCCATACATATGATGAAACAGTCAAGCTCCTTTCCTATGAGTCCGTAAGTTCTCTTTGTATCTTTTAACAGTACAGATTGATCATTGAGTGTCGAACGCCACGCCAATGAGGTCGAGCTGCGCCTTCACAGGAAACTTGTGGGCATCGCCTCTCATAAGAGCAAGCTTCATGAAGCTCTGCACGGCGGTCATCGTGCTGTGTTCCCCTTCTGTATGCATGATTGAAACATCTCGAACAGGTTATTATCGAGAATGTGCTTTTGTAGTTGTTTCTAAACAACTTTTTCAGAACTTTGGTCAAAAATTGCAAATTTGACCACAGGTCTATAGTTTCTTTATCAAATTACTGTCCAGTCCTTTTTTCTTACAAAAAGGTGTATTACATACAGCTTGCTTAATTTGTGAAGGAACAATGCCCAGTACACACCCCCCCCTCTGAATTTTGATGTTAGTTAACAATGGTAAAAGTTCATGGAGCATGTCTTAGAAAGTTCTGTTGGTTAAGGGCGTCTAACACAAACTCTTAGTATGGCATGACAAATATAGATAGTATTTGTCCATTTCTATGACACTGGCTCTAAAGCCAGCGAAGAATGGACCATCGTTTCTATTACTGGAAATGTTGGCGCCAACAGAAGACGCTGGTCAAGGTCTCTGCGAAGAGTTTTTATTTTGTCAACTGAAATTGTATGCAAAGCGATGAGGCAGGTCTGGTCTTTGCGGTGTATGAGGGGATGACATGTTACATTTTTTACGCCATAAAAGCGAGTCACAGAAACTTTGCACTGTTGTTCTAGAAGAAGATCAAGCTTCATTTTGTTGATATAATAGTCTTTTCTCGCAAGATTATATATGGCGAGTACTCTTCATTGCTTGTATAATATTTTTTTGCTTTTGAACAGTCAAACCTGTCTTTCGCCATTTTACTACTAAGCTAGTCGTCGCTTCCTCTCGCCTATCTACACTAACTCAGTCCTCCAAGGGTCAGAGGGCCTGTCACGTAACCCCTAGAACATGTGGGGCAGGTGGTCGGTGGATTTGACCAAGACCTTTTTCATAAGCCCCTACCATATTTGACAAAATACCCGCCCCACACACCATGAACCACTGTCTCGAACCTGGCGCTGAAAGCAGCTGACTCTATAGCCTTTATGTTTATGGAGGAAACGCGACGAGTGAGAGGAGCGCGCGGGTGGCTGCAAACGGAGCGAGGATATACACACCTAATGATCAGATAAACCTGGAATCCTTCAACAAATCAAATTTAAGAAGACTGTCTTCAGATTTCTTACTACAGTCCTTCATGTATATTGTTTTTTATTTTGTCCAAATACGTGGGTGGCTTTGTCTACTGTTGTCTCAATTTTTGATCAGCATGAAGCCAAGGTCAAATGCGAGCAACTTTGTATTTCATTAGGTTTGTTGTAATGTAGGTTTTGAATGTCACGTGAAATGTTAGTACATTTTTTTTGCTAGATATATGTGAGGAGCAGCCCGAAATTTCATCTAGACTTGGAAAATGTCATCTTTGTTTTTCCTTCTTGGGGTGCAGACGATAGATAAAATAAGACTAAGGTGGTCATTTTCATTTAACGATTGTCTAGTTGCTTATAGCTGGCTTCCATCGATGCGAATTGCAAGTTCTTAGCTGTATGAAGCGAAGGGGAACAGAATCTTTCTGATGACAAAAAGCAATTCCTCCATTCCACTGTCCGGCCCCCAGGCCGGACGCTGGGAAAGGGTTAAGGCCCAATTGGTTTGTCAGCTAGTCAGAAGCACATGTGATGTGCATTCATCTAACTATGATTTTTGACTCGTTTCTCGTCTTCACTTGACTTTGTAGTCTGTTCATTCGACTATTCGTCGCAATTTTTGACGATATTGTGGGGCATATACCTGTTGGTTGTGATGTTGAATGGTTTTGCCCTCAGACGTAAGGGTCATGATCTCGACTTGAGAACGGTATATTGGGATCTGGCGAGGGGGAGTACACTTTGTGTGATGGATGTGCATCCTGCTTATTGCATGTGGGATGGGACGGGCCTCATTGGATCTCATATCACCTCATAAACTTCATCAGGGGATCAAAGCGCCATAACAGGGTCCTTGCCGCAGACAGGGCATGCATAACCATGTGAGGGTTTTTGTTTAACATGGCATTACTGGCGTATACATCCAATTTGTTGGCGGACAGGCCAAGGCGGATTAAAGTTCATATGATGAACCTCTAAGGCTTCATGTTCAAGACCAAGGCGAGCTACGTGGTGGAGGATGTCGGCTGTGGTCTGTGCATGGAGAGGGATGGGCCTCACGCATGCGTCACTGCCCAAGTCACAAAATGTGATTTGCACCAAAGTCGATTTCAATACAGGCTAGGTCGTCGCCGGGACAACAAGGACCCGCCGTTTCGTCGACGGTCTTTCAGGGCGATAGCATTGTGGAATAAACTGGCTACTGTGGACCAATAAAGCTTCGTGCCAGGGTTATCATCGTATTCGGCAATGGAATGTTAACACAACTTTATGGCGTGGAAGACTGGAACTTATGGAACATTGGAATTGATGGAGATATCGTTGGAATATCCTTGGGTTGCGCGTAGTTACAGCTGGAAAAAATTTTGGAGAGATATACACCCAGTAGGCCACAGATTCTACTTCGGGGAAGGGAAGATTATCATGAAAATCGGGTGGTGTTTCTAGTCAACACGAACACAAATCTATAGTGTATTGGCTTGATGACCAGGTCTCAAGTCGATTCTTGGAACTCTCAGATGTTTATAAAAACAAATTGTTCAAATCTGTTCATGATCGCAAAAAGTGTTCACTTGTTCCATGGCTGGCATAAAGAAGATACTGGCTTGTGCATTTGAACAAACAGCGGCACTGCGTTTTTACATATTATTATCTTTTAAAAGGTGAAGAAGCTTACGTGTGACATTTCCATGTCAGGTACAACTATACAGTGAAAAATATTCTTTTAGAATGCTTGGACTTGCAGGTGTGTGACATTTAAACTTTGACTCATGAAAACCCTGTTCTGAGATGTCCACCTGATGTGATATTTGGATTCTGAAAGAGATCAACATTTTGTTCTTATGACTATAGATTTACAGATGATAGTTTTTCTTAAACTAAATTTCCTGTTTCTTTTCAGATTGTGACATACCTGAAATGGCTCTTTGCACGTCGCCTGACTCGGCTTTATGCAACTTTTTCTATGCCCTCCCCCTCTCTTTCTCACCTGTTCCATAACAAATTAACACGGGATACAACTCTTTCAATTCTGGGTTCAGTTTGTGCGATGGGAGATCTTTTCTGGTGGGATTGGTGGTGTAATTAGTGTTTTGCACCATGCTCTTGTTTTTATTTATTTTTTTATAAATTAGATCATTGTTGTGTGGCACGATGTCCTATGCCCACGTGGAAATCAGGCTTTTGTTTGGACAATGGTTTTGTAATATGATAAAACTACTGTAATAGTAAATTTCCCCTTTTCTTTCTTTGATTTTTTGTTCTTTAGTTTAATTGTTTTGTACTTTTTCTTTCAAACTGAGTGGTTGTATTCAGTGTCACATTATGGATGGAATTATTTAGTTAATATTAAGTTTTTTTGCATTTTCGTTGTTTGGGACTGTATGTTTGTTGCTGTATGTTTTGACTGCTAGGAATTAAGGTTGGGGTTGTTTTCACTATGTTTTAGCCAGTTCTGTAAGGGAACTGTGTTGTGGCTAGGATTTGATGATATGGTTAATTGAAACTATAATTGATATTGTGATCCATGATTGTCACCACTGATATTCACTATTTTGTGTCGATATATTAGTTATTCCACATTGTTTAATCTGAAAGCAAATATTGTTTACTTTTCCAGAAATGCTGCATTTGTTCTGCGGAAAACGATACAGTTGGGCGGTTACAACAACTTTTTGTATTGGGATATGTAAGTTTAACTTCATTTTTTCCATCTGTGTGGTGACTCATTATTTCTTGGTCTTTGTTCCCAATTTTCTTATTCTCTCTCTTCCCCCAATGACAGTGTGTTTCACATCATCGGTTTTTGTTTGAGCAAGTTCTGTAAAGTCACCACAACTGTGCCCGCCCTGCTTTTTTTAAAAACATAACAACTGAAAAGAATACTTGTACTCTGTGGGGGTTGCAACTTGCCATGGTTGGTTGGCTTGTGTGGTCCAGTGATTCCTTAGGCTCCGATGATGGGGGCATCATTACTGGAATTAAAAGACTAAGTTTTTGAAATGGCTTTCCTTACATGGGTTACTTAGGTCCCCAGTTCCACTCCCTATCTGAATGCCGGCTGGTGATTACTGGTGATGCTGGTTTTTTTATTCTGAGAGAGCAATGAATGTTCGAAACATATAGTTAAATCGGACTGCAGTTCCACTTTTGAATTCCGAACTACCAAGTTTTCAATGCACCTCTGTTGTCTCCACAGACTTATGCACATGTTAGTGACAGGGGAACAATTGTTACAATGCTGTTTTTTGACAAAAGGCGATGTCTCAAGGCTTGCGGTGGGTGAAAAAGGCGTGCAAAATTGTTGGCGATGGGACCATGGTCGATGGAAAATTGGATGATAAACAGTGAAAACAATAGGGCCTGTGGCCTACAGATGCAGACCGGCTTGTCCTACGATTCGTCCTAATTGGCTATGATTTTCTCTGTCGACTAATTATGGGCATTGCGTGGTTGAAGAAACAAAAAAATCAGATTTTTCCTTTCACGGAACTACATGTGGTTATGCGTTGCTGATGGATTCATCTGAGGCCCTTGCTTAGTCTTTACTAATCGCATTCTGTATAGGAAAGGCTGTCAATTTGACCCTACTCTGCAAGTTCTCTGTCGCCAAAATGGCATCGAGTTCGAAGCACCGGTTGCATGAGTCATGATGATGATGATTCAGACTGGTGATGAAGTTATAGTATTGAAGAGACAAGAAGAAAAGCAATGATCAACGAAAGTAATTGCTATTCAACATTATCGGCAAAAGTCCTAACGGAAAAATTTCCAGTCCTGTTAGGCCAGTGCAAAAGGGTTAAAGAGGTTTGTTTTTGACGAGGCTTGCTGGGATGACGTTTCAAGTGAACATGGTGGATTTAACGACTGTAAATGCATTCGTTCAAGACTCGGAAACACCAGGCAAACTTGGGACACAGATTAAATATGCAACTCACAGATACACGTCTTCTTCTTTTCGACAGAAAGTTGATGAATCTCTGGACCCAGTGGCCCTTCATATTGTTGATGTGACTCGGGCAGATGGTATTATGGTTGGGCTTGGATGGGGGAGCTCAATTGCCTTTCACGGCTGAAATAAAATTACTCAGGTTGTTGGAAAATTGTTTACGACTCTAGAGTGCTGCTAAGTCATTGATTGCTCTCGAGGCAAGCTACTTACTTTGTTATTATGTTGTTCAAAGTTATGCCTTATTGTCATCACTGATCCTGGTGAGGGTAGTATTTTATCTTAACTAACCTCTCTTTCATTCCTTCTGTGTCATTCTTGTTTTATGTAGTTTATTACTTTATATTGTTATTTGAAGCATATTTTTATTTCAATTTTGAAAATGACAAGGTACTTTATGGTAAGAGTTAATTTTCTAAAACGCCCAGTCAATTTTACTTTTGACAAAACCTGTGTAACTACTGAAACTGGCCCGTCCCACTACTGTAGAGGTCTTTGGCGGCCTCGCTGGGCTGCTGAAGAGAGTCAATGCCAGGAGTGGCTTTATGTTCTGTTTGTTTGAAGACATACCTGGCTCAGTACATTTCATAGAGTGACTACAAATTACTGTGACTTCATTCATCTTGTGCTGGAGTTTTCAAATTGAATGCCAAGATCTGCTTCTGTTGAGTAGTTGTTAGTTTGCTTTACTTACATTGTCCAGGTTTTTATGTTGCATCTGCCAAATAATTGTTAGGTAGTGTAGCCTTTAGGTTTTAGTGACTATGGGAGATCGAGGGTATAAAGGTTATGTGTAGATTAAATGTTGTAACAAAACAGTATTTTGAGAAAACAGTTGCTTCGGGGATGAATTTCTTCAAGAAATAGCATTTATGCTGCCTGTCTTTAATGTGTTTTTTAACTTTTAGCTTTAATTTCAGGCTAATTTTCCTTTTCAATGCTATGAGAGATTGTCATTTGCCTTTCTAAATTAATTTTCTTTCACCATCAGGGGAATGTTGCTCCCTGTACCCCCAACAAGAGGCTACTGCACCGGGACATGCTGGGCATGGGTGGGCCACTGGACCCAGCCTTTCAGGGTATAACAAAATTCTACTGGTTGTACCCCTAGCTTCTTCGGCCTATTTTGTTATAAGTGCTGAATGGAATGAGCTACTGCATGGTAGGACTTTTGCAACTGGTGTAGGCTCTAACCATGTATGACCAGGTTAAGGCGTGTGGGTCCTTTCAAAGTGTTTAAGGCCCCTTTTTTCACATTTTGTGTCCTCTGCCTTTCTTAAATGGATCTTTTCTGTCTTCATCTCATCTTAAAGTACTCTTTCACACTTTCTTTTTGTCTCTCGTGCGTCTTCTTATGATCTGCAAATTTTCCAGGAGGATGTGACCCTGTGATGCGAGGGGTTTGGGTTCTGGTGAATTTAGTGGGCAGTTGCTATAATATCATTTCTTGGGATTGGACATCATATAGTCAACACAAGTCAGGAGGTACACCCACTGTAACAAGGGGGGCCCTAAAAATTTAGGGGCCCGAAAACCCTTTGATGTTGCTCTGCTCCGCTATTGCAGTGGATGAGGGTCATGATCCCTCTCACCTCCTAAACTCTCACATGTGGCTCCAAGCCCCAAATCCCCCGGGGACCTTGCCTCACGGGCATCCAAACCATGTGAGGGGGTAATGTTAACATGGCATTACTGGGCGTAACCTCAAGTAGTAGGCGACCGGCCAAGGCGGATAAAGTTCCCAAAGATGAACCCAACGGCTACTGTTCAAGCCCCAGCGAGCCACCGTGGAGAGGAAAACGCTGTGGTCTGGCATGGAGAGGGATGGGCTTCCGCCATGCGTCACTGCCCAAGACACACCCATGAAATGACAACCCAAGACGATTCCTACCGGCTCGGTCGTCGCCCGGGGAAACAAGGCCCGCCTCTTCCGTCGAGGGTCATCAGGCGAAAGTGGAAAATATGCTACTGGTGGACCAAAAAGCATCCGTGCCAGGATAACATCGAATCGGCACATGGAATTCAACACACTTAATGGCGCTGGAACTGGAACAACTGGAACATAAATGAAGAGATATCGTTGGAATATCCTAGGTTGCGCGAAGTACGCTGGAAAAATTTTGGAGAGATAAACACCCCGAAGGCCAAAAATTCTACTACAGTGGCGGGGAAGTTTATCATGAACACGGGTAGGGTTTCTAGCCCAAAAAGAACACAATCAATAGTGTAAATGGCTTCAGACCGTCTCAATCGAATCAGGGAACTCTCAGATAAATAACAAATTTTTCCCAAAATCTGTCCAGACCGCAAAAAGTGTTCACCATGTTCCCAAGGGCGGCCATAAAGAAGAAACAGTCTGTGCCATTTGCACACAGGGCACTCGTTTTATACCAATTCTATCTTTTAAAAGGTGAAGAAGCTTCGTAGTGCATTCCATGTCAGGTACCACTCACATGAAACATATTCTTTTAGAATGCTTGGACTTGCATGGTGTGAGACATAAAAACTTTAGACTCCATGAAAACCCTGTTCAGAATGTCCCCCCTGATGTGATCTTTGGATTTCTGAAAAGATCAACATTTTTTCATCTGATCTAAGATTCTACAGAAGAAAGATTTTAAACAAAATTTCCTGTTTCTTTTCAGAAGTGACATACCTGAAATGGCTTTTTGCAGTCGCTGGGGGGCTATATGCAACATTATCTATCTCTCTCTTTCCACCTGCCCCAAACACTAAACACGGAAACAACTCAATCCATCAGGGTTCAGTTTGAGCAAAGGGGAGATCATTCATGAGGCTTGGTGGTGTAGTGATAGCACCTCTCTTGATTATATTTTTTTTAAAATTGAATCATGATGGTGGCGATGTCCAATCCCAAACGTGGAAATCAGCATTTGTTTGGCCAGGTAAGAAAATATAAACTACTTGTAATAGTAAAATACCCTTTTTTTTTTTGATTTTTTTTTTTTAGTTTCATTGATTTGTACTTTTTTTTTCAAACTGAGGTGATGAATTCAGTGTCACCTTATGGGTGGAAATTAATTAGTCATATTTAAATTTTTATGAATTTCGTTGATTGGTGCGTATGTTTTTTGCTGTATGTTTGCTGCTTGAATTCAGGATGGGGTTGTTTTCACTCTGTTATAGCAGTTTTTGAAAGGGCACTGTGTAGTTGGCTAGGATTTGATGAAAATGGAACTGAAACTAAAATTGAAAGTGATCATGATTGTCACCACTGAATATCACTATTTTGACTGAAATATTAGTTATTCACATTGTTAATCTGAAAGCAATATTTTTTACTTTCAGAAATGCTGCATTTGTTCTGCGCAAACGAAACAGTTGGGGGTACCACCCAAATTTTGTCTTGGGGTGTAAGTTTAACTTTCATTTTTTTTCCCTCTGTTTGGGGGACTCTTATTTCTTGTCTTTGTTCCCAAATCTTCTCTCTCTCTCTTTCCCCCCTGCAGTGTGTTCACATCATCGGTTTAGTTTGAGCAAGTTCTGTAAAGTCCACACCCTGCTGCTTTTTTTTAAAAAAAACAACTGAAAGAAACTTGTACTCTGTGGGGGTTGCAACCTTGCCATGGTTTGGGAGGCTTGTGTGGTCCATTTATTCCTTAGGCTCCGCTGATGGGGGCATCATTACTGGAATAAAAGACTAAGTTTTTTTAAAAGGCTTCTACATGGGTACTACTGTGCCAGTTTTTGGTCTGGAATGCCCGGGTGGTGCTGGTGATGCTGGTTTTTTTAATTCTGAGGAGCAATGAAATTTTTGAACAATAGTTTAAATCGGACAGCAGTTCCACTATTGAATTCCGATCCAAGTTTTCAATGCCCTCTGTTGTCACCACAGAACATTATGCACATGTTAGCTGACAGGGGAAACAATGTTAAAAATGCTGTTTTTGACAAAAGGCGATGTCTCAAGGCTAGAGGAGTGAAAAAGGCGTGCAAAATTGATGGCGAAGGGAATGGTCGATGGAAAAGGATGCAAACAGGAAACAATTGGCCTGTGGCTACAGAAGCAACCTCTTAGTCCTACGATTCGTCCATAATTGCTAATTTCAGACGACAAATTATGGGGACTAGGTGGTTGAAGAAAAAAAAAAAACGATTTACCGTTCACGGAACTACAAGTCGGTTAGCGTTGCTGCCTGGTTTATCTGAGGCCCTTGCTTAGTCTTCAAATCGTGCAGGAAAGGCTGTCACATGACACTACACTGCCAGTTCTCTGTCCGCCAAAATGGGATCGAGTTCGAAAACGGTTGCATGAGACAGATTTATGAAGAATCCGATGTAAGAAGTTATAGATTGAAGGACAAGAAGGGAAAAAGACAACGCAAGTAATTGCTCTTCAACAAAATCGGCAAAAATCTACAAAAATTTCAGACCTGAAGGCCAGTGCAAAGGTAAAGGTTGTTTTTTGCGAGGCTTGCTGGATGACGTTTCAAGTGAACATGGTTGATTTAACGACTGTAAATGCCATGTCAAGACTCGAACACCAGGCAAACTTGGACACGAAAAAAGCAACTCCCCAGATCACGTCTTTCTTTCAAAGAAAGTTGAATCCGGACCCAGTGGCCCTTCAAAAGAGATGTACTCGGGGAGAGGCTATTATGGTTGGCTTGGTGGCGGGGCTCAATTTGCCTTAACGGCTGCCAATAAACTTACTCAGGTAGTTGGAAAAATGTTTCCGGACTCAGTGATTGCTAAGTCATTTGCTTGCTCTCGAGGCAAAGCTACATCCTTTGTTATTTAAAGATTTCAAAGTCTGCTTATTGTCATCACTGATCAGGTGAGGGTAGTATTTCTCTTAACTAACCACTCTTTCATTCCTTAGTGTCATTCTTTTTTTATGTAGTTTATAACATAATATTGTTATTTGCAGCATATTTTAATTTCATTTGAAAATGACAAGGTCCTTTAATGGTAAGAGTTCATTAACTAAAACGCCCCGACATTTTACTATTGACAACACCTGTGAAACTACTGAAAACTGGGGTCCCACTACTGAGAGGTCTTAGGGGGCCTAGGCAGGTCTGCAGAAGATAGACATGCCATGAGTGGCTTTCTGTTCTGTTTGTTTGAAGACATCAGGCTTCAGAACATTTCAAAGAGTGACAACAAATTTCACAGAGACTTCATTCCTCTTGTGTGGCGATTTCAAATTGAATGCCAAGACTGCATCTGTAGAGTAGTTGTCTTGTAGCTTCTTACATTGTCCAGGTATATCTGTAGCCATCTGCCAAAAACATGTTATGTAGTAGCTTTAGGTTTTAGTGACTATGGGAGATCAAAGGGTATAAAGGTATGTGTAGATTAAATGTGAAACAAACAGAATTAGAGAAAACAGTGATCGTTGAATTTCTTCAAGAAATAGCATTTCAGCTGTGTATAATGTGTTTATTAACTTTTAGCTTTAATTTCAGGCCTAATTTTCCACTTTCCATTCAATGAGAGCTTTTCATTTGCCTTCTAAAATACATTTTTCTTTCACCATCAGGGGAATGTTGCCCCCTGACCCCCCAACAGAGGCACTGCCCCTGTACCCTGCTGGGGCCTGGGTGGCCCCTGGACCCCAGCCTTTCAGGGTATACAAATCTACTGGTAGTACCCAAGCTTCTAGGCCTATATTGTCAAGCTGCTGACTGGCCTGAGCACAGCATGGTAGGACTTAATGCCACTGGTGAGGTCTCCCATGTCAGACAGGTTAAGGGTGAGGGTCCTTACAAATTGTAACCGGCCTTTTTTCCCTATTGTGTCCTCTGCCTTTCTTAATGGATCTTTTCTGTCTTCATCTCCTCTTTAAGTACTCTTTTCCACATTCTTTTTTTCTCTGTGGTCTTCTTAAGATCTGCCACATTTTCCATGAGGTGTGACCTGTGATGGAGGGGATGAGATCCTGGTGATTTAGAGGGCAGATGCTCTCAACACATCTCTTTGGCTTGGACATCATATAGACACACAAGACAGGAGGTACCCACTGTCCAGGTGTATCAGTCAGCTACATTGTGAGGGGCTGGGTCAAGACAGGCCGTTTCCCTGGCTGGCCAAGGTAACCCTGTAGTGCTGGGCTATTAATCAGCTACATTGTGAGGGGCTGGGTCAAGACAGGCCGTTTCCCTGGCTGGCCAAGGTAACCCCTGTAGTGCTGGGCTATTAATCAGCTACCTTATGAGGGGCTGGGTCAAGACAGGCCGTTTCCCTGGCTGGCCAAGGTAACCCCTGTAGTGCTGGGCTATTAATCAGCTACATTGTGAGGGGCTGGATCAAGACGGGCCGTTTCCCTGGCTGGCCAAGGTAACCCCTGTAGTGCTGGGCTATTAATCAGCTACATTGTGAGGGGCTGGGTCAAGACAGGCCGTTTCCCTGGCTGGCCAAGGTAACCCCTGTAGTGCTGGGCTATTAATCAGCTACATTGTGAGGGGCTGGGTCAAGACAGGCCGTTTCCCTGGCTGGCCAAGGTAACCCCTGTAGTGCTGGGCTATTAATCAATCAGCTACATTGTGAGGGGCTGGATAAAGACAGGCTGTTTCCCTGGCTGGCCAAGGTAACCCCTGTAGTGCTGGGCTATTAATCAGCTACATTGCAAGGGGCTGGGTCAAGACAGTTTCCCTGGCTGGCCAAGGTAACCCCTGTAGTGCTGGCTATTAATCAGCTACCCTGCAAGGGGCTGGGTCAAGACAGGCCGTTTCCCTGGCTGGCCAAGGTAACCCCTGTAGTGCTGGGGTGGGCATGATCAGTACTGGTACTGGAGTGGGCATGATCAGTAGGGACAGGGCTCTGTTTGTCGTATACCTCTTCCAAAACCTGGCAGGGATCAAGACAGTGACTTCTTGACCCTGGCCCTGAAGTTGGGCTATATGGTGGGTGGGTAAGGGAGGGACAGAATAAAAGCAAACAAAAATTGTTTGTTTCATTAAAAAAAAAAGATCAGCTGCATAGAAAAAGGAGAAGTGCAATCAACTTCATTACGAGTGTCTCACAAATCAGAAATTGACAGCAACTCGGACATGGAAACTGGGAAAAAGACAGGTTCTGGCTTCATGGTTAGTGGTGGAAGGAACTGAACAGGAGAAACCCATAGCAGCATTTTGTTCTTCTGCCATTCAAAAGGCTTTCAAGGCATTGTGGATGGCCGTGAATCAGTTAAAAGACTAAGGAATGGATC
>CM031621.1:56868307-56892961 GCA_018398815.1 Conus ventricosus
ATTTCGAACGATGATTTAACGTTTTTTTTGTTTTTTTTTTTATGACTGGTGAGTTGATTTAACGTGGTGACAGCCCTGATATGGCCCTTTGCGGTCGGCTGGCTATAAGCAACATTATCTTATCTTACCAACTACTATGATTACTCTGTGTAGTGGGACTTACCTCATGCTAGGAACAGCATGGTAACCAAACCTGAAGGTCAATTCCCTGTTGGCTCATCAACCTCCATGGACCTTTTTCACACCAGAGATTCGTTTTGATCTCGCAGCTTTCCGTAAGGAGTCTACCAGCTCTCTGGCGTACAAGGCTTTGTATGCCGAGCTCTGTTCCAAATTCCCATCCTATCAAAAAGTTTTCACTGACGGTTCCAAGTCTGAGGATGGAGTGGCCTGTGCAGCCTACTGCCCTGGGGCTCCTTCTCAGATATTGTTGGAACATATACATTCAGATGCTTCTGTCTATTCTGCTGAACTTACTGCTCTAGTACTGGCTTTGAAGATAATCTCCCATTCTTCGAGGAGGGACTTTCTGGTTCTGTCGGATTCACTGTCAGCTTTGGAGGCCATAGCTGGCCGCAACCTTCAGCATCCAGAACTTTTACTTTTTTTTGAACTTTTTAGCAAGTTGAAGGCGGACGGTTACAACATTACTCTTGCTTGGTTCCTGGCCATGTTGGCATCGGCGGGAACGAAATGGTTGATCGTTTAGCCAAGAACGCCACAAGAGAGAAACTGTCCAACACTTATATCCCCTGCTCAGATGTGAAACCACAAATTAACGATTATGTGAGAGACCTCTGGCAGGAGGATTGGAACACACAGACGAATAACAAACTCTTTCAGATCCGTCCCAAACCTTAAAGACTTCCTCCCATCTACGTCGGGTGGTCGTAAAGAGGAAACGGTTCTGTGCCGGCTGCACACCGGCCATTCGTATTTTACCCATTCTTACCTTTTAAAGAGTGAAGAAGCTCCGTGGTGCATTCCATGTCATGCACCACTCACAATGAAACATGTTCTTTTAGAGTGTTGGGACTTGCACGATGTGAGACACAAACATTTTACAGCGGAGTCCATGAAGATCCTGTTCAGGATGTCCCGCCTGACGTGATCCTTGGGTTTTTGAGAGAAATTAACATTTTTCATCTGATTTGAGATTTTACGGAAGAAGGATTTTTAACAAAGTTTCTGGTTCGTTTGTAGACGATGTTATTTAACGAGATGTGTGAAAGTTTTTTTTTTTTTTTTTTTTTTTTTTTTTTTTTTTTTTTAAAAATGACTGGTGAGTTGATTTTAACGTGGTGACAGCCCTGATGTGGCCCTCTGCGGTCGGCTGGGCTATAAGCAACATTATCTCTCATCTCTTATCTGCAACCCACACACAGAAAAACAAGGTAAGGGCGTAGCTATTGTCCCTATATAGAAAACCCAGGTAAGGGCGTAGCTATGGTCCCTATATAGAAAACCCAGGTAAGGGCGTAGCTATGGTCCCTATATAGAAAACCCAGGTAAGGGCGTAGCTACGGTCCCTATATAGAAAACCCAGGTAAGGCGTAGCTACGGTCCCTATATAGAAAACCCAGGTAAGGGCATAGCTATGGTCCCTATATAGAAAACCCAGGTAAGGGTGTAGCTATGGTCCCTATATAGAAAACCCTGGAAAGGGCGTAGCTATGGTCCCTATATAGAAAACCCAGGTAAGGGCGTAGCTATGGTCATGCACAGGAAACCCAGGTAAGGGTGTGGCTATAGTCCCTGTATAGAAAACCCAGGTAAGAGTGTGGCTATGGTCCGTACATAGAAAACCCAGGCATGGGTGTGGCTATGGTCCCTGTATAGAAAACCGAGGTAAGTGTGGCTATGGTCCCTGTGTAGAAAACCCAGGTAAGAGTATGGCTATGGTGCCTACATAGAAAACCCAGGTAAGGGTGTGTCTATGGTCATGCACAGAAAACCCAGGTAAGAACGTAGCTATGTCCCTAATAGACAACCAGGTAAGGGCATAGCTATGGTCGTGCATAGAAAACAAGTAAGAGTACATGGTCCCTATATAGAAATCAGTAGTGGCTATGGTCCATAAGAAACTAGGTAAGGTAATAACGCTAAGGTCCACCGGATTACAAAAAAATTTAAAAAACGGGTGAGTTTTTTTTTTTTTTTTTAAATGGGGTTTATGAAAAGGGGTGAAGGGGCCCCCTTTTGGAAAAAACAAAACTTTTCCCAAAAAAAAAACCCGGGTGGGCGTGAACAGAAACCTGGGGGCATCCCCATCCCGGGGGTGATTCAAAAGCCCAAAGGGGGGTTTGTTCGGAAAAAAAACCCAGGTGGGTTAGGCCCAGAAACCCAAAGGGTTGTTGGGGGAAAAAAAAAGTGGGTTTTGGGGCCCCTAGGCCCTTGACAGACCCGGGCATGGGGGAAATGCCCCGGGGGGTAGGGGGGGTGATGCGTAAAGGGGTTTTTTAAAAAAACGGAAGGGGGGGCAGGCCCGGGTTAAAAACCTGGTTTGGTACCCCTAAAAAAACCAAAAATTTTGGCCAATTAACAAAAAAAATTTGGGGGTGTTATCCCCAAAAATTTTAGGATCCCAATTTGGGTTCCTTTCGGGGGGAAAAAAAATTTTTCCCCAAAAAAAACCCCCAAAATTTAGCCCGTTTTTTTAATGCAGGAAAAAGGGTTCGAAAACAATTCAGGATTTTCCCCCAAAGGGTTTTTATGTCCCCGGGTGGGAAAGGTTTGTGGGGATAAAATCCGGCGGGGGGCCCCGGCCCCCCACCCTTTACTTTTTGGGTGTTCGGTTTTGGGGGGCCCCGAATCACGTTGGGGAGGTTTTACGCCCCGGGTGGGGGGTTGTGTCCCCCCCGGGTAATGGGGTGGGTGCCCGGGGCCCCAATTTTTTGCGGGGTTCTTTGGGGGGGGAAATTCTGTGCCAGGTTTTTGGAAAATTCTTTTCCCAATTTCTTTTCGAAAGCTTTTTTGGGAAAACGAGGTGCCCCCCGTTTAAATCGGGGACGGGCCCCCTTTCCCCTTGACTTTTAAACGTTCTTTTCCCATTGGGTTCGCCCAAATGGGGCCCTCGTTTGGGGTTTTGAAAATTTTTGGGGTTCGGGCTTTTTAAGTTTGGGGGGTTTTTTAAATGCGACCCCCAGCCGGGGTTTTTGTCTGGGGGGGGGTTTTTGGGGGTTTGAAAACCTTTTTTTTGGGGCCCCCCCAAAAATGATTCCCCGGGGTTTTTTGGGTCCCAAGGGGGTTTTTTTCACCCCGGGGTTAAAAGTTGTTGACCCGGGTTTGGTTTTTTAAATTGGTTTGGGGGTAATTTTTGGACCTTAAAATTTCTTTTTTGAAGTTGTTTTTTTAAAAAAAGGGTGGGGATCTTTCATGTTCCCCTACTTTTTTGGGCATTTAGTTTTTTCCCCGTTTTGCTGGGTTTAAATTTTGGTTCCCTTTGGTAAAACCCGGGTTAAAATTTTTTCCAAAAGGGTAAACCCAAATTTATTGTTTTTCCCTTTTTAAAACCAAAAAATTTTCCCCAATTCCAAATATAATTTTTTTGGGTGGTTTTTTGGTCCCCACAAAGAAATTTTTAATTTTTGGTTTTTAAAAAAAACCCCAAAGGGGAAATTTGGGAAAATTTTTTGAAAAAAAAAAAACCCATTTTTTCTTTCCCTTTAAAAAACCGTTGGGGGCTTTTTGCCCAAAAATAGAAACCGGAAGGGTGTGGTTGGGGCCCTCCTAAAAAACCCAAAGGGGGGGGGGCTTGGCCAAAAAAAAAAAACCCAGGTGGGGGGCTATGGCCACAAAAAAACCCGGAAGGGTTTCATTCCCCAAAAAACCCATTAAACCTCCCCCCCTTTCATTCCCCTCCCCCCCCCCCCCCACCCCCTTTAAAAAAACCCAAAACACCCCCTCAAAAAACCCATTCCCTACCCCCTAAAAAAAAACCCAAATTTTTTACTCCCCCAAAAATTTAAAAATTAAAACCCAAATTTTTCCCCTAAAAAACCCCAAAAAATTTTCCCAAAAAAAACCAGGTAATGTTTCCCCTTTGGGGCCCCCAAAGGCCCCCCCCTTTTCCCCCGGCCCCCCCCCAGGGGTGTAGCTATGGCCCCTATAAAAAAACCGGGTAGGGTGTAGCTAGGGCCCTTTAAAAAAACCCAGGAGGGGGGCAATGGTCCAAACAGAAAAAACCCAAAAAATTTTTTAAAGTATCCCCAAATAAAATTTTAAAGTTTGTAGGGTTTTTAAAACGGGGTTACCTTGGGGAAGGCTTAATCAAAAAAAACAGACAAATAACTTTTTTTGAAAAGACAATCCCCAAAATTAAAACAGAAAAAAGGGGTTTTGAAACAGAATCACTGTTGAAAAGACAATTTCCTTTTACTATTCACTTTTCGGTGAAAAAAAGGAAGGCAATTGGGTTGGCAGACTTAGGGTTAAAACCTCCCCCCCTCCCCCGGGAAAATTTTTGGGGAAAACAAAACCCCCTCCCCCCAAACTTAATTTCTTAAAAAACCACAAAAAACTCCAAACAACAAACACCAACCCCAAAACCACACAACAAACAAAGTTAACATTCAACCCCACCAAACCCCACACACCCCAACAGTTTTGGTCTTAAACCCCAAAACACAACAAAACCCAAAAACAGTTAAGGCCCAACCCAAAACCCCCAAAACACAACCCCCACACAAAAACAAATCTTGCCAACCCCCAAAACCAAAACCAACCAAACCCCCAAAAACTGTCTGTAGACCCCAAAACCCAAACACAACCAACACACACAAAACAGGGTTGAAACACCAAAACCCCAACAAAACCCCCACACATAACATGGTCTGAGACACCACAACCCACACTAACCAACCACACATAAAGGTCTGTAACCCCCAAAACCCCAAACACAAACCCACCACACAAAAACATGGTTAGAACAAACCCCATCAACCCCAAAACACAATAACATGGTCTGTAGACCCAAACCCCAACACAAACCAACACACCAAAACATGGTCTGTGACCCCAGACCCAAAACAACCACCACAAAAACATGCTGTAGACACCAAAAAAACCCAAACACAGAAACAGGGTCTGTAAACCACACCCCAACACTAACCAACACACAAATGATTGTAGAACCCCACAAACCAACATAACCAACACAAGATAACATGGTCTGTAGCCCAAACCACCCACAAAAAACCACACATAAATGGTCTGTAGACACCCAACCCATCCTAACCAACACACACATAACATGGTCTGTGACCCCCAACCCATCACTAACCAAACACAAAAACATGGTCGTAGAACAAAACCCCATCAAAACCCAACACACAAATAACAGGTCTTCTCATAATTTATGGAATTTTTTTAAAAATTGGATCAGGTCCCCTTGATCCCCCTTCCTTTCGGGTGTAATTGGGAATGAAATCTTTCTTTTTATTTTAAAATCCTACTTTCTTTCAGGATTTTAGTACTCGCCTTTGTAATTTTCTATCATTTTTGTTTTCCTTTGAATGGGGACCCCAAATTACATTAGGTATTCGGATGGGTCAAACAAATGTTTTAAAATAACTGAAAAATGTCTCCTTTTTAGGAAGGAAAAAAGTTCTCCGTGGTCCATCATTTTTTTTTGTTTTGTTCACCACTTCTGGATTGAGGATCAAAGGTAGACTTTATAAAAGGGTTTATCCCAGATCTTTTTTATCCATGTATTTTTTTTTGAAATTTCGTCATTCACAAAATATTTATATTCAAACTTTTTATTTTTTTGCCAATGTGCTCTTTTTCTTTGCTTTTAAGAAAAGGTTTCCCTTCATCTGACCATTCTTGTAGCTTTTTTAGTCCTGTTGGATTTTTTGGCTATTTTTTGCCTTTTTTAATTTTTTTGTGTATTGAAATTTTTTCATGTGGTTATCTTCCCCGTAAATATTAATAACCCCATAAATTATCTTCAAAAAAAAATATCAAAGGGAAAACAAAGGCAACTAACAAAAAAACCCCTACAAGCATACAAAAGCAAACCCCAAAATAACAATACCTCCCAAAGCTACAAGGCACAAAAAATAACAATCAAAAACTAAAAAGGCACACAAAAAATAACATCCCACAGATAAAAAGGACACACCAAAACATAACAATACTACGAGCATAAAAAGGACAACCAAAAATAACCCCTACAAAAATACAAACCACAAAACCAAAAAACAAACCCTCACAGCAAAAAAAACCCAACCTCCCCAATAAACCTCAAAACAAAAAAAAGGGCACAACAAAAAATAAACAAAAAACAAAGGACAAAAAAACAAAAAATCCAAGGGGATAAAAGGAAAAATTGAAAAAAGCCTGATCCCCAAAAACCTTGATCACAAGTAGGTGTGAAAAAAACCAGGTTTTTTTTCAGAAGGAGGAAAGGGGAAAAGGGGGGGGGGATGAAAAAAAAAAAAATTGGAAAAGGGGAAAAGGGTAAGGGGGGGGGGGGGGGGGGGAAATTTTTTTTTTTATAAAGGGGGGAAAAAATATTTACAGTCTTCTTTATGAATTCTGTAATGTTAATGTAAATTGGGTTTTTAAAATTTCTCTGTTTTGTTAATTACAGTCTTTTACGTTAATTTGTCGTTTTTTTTTGTTTTTTATTTTTTGTTTATTTAAATTTCTCTTTTTACTGTTCTTGATCAGTTGTTTATGTTCTTGATCAGTTTTTGTTTCCCTTGTCACGTTTACTGTTCTTGATCATCTTTTTCTTTACATGACATTGTTTTTTTTCCCCCTGTCATTTTTTTGTTACCTGTTTCACTGTTTACGTACATTGATCCTCGTTTTGTTCTTTGATCGTCTGTTCACTTTACACTGTAGTTGTTACGGGGTTTACATGTCAGTTTTTTTTTACTGTTACAGGTCAGTCGTCCTTTTCATTGTCTCTGTTTTTTTTTCATGATCAGTCTTTTTTACTGTTAATTGTCAGTTTTTTCATTTTACTTGATCTTGTTTGTTCATTTCTCTTTTTCACTGTTACTTGCAGTCTGTTATGTTACAATCAGGTTTTGTGTTACTTTTAATTTTTTTCTTTTTTTATTTTTACTTTGATCAGTTTTATGTTACATTGATCTTTTTTGGTTACTTTAATTTCCTTTTTCTGTCACTTTCTGTTTTGAATTGCAGTCTTTCCTGAAACATGATCATCTTTTTTAGTTAATATCGTCTTTTTCACTGTTCATGACGTCTTTTCCTTTACTTTGATCATCTTTATGTTCTTGATCGTTTTTTTTTAAATGATCATTGTTACCGTTACTTTGATCATCTTTTATTTTTCTTTGATCATTTTTTGTTAAAATTGACACTGTTTTATTTTAAATTTTTCCCTTGTTCACTGTTACATGCCCTTTTTCGGGGTTTTTGTTAAACTTTCATCTTTTTTACGTTTTTTCACGTCTTTTCCTTTCATTGACAGCCCTTTAAAATTTTTCTTGTCAGTGTTTTTGTTTAAAAATTTTCTGATCACTCGTTCCTTTTTTCACATCTTTCCCACTTTGCTGGCATCTTTTTACGTCTTGTCATCTTTTTATTTCTTGTCAGTTTTTGTTTTAAATCGATATTCTTTTTCCTTCTTCTTCTTTACATTTGCTCTGGTAAATCTGTTTTTTTCCTTTTAATCGTCCACATTCTCTTTCATTTTTTAATCTTTTTATTCTTTTTTAACTTTTTTTAAATCTTCCACACTTGTTGGGTCATCTGTTAGTGGCCTTTTTTCTTTTCACATTTCTCGGTAAACTGTAATTTTTCCCGGGTAATCTGTTTATGTTTTTCAATTTTTTCGTTTTTTTTTTGTCAACTTTTCACTTGCTCTGGTCAATCTGAAATTCTTTTCTGTAATTTTTTTTTTAATTTTTTTCACATTTTTGTCAATCTGTCACATTTCTCTGTAAATCTGTAATTCTCGGGTTTTCGTAAGTTTTCTTATTTTTTTCTGTTCACCCTTTTTTTTTTAAAATTTGTTAAAAGTTTTCTGTAAAACTGTCCACACTTGTTGGGGTAGTCTGTATTTTTTTTACTCTTTTTTAATTCTTTTCACATTGCTCTGGTCTTCTGTCCCCTTGCTCGGGCAGTCTTATGTGTTACTAAATTTTTTTCAGTTTCTTGGTCTTTGCCACATTTTGCTCGGGTTTAGTCTTTTTAATTTTTTTCCATTTTTTCTTTCAATTTCCCCCTTGCTGGTAAATCTTTTCAACTTGCTCTGTCGCCCCTTTTTTGTTATTATATTTATTCTTACTTTTCCGGGGTCGTTTTGTTCACACTTGCTCGGGTCAGTCTTATAGTGTTATAATTTTATTTGTTCATTTTCTTGACTCCCCCCTTTGTCTGGTCATTTTTCACACTTGCTTGTCAGTCTGATGTGTTACTCATATAATTCGTTAAATTTTTGGGTCATTTTTTCACACTTGCTTGGTCAGTCTGTAATTTTACTCTATTATATTCTGTTCACAGTTTTTCTGTAAAAATTGTCCCCACTTGTTTGGTCAGTCTGTTAGGTTACCTTTTTTTTTTGTTCATTTTCTCTGATCATCTGTACATTCTTGTCTCTGTTAAATTTCTTCATCTGTATATGTTAATTTTTTTCCCAAAGTTTTTGTCAATCTGTTAACTTTCTCTGACATCTGTGTAGTGTTACTCTTTTTATTTTTTAAAGTTCCTTAAATCACCCTTTTGTTTCTGTCCTTGTGGTTTCTAATCAGTTGTTCATGTTTTGTCGTGTTACTCTGTCAGTTGGTGTTACTCTGATACTTGTTATGTTCCCTTGCCATTCTTTTTTTGTTTACTTGTGTGTGTGTCCACTTGTTTTTTCCGATCCCTTGATTTACTGGGGTTTTTTGTTACTCTGTCACCGGTGTGGGTTTTAAAAAAACTCTGTTTTTTGGGGTTTTTTTGTTACCTGGTTGGGTTACTTGATCACTTTGTTGTCCTTTGATCCCTCTGTGGGGTGATTTTGTGCTTTTTGGGTTTACTCTGGTGGTGTTATTGATCACCCCTTTGTGTTTTTGGGTCCTGGTGTGGTGTACTTGTCACCTTGTTGTTTTTGATAAAATTTTGGGGTTTTTTGGGGGTGTTACTTTTGAAACTTTGTTGACTTGCACTCTGTGGGGGGGCCCCCCCTTTTGGGTTTTTTGTTGTTATTGATCACTTTGTGTGTGTTACTCTGTGTGGGGGGTTTACTCTGTTCTGTGTGGTTTACTTTGTGGGTTTTTTTAATTGTGTGGTTTTCTTTTTGGGTTTACTTGTGGGTGTTATCTGATCACTCTTGGGGGGTTATTGATCCCCCCTTTGTTTTACTTCTGATCACTCTGGGGTTGTTTATTGATCTTTTTTTCTTGTCCCTGTGTGGTGTTTTCGGGGTGTGGTGTTACTTGACACTCTCTGTCAGTTATTTTGATCCCTCTGTCATTTTATTAAACACTCTGTAAATGTTATCGATCATCTGTGTGATTATTGTACTTTTTTTTTATCTGATTTGTTTTATGTCACAGGGGGTTTTATTGCCCCTCTGTGTGGTGTTCTCTGTCCTCCTGTTGCCCCCTTGATCACTCGTGTTTTTACCTGTGTGGTGTTCTCGTTTTCCCTTTCCCATTTCCTCTGATCCTTGTGTTTTATTGTCCCCTCTTGTGTGTTTCTGTGGGGTGTTACTCTGACACTTTGTCTGTTCCTTGACGCTCTGTGTGGTGTTACTCTGACACTCTCTTCATGTTCCTTTGACGCTCGTGGGGTTTACTTGACCCTCTGTGTGGTGTTACCCGTGTGGGGTTACTCTGTGTGGTTTTTACTCTGATCACTCTCTGTATTTTTCCTTGATCACTCATGGGGTGTTACTTGATCCTCTTGTCATTTACTCTGATCACTCTGTGGGGTGTACTATGATCATCTGTGTGGTGTTCTGATCACCGGGGTGGTTTTACTCTGATCTCGCAGGGGGGGGAAACGGGAAACAGATAAAAAAGAGGAAATCTAGGGGGTGGGGGGCATGCCCCCCCGGAAAAGTTTTTTTTTAAAGGAGCATAGGGGCTTTTGGTGTATTTTGGGCAAATAAATGAAACATTCGAAGCAAAAATATGTTTTTTTTTTTGGCACGGGTTTTATCTATGTCCCCTGCAAAAATTACAAAAAAACTCACCCCACTTCGAAAAAAAGAACTTGAAAAGGATCAACAAGCCCACGACTGGGGTGTTTACTTTTTTTTTTTACAAGGAAAAAAAAAGCGAGTCCCGGGGCAAATTTTTTTTCATGAATGACACAGCCTTCTTTTTTCTTGTCTTCTCCTCCCTCCATCTCCGGATTTTTTATGTTGCTTTTTCAAATTTTTTGAGCCCCCCGGGTTTTACGTGTCTCGTCGGTACGCCATTTTTGAATGTTCCCAAGTTCTTAGGCCCCGGATATAGGCCCACTGTACCGTAGACAGGCCCTTGATTTCCGAAAACGACCGTAACCGAACAAGAGGGAGGCCCTATCTCCGCAATTTCATTTTTCCCAGGAAAAAACATTTCAAATTTCCCAGGAAATCTTTTGCTTTTACTGCGGAAATTCCCCGGGGGTCGAGGAAATTCCCACCCCCGCTCTGTGTGGTGTTTTTCTGATCACTCTGTTAGTGTTACTTGATCACTCTGTCATGTTTTCTCTGATCATCTGTGTGGTGTTACTCTGATCACCTGTGTGGTTTATTGTCCTCTGTGTGGTGTTACTCTGATCACTCTGTGTGGTGTTACTTGATCACTCTTGATGTTCCCCTTTATACTCGTAAGTTGTTTTCTGTCATCGTGTAGTGCACCTCTGTTGTGTGTAGTTTTTACTGTGATCCTCTGTGTAGTGTGTGTTTACGTGATCCTCTGTGTAGTGTCTGTGTTTCTGTGATCACTTTGTGTAGTGTTGGTTTCTATGACACTCTGTTTGTGGTAGTGTTTTTGTGCCTTTGTTGTGTCAGTGTTTCTGTGTTTGGTTGTGGTTGTGTTTTACTGGATATTGTGTGGGGGGTAGTTTTAGGGATCCCTTTGTGTATGTTATGGTCTTTGTGTAGTGTTCCTCGTTTGTGTGTGTTACTGTGATCACTCTGGGGGTGTGTGTATGTTACTGGATCACTTGTGTAGTTTACCTGTCACTTTTTTATGTTCTTGATCACTTGTAGTGTTCTCTGATCTCGTGTGTGTTACTTTATCCACTGTGGGGGTTTAGTGTTTCTGGGACACTTTGGTATTTTTTACCTGACAGTGTGTTACTCTGATCATAGTAGTGTCCTCTGTGTATGTACTTTGACCTGGGGGGTGTTCGGGAGTGTGTAATGTTTCTGGGAATCAAATTTGTGTAGTGTCACTTATCCCAAACCTGTGTAGTGTGTAATGTTATGGGACATTTTTTTGAAAGTAACCTTTTGATAGTCTGGTAGTGAACCCGATCACTTTGGTAGTGTTCTGGGATCACTTTGTATAATGTTACGATCAGTCTTGGGAGTGTCACTCTGATCACTTGGTAGTGTGTAATGTTGTGGGTCACTTTGGTAATGTTTTAAAGATCAGTTGTGTAGGTCACTCTGTCACCCCCTGTAGTGTTTAGTGTTATGGGGTCACTTTTTATAATGTTACTTGATCAGTTTTAGTGTCATCTGATCACTCTGTGTAGGTGTAATGTTGTGGGATCACTTTGTGTAAAGTTATTATTTGGCTTTTGTAGTGTTACTCTGTCACTCGTGTCACATTTACTATGATACTCTGTGCAGAGTGTTTGTTTTCTAAACTTTGTGTGTAGTGTTCTATGATTTTCTTGGTAGTGGGGTTACCTCATGCTGGAACGCATTGGAACCAAAACCCGAAGGCAATTCCCGTTGGGGCTGCAACCAACACAGAAAACAAGGTAAGGGCGTAGCTATTGCCCTATATAGAAAACCCCGGTAAGGGGGTACTTGGTCCCTATATAGAAAACCCAGGGAAGGGGGTAGCTATGGCCCCCATAGAAAACCCAGGTAAGGGCGTGCTACGGTCCCTATAAAAAAAACCCAGGGAAAAAGGGGTAGTCGGTCCCCTTTTGAAAACCCCGGTAAGGGCATTGCTATGGTCCCTATATAGAAAACCCAGGTAAGGGTGTGCTAGGTCCCCTATAGAAAAACCCCGGAAAGGCGTGCATGGTCCCTAATAGAAAACCCCGGTAAAGGGGGGCTTGGTCATGCACAGGGAAACCCCCGGGAAAGGGTGTGGCTATAGTCCCCTTTAGAAAACCCAGGAAGAGTGTGGCTATGGTCCGTAATAGAAAAACCCCGATGGGTGTGGCTATGGTCCCCCGTATAGAAAACCCAGGTAAGTGTGGCTATGGTCCCCGTGAGAAAACCAGGTAAAATTTGGCTATGGGCCCCACATAGAAAACCCCGGTAAGGGTGTGTCTATGGTCATGCACAGAAAAAACCCCCGGGAAGAAACTAGCATGGTCCCCCATAGACAACCAGGTAAGGGCTAGCTATGGTCTGCATAGAAAAAAAAAGGAAGAGTTGGCTATGGGCCCTAATAGAAAACTCAGGGAAGGGTGTGGCTATGGTCCCCCGTATAGAAAACCTGGTAAGGGTGTGCTTGGGCCCTAATTTTATTTCAAAAAAAAGTTAAGGGGCCCCCATTTCACGGACTTTCAAAAAAAAAAATTGGGAAAGGGTTAATCTCCAAAAGTAATATGAATTTACTGAAAATGTGAAAAGTGGTAAAGACAATGACAAGTCCCAGGAATCAACAAACTGGAAACGGCGCGCACAAAAAAACCCCCCCCCCAAAATTTTAAAGTCACGGAGGGGTGTTTGTTCAATGTCTGGTTAAAAATGTATTGCCCCCGTTATTGGCAAGGCTTCAAGGGACGTTTTCGCATGGAGTTCACCAGTGTGCCAGAAAGGCCCGGGGGACAGCACCACTCCTGCTGGGTGACTCAAAAAGCTGCCCCGGGTTTGCGGAGGGGGACGGCTGCTGCAGTCCGGCCCCGTCATCCAAAGATGTTCATGGGGGTTTAGGTTTTGGGTGTTTGGGGCCACTGCATTCTTTGACACCAGCAGCTTGGAGAAACTGTTTACTGCTCTGGTGCGATGGGGCCCTGCATGCGTCTTGAAAAATGCCTGAGGGCCAAGCTGCGAAGAGGGCAGACCGGGGTTGCAAAAATTTGTTTGGGGCGGAAAAACCCTTCAAATTCCCCCGCCACATTGTAGGAACAGTTCTGTACATTGCTTGAAAGGGGGGGGGACGGTTTCAAAACTTTGCTTGGGTTCGGTCATGTTGGATCGGCGGGGGGAAAGAAAAGGTTTATCGTTTAGCCAAGAAAGCCAAAAGAAACTGTCCACCATTTATATCCCTGCCCAGATGTGAAACCCAAAATTAAAGATTTTGTGAGAGACCTCTGGGAGGAGGATTGGGGAAAACACGACGAATAACAAACTCTTTCAGATCCCTCCAAACCCTTAAGGGGGTTCCCCCCCTACCCGGGGGGTCGTAAAGAGGAAAAAGGTTTTGTGCCGGTGCACACCGGCCATTCGTATTTTACCTTCTTACCTTTTAAAGTGAAGAAGCTCCGTGGGGCTTCCATGTATCGGCACTACAGTGGGAAAATTTCTTTTGAGTGTTTGGGGCTTGCACGATGTGCGCACAAAATTTTTCAGGGAGCCCGAAAGTCCCGTTCAGGATGTCCCCTGACGGATCCCCGAGTTTTTGAGAGGATTAAAATTTTTCATTGATTTAAGATTTTCGGCCGAAAGATTTTTAAAAAAGTTCCTGGGCTTTGTAGCGAGGTCATTTAGAATGTGTGAAAATTTTTTTTTTTGTGTTGTGTTTTTTTTTTTTTTTTTTTTTTTTTTTAAAACTGGGGTTGTTTTTCGTGGGGAAGCCCTGATGTGGGCCCCTTTTCGGTCGGCTGGGGTTAAGCAACATTATCTTATTTATCTTACCTATGCCCCCCCCAAAACAAACGGAACCCCCCCCCATAGGGTTCCTTTTCCCGACAGCTTTTTTCTGCAAAACGTCCCACGGTGTCTCCGACCCCGTTCTGTCTATCGTGGGATGCAGGCAGAACCGCGCTGTTGAAACATCACGTTTGCCCCCTGTTCAGTGTACATTCTGTGCTGCGTGCCCTACTCGGCGTGTGTCTGTGGGCATCATCAAACCAGGCTTATGGCTGGTCGTCGAGTGGGGTTTGCGCTGTAGGCGGTTTTTTATGGTCTGATCATAAAAACAGGTTGGTGGCATCTCAAGGCGAGTCTGATGTTGTTTGCACTTGCGTTCTTTCTTGTGTGGGCCTGCCCCTTTTAATGTATCGGTCCTTCGTGGTGGTGTTATTCTGGGCGACCAAGGGGGGGTCATTCTTGCACTCTTTTGTGCTTTAAAAACGTTGTCGAGTTTGATAACAAAAAGGTGTGATACTCCAAGTCTCCGTCCATTCCCCCGGGCTGAACCCTCTTTGGGGCCCTCCTATGCTCTTCCCCGATCCGCTTGTTTATTTTGATGTGGGGCATGCGTTGCATTGCTTTTTCGCCATACAGTGGGTTTTAAAGACATTTGGTTTTAGCATACTTTATGACCTACAGCCTGATTTTGCTCGTGCTTCAAAAATTTTGATTCAGCCATGCTCTCGGATCCCAAACCAAAATTCACCCCCAATTTTTTCCAAAAAACAAGTGCGACACGTGCTTTTCAAGCGCGTGAGAATGTGTGCCACAAAATTGCAGTTTCCCCATTCACTTCAATTTGTGTGTGGTTCAAATTTTTTGGACCCAAAACGGTCAATTGAATTTTGTGAATTTAAAAACTTTTTGTGATTTCAATGTTGGTCCTTTAAATTTTTTTGAAAATATGAAAACTAGGTAATGGTGTGGTATGGTCCCTGTTAGAAAAAACCCCGGTGTCAGTATAGCCTACACAAGGCATGTGGCTCATGCTGTGTTGTGATTGAATCATTTCCCCCTGCCACAACTAAAGGAAAATATCTGTGGGTTTACTGTGTAGCGGGCGCCCAAAATAATTGTGAGATGACCTTCAAAAAAACGAATGGGTCATTGGGTAAAGTGACACTGAGTGATATTTAACAAGGGTGGTAAGGTAAGGTGTGGTCTGGTTTTGAACACTGAGTATGCACTCCTAGGAGAAGGGGGGGAAAGAGTCAGTTTTTAACCCCGCAGTGGGCCTAGAGACTCGAAAAAGTCAGGACGTGGGGCCTGTTGCTGACACATTACCGGTGAGCGATAGATGTTTGGGGGAAAACTACAGGGGGAAAACTTTAGGAAAAGAGAAGGAAAGAATTCTATGTTGAATTAAAAAGGGTTTCTTACACGAACCTTATTGTGTTTCAGCCCCTTTACCCTTTTACCTTCGCCCTTCACCCTTCCCTTTCACCCCCTGAGGGGTTGAAGAGGGCCCTGGTGTGAGGAACACCTGGTAGTTTTAGCCCCCAGGTACCCAAATCCGGGGGAAAGGGGTTGAAGTCGTGTTCTCAAAAAGAAGAAGAACTCCAGGAAAAGAATGAGACTGTATCTCCAGGACGGAGAGTTGAGGGGGGATTATTGTTCCCGAGGAGAGAAGGGGAAATTTAGAAAGCGGAGAAGTTTTACTTGAGGCAGGCATCCCCATGATTACGGGGTTTTGTATTCTCCTGGTCCGGATTTTTTGGGTAACGGAAGTGAAGGATAGCTTTATAGAAACGGAACTGATTTTTTTATTCTCATGTAAGAGAGATCAAATGTGAAGACTATTTTTTTCTCATGTAAAGAGAGATACAAGTGGAAGACATTTTTTTTCTCGTGGAAAAAAGAGATAATGTGTGAAGATTGATTTTTCTCTCGGTGTGAGGGAGATAAATGTGTGCGGTTTTTTTGTCTCTCAGTGCGGAGAAGATACAGGTGTAAAATTGTTTACAAGTTGTTGTGTGACTTAGTAAAGTGTTTTCCCTGAAGGAGAGGGGGGGAAGAAAAAATTCGGTAGTGGGCCCCTTTTGGGGATTGGAAGATTTCGTGTGCGTATGGGGTAAATCTGTCATGAATGGGGTATGCAAAGTGACAGGTGCAGTGGGGCCCGACTCCAGTTTTTCCCCGGGTATGCCCCTTTGTTTCCCCCGGGAAAAAAAAAAAAAAAAAGATTTTTTTGTGCCCTTGGGGTTTTTTAAAAAAAAAAAAATTTTTATTTGGGCCCCCAAGGGTTTGGGAAGAGGAAAGGAAAAATTTCATTTTTCCTAAGGGTTTGAGGAAGGAAAAAAAAAAAAAAAATTAGTGTTATTGATTGTGAAAATATTTGCATTTGTTTTGTTTTTTGCTATTTCTTATTGTTTTGGGTGGTTGCATTTCTTTTGGTTGCCCACCCGTTAAGGGTTTTTTTTTTTTTTTGGTAGGATTTCTTTTTTCCCCTTCCCACCCAGGACATAGCCCCAACCTCCTCTTTCCGAACCCGGAGCAAGGGGGCGGGGGGTTGAGGATCGCGTCCTTCCCCCCAAAGGGTTAGAAATTTTGTCCCCTTTCCCGGGTGATAGCCCCAACCTCTTCCTGGTTTGCAGGGGGGTGGGTTGGGGAGTAATAGTCTTCCCTTCTCATAAATATCTATTTCTTTCGCTTTCCCATTGTTTGTTTTTTTTTCCCCTTACCCCCCAAGTGTGGGGTCAATTCTCCTCCCTCACCTAATAGTGTAGGTGGTGGATTTATTACCGCTTGCCCAAATAAAAATTTTTTCTTTTGTCATTTTTTTTTTTTTTGGGGGTGGTGCGGGTTTTCTTTTAGTTTGGGTGAATGTGCTTTTTGTTTTATTTTTTAGTATTTGTATTATTACGTAGTGTTGTTATTGTGCAGTGATTTTTTTTTTTCCCGTCCCCATTTCACGGGAGACTGACCATAGGGTGCTGTCTGTGGGTCTTTTGCTTTTCTTGTTTCCTCTTTTCTGTTCGGCCTGTGTATCCCTTTTTTTCCTTTTTAACCCCCTTTTTTAAAATCTCTTAACCTTTCCTCAATGGTCCTATCTAGTTTTTTTTCAAAATTTTTATCTTTTAGGTGGGTTTTGCTAGTTTGTGTTTCTTCCCCTCTTTTTAAATTTTTTGTGATTCCTTTGTTTTGTAAATTTATATTCATTTTTTTTATAAGGGGGTAATTTGTTTTGTAAATTTATTTGAAATTAAATAAGAAAAAAAGACGACAAAAAGAAACATTTAAAGAACTAAACTTTATAAAGAAATTTTTTTTAAAAACTTTTTTGTGTTTATTTCCTTCTTAAGGGAAAACGTTTTGCATTAAACTTCTTTTGTTTTCTAAATTAAATTGATAGCGTTGCAAATTATTTTGGAAAAAACATTCCTTTGGGTTTCAATCTACCCTGTTTTATAAACGGTTTTTTTGTTTACACCGGAAAATTTAATTCTGTATTTGTATAAATTTAAATTTCGGTTTTGTGAAACATAACATTTTTCTATATGCCTTTTTTTTATTTTATTTGAGATTGTTTGGGGTTTATATTGAGATTCTTTTTGGATGATTTTGATAAATTGTTTAAACAAGCGGAACGCTTGGGTTTTGAGGAGAGAAACTTACTAACTTGTGCAAAATGCTAGATAGGGCAGACAGGGTAGACAGGGGAAGTGAAGAAAATAACTACGAGGGAAATGAAGAAAAAAGATTACAGGGGGAAGCTGAAGAAAATAGACTAGAGAGGGAAGAAAATAGACTACAGAGGGAAGCTTGTCAACCTCGGTGTAATGTCAGTGGAGGAAGGACTAGCGCACAGCCCAAACACACTCACAGCTTGCTTACAATCTCATTCATATATCATGCATTCGTCACATCAAACCACTAGTAAAGTCTATAACTTTACTATACATGATCATAGAAAGAACATCAATGCATATAGAATCAAACAAAATAAAACATTCTCTCTTTCCTTGAACTTCACAAAATCATTTATCTAAAACATCATTAACTAACCCGGGTATAAACAGATTTCTACTTTACCTGGCCAGGTGATCTTAACTATTCACGAATCACTGTCTTTTCTTTTCTTTTCTTTTTCTTTTCACTGTCACTTTCACAACACGATACAACTGCCGGCACTGGTGTTGGTCTGATGGCGCCTGGTCAGGTGAGACTGTTGGCGTTGGTCTGTGGTTCTGCTTGGCGAAGTGACGCTGCCAGGTATGAGGTCGAACCCCCGGTTAGGGTAGAACAGTGACTATCAACATCGATCTGTTCTCCTTTCTTTCTTCCTGCATTAACGCATTGCACTCTCTCTCTCTCTCTCTCTCTTCTAGTCTGCTCTTATCAAATGGACATGGTTGCTTTTCTTTTCTTTTTTTTTCTTTTCTTTCTTTTCTTCTTCATGAATTAGCAACTATCTCTCTCTCTCCACATCTCTCCTCAGTCCTTCCTCTGCAGACTATCTCATGCTAATCTCTCAACTTGGTTCTCTTCTCTCCTCCCTTCATCTCTCTCTCTCTCTGCCCTTCTCTCCTGCAGAGCTCCACTCAGAACCTCTCTCTCCCTCTCTCTCTCTGTTCGTTCTTCCCCTCGTTCTCTCCTCTCTTCATCTCTCTGCCTTTTCCCTCGTGCAGAGACTACACCTAAAACCTCCTCATCTCTCTGTCTCTGTTCGTTCTCATCTCCCTGCCTTCCTGTAGGCGAGAGCCTACTCTCCCGAACTTCCCCTCTCTCTCTCCTGTCTGTTCGTTTTCCTCCCCTTCTCTCTCCCTCACACATTCCTTTATCCTCTAACCCCGTGTCCAAGGGCCAGTACCATTGGTCAGTATTTTTACCCCTGACACCCTAAGTTATCTCCCTTAATTCCATTGGATATTCACATCACGACAGTCCCGTCTACACGCCTTACTCTCTGTGGTGGTCAATTGGTCATTTAATTGATTAGCTAGATTTCACCCCCACCACACACTACCTTCCCCCCCCTTCCTACTTGACTGGCCCGTGTGGCTCAAGTCGTAGACACTGGTCAGTGTAAAGTGGCTAGATGAGTCTGGGTAGGCGCCAAGACGCGGGCTGGAAGACCACTCGAGACATTCTGCCAGACAGCTTAGTCCGTACGGCAGACAGTGCTGTCTCCACGAGAGCTAAAAATAGCCATTAATTGGCTGAGGCGACAGGTGAATGAGTCGGTCAGCTATTTAGTCCGTCTGGAAGGGTCGGACTGTCTCTGTGAAGGATGAGGATTAGCCTCCCCCTCTGCTCAAACTGGCTGAATCCGAACCATGGGGCCGTCCGCCTGACGCCCAGAATATTTGCGTTAGGGCTTAAGTCCAACTGGGCTGGTGGCGATTGACCACGAATTTGGTTGAGTTGAATTTTGACCGTGACAATTTCCCCCTTGCAAAAGACTATGCACCGCATTGTCTCAAAACAACGGTACAAAAAAGACAAACAACCGAATTTGCTGAACCACAGCTACACGTGCAAAGTTTGAAAAATACTTTACAACAACCGGTTTACAAATTATAAAATATATCATTAGTGGATATCACTCCAATGAGTTATCATTGACGTGCGCTCTTGCGTTATTTCACTCATTTTATAACGACCTCTGTGCGCACTTATGCGATTCCCCTACCTGCGGATTTGCCACATCTTCTCTTCACAATTCTTATGAAAAGCACAATATAATATGATCACGATCCATGACACTTCACTGAGGAATCTCCATCCTCACTCATTGCAAATAATGCATCACTACACAAGCGACTGTATGCTCCAAGCATAACTACATCCACATGAACAAGTCTCACAAAGAAAATATGAACAAGTCTCACACACAAAAAAAAATATGAACATAGCCAACTGGGAATGAACCCATATCCAATCAACATAACTGGAATCAACACATATTATCAATAAAGCACCCTGGATATGACTGACTTCCTCTGAGTTGCAGCTTGCTAGACTACACGACTTAAATAGTCAGCTCCGACATTCTGTCGACCGGGAATGTACTGCACTCGGTACCTGTAGGGCTGCAGTGCCATTGCCCAACGCAGAACTCTGCTGTTTTTCAACTGCGCCTCCTGCAGGAATTTTGAGTGGTTGGTGATCTGTCTCTATCACGAACTCTTTCCCATACAAGTATTTGTGGAACTTCTGCACGGCCCACACAACAGCTAAACACTCCTTCTCCACCGTTGCGTACCCTTCTTCACACTTTGTCAACTTCCTGCTAGCATATCTCACAGGAAACTCGACCTCTTCATGCTCCTGCAACAATACTGCACCTATCCCACCACCTGATGCATCTGTCCGCAACAAAAATGGTTTTGACATATCTGGTAGCTTCAAGATGGGACGGGAACCTAGTCTCTCTAATACCGTCTGCAGTGCTTGCTCTGCAGCGTCTGACCACTCGACCACTGCCGGTTTCCCTGCCTTGACCAAATCACTGAGAGGACTCGTGATTGCAGCAAAATTTGGGACAAACTCCCTATAGAACCCAATAAAACCTAGCAGACTCCTGACTTCTGTTTTGGTCTTTGGTCTCTCTGAATTCATCATCTTCTCCGCCTTTCCTCTTTCCGGCTGCTTTGTGTCGCCTCCGACACAAAACCTAGGAACTCCTACTGTCTAGCCCTTCATACAGTGACACATCCCTGTATGACTCTTCTGGAAACTTAGGCAACAAAATCTCCCCTTCTTCTGCTGAGTCTCTCTCACCTCATCAATGATTGCTGCTGCGCCTATAAAAATCATCAAAGACTCGGTCAGCCGTTTTACCGGTGCCGAGATGACTCGCCATGAGCGACTCGTGACCCACTGACATGACAGTGTCACGATAACATGCTGGTACCTCTAACTGAGTGGTCACCTTACCTGTCTTCCCCTTGGTGAACACTCGGTACAACAGCCCGCCTTTCACAAGAAATTCTGTCTCACCTCCTCTAACCTCCTGTTTCTCTCCACCTCTTGCCAACTCCCAAGACTTCACGAGCGAAGGGTCTTGTTCCTGTGCATCCCTAAACTCATCAGGCGACACATCTATGCCCGACTTCCTTCCTGGAACAACTAACGGTTTAACAACCTTTTCCTCCTTCTTGCTCCGTGTCTGAACTGCTGCCCCTGTAGCAGTCAACAACTCAGGATCCCTGGATCCTTTGCACCTGGAATATTTCCAATGATCAAATCGTGAAGGGGTTTCTCCATTACCAACGCAGACAACGCGCCTGAGAAGTAAAGGGTACGTACTTCTATCTTAGCAACTGGAAACTCCCTCACAGTGCCATCGACTAGAGTACAGGTCTGGATTTGCCCTGCCAAATCCCCTTGATCGACCAGCGTTGTCCGTACTACCCCGCATGAACAACCAGTGTCTCGTAACACTTTCACCCTCTGCTGGCCAATCCACCCTTCTTCCACTGGTAACGAACCACTCAGCCTAGTGCCCTCCATCCCTGACACTGACTGCTGTCCAGTGCTAGCCATAGGCTGCACTCCACCCTCTTCAGACTGAATCCCTTTTGGTTCCACTGCAGGTCGTTTCCCTTGACGACCCTTATCCACCTCTTGCAAGGCTGCTGCCTTCTGGAACCTCATGCGACAATCCCTCGCCACATGTCCCTTCTTGTGACAAATGAAACACCTAATTTCCCTTTGCCCTTCCTTCTGCCCCACCACTGGGTTTGCAGACTTTGCAGAAAACTCCCTGGTCTCCTTGCACTCTTCTCACCTGTGCCTAGCACCTGTTTCTCCTGCACCTTCGTGCCCAAACGTGCCTCTCTATACACCTCTGCGAACTTCAACAACTCTCCTGCTGTCTCTGGCTGTCTCTCTTTCAAATGTATGGTTAACTCAGGGCCGCAACCTGACAAAATCTGTTCTTTCATAACTAGCTCTTTCAATTCAACGAACTCCTTCTTCGTACCACTCAACTCTAATTGTTGTTCAATAGGGGTGTTCTTTCTTCCGCCGTTATATCTCTTTTTTTTTTTTTTTGAACAAGATTTTATTACTACGACAGCCAAACTGGTGGTTTCCGACACGAGTGACGTAATAGCACAATCCTATGAATGATAATATTAGCTTGGGACAACGTAATTAGTTTTTATAAGACGCCCAGCGCCTGACCCAACTATGAGAGCGAATTATAGGAAATCTGTGCGAAATGAGTACTCTGGGGCTGAAATGCCAAGCCTAGTATTAACTATCTTGGAAGCCATGCCAAGCCTAGTATTTAACTATCTTGGGAACATACAGTAAGACAACCCCTTGTCTTAGGATTACAACACTTGAATCCCACCCAGCTTCCTCTCTGAGAAGTTGAACAATTATAATAAATGGGCCAGAATATCCTGGCAGGCTCGCCAATAAATTGTCAACCTCGGTGTAATGTCAGTGGAGGAAGGACTAGCGCACAGCCCAAACACACTCACAGCTTGCTTACAATCTCATTCATATATCATGCATTCGTCACATCAAACCACTAGTAAAGTCTATAACTTTACTATACATGATCATAGAAAGAACATCAATGCATATAGAATCAAACAAAATAAAACATTCTCTCTTTCCTTGAACTTCACAAAATCATTTATCTAAACATCATTAACTAACCCGGGTATAAACAGATTTCTACTTTACCTGGCCAGGTGATCTTAACTATTCACGAATCACTGTCTTTTCTTTTCTTTTCTTTTTCTTTTCACTGTCACTTTCACAACACGATACAACTGCCGGCACTGGTGTTGGTCTGATGGCGCCTGGTCAGGTGAGACTGTTGGCGTTGGTCTGTGGTTCTGCTTGGCGAAGTGACGCTGCCAGGTATGAGGTCGAACCCCCGGTTAGGGTAGAACAGTGACTATCAACATCGATCTGTTCTCCTTTCTTTCTTCCTGCATTAACGCATTGCACTCTCTCTCTCTCTCTCTCTCTTCTAGTCTGCTCTTATCAAATGGACATGGTTGCTTTTCTTTTCTTTTTTTTCTTTTCTTTCTTTTCTTCTTCATGAATTAGCAACTATCTCTCTCTCTCCACATCTCTCCTCAGTCCTTCCTCTGCAGACTATCTCATGCTAATCTCTCAGCTTGGTTCTCTTCTCTCCTCCCTTCATCTCTCTCTCTCTCTGCCCTTCTCTCCTGCAGAGCTCCACTCAGAACCTCTCTCTCCCCTCTCTCTCTCTGTTCGTTCTTCCCCTCGTTCTCTCCTCTCTTCATCTCTCTGCCTTTTCCCTCGTGCAGAGACTACACCTAAAACCTCCTCATCTCTCTGTCTCTGTTCGTTCTCATCTCCCTGCCTTCCTGTAGGCGAGAGCCTACTCTCCCGAACTTCCCCTCTCTCTCTCCTGTCTGTTCGTTTTCCTCCCCTTCTCTCTCCCTCACACATTCCTTTATCCTCTAACCCCGTGTCCAAGGGCCAGTACCATTGGTCAGTATTTTTACCCCTGACACCCTAAGTTATCTCCCTCTAATTCCATTGGATATTCACATCACGACAGTCCCGTCTACACGCCTTACTCTCTGTGGTGGTCAATTGGTCATTTAATTGATTAGCTAGATTTCACCCCCACCACACACTACCTTCCCCCCCCTTCCTACTTGACTGGCCCGTGTGGCTCAAGTCGTAGACACTGGTCAGTGTAAAGTGGCTAGATGAGTCTGGGTAGGCGCCAAGACGCGGGCTGGAAGACCACTCGAGACATTCTGCCAGACAGCTTAGTCCGTACGGCAGACAGTGCTGTCTCCACGAGAGCTAAAAATAGCCATTAATTGGCTGAGGCGACAGGTGAATGAGTCGGTCAGCTATTTAGTCCGTCTGGAAGGGTCGGACTGTCTCTGTGAAGGATGAGGATTAGCCTCCCCCTCTGCTCAAACTGGCTGAATCCGAACCATGGGGCCGTCCGCCTGACGCCCAGAATATTTGCGTTAGGGCTTAAGTCCAACTGGGCTGGTGGCGATTGACCACGAATTTGGTTGAGTTGAATTTTGACCGTGACAAAGCTGAAGAAAATAGACTACAGAGGAAAGCTGAAGAAAATAGACTACAGAGGGAAGCTGAAGAAAATAGACTACAGAGGGAAGCTAAATCGGAGGAAAAAAGACTACAGAGGGAATCTGAAATTGAAGAAAAAAGATTACAGAGGGAAGCTGAAGCTGAAGAACGTCAATTTAAGTTGAGGCAGTTAGAACTAGAGACTGATGCTGAAATTAAAAGAATACAGGCATCAAGAGAACCTCCACCAGTTCCACCAGTCGGTTCCGCAGCCGCGCCTCAACCAAAAGCGGCGTATATTCCAAAGTTGCCGCCTTTCGAGGAAAAAACGGATGATATAGATAGTTTTCTTTTCCGTTTTGAAAGTCACGCAACGTCTTGTGGTTGGCCAAGGAAAAGTGGACATTGTATATTGCATCGTTGTTTAAGGGTAGCGCTTTGACATTGTACCACTCACTTGCAGCGAAACAAAATTTAACTTGGGATCAGTTGAAAGAAGAACTCCTCAAGAATTTCAATGTTCTGCTGATCGTTTTCACGAACGTTTCCGTTCTGTGCGCCCTGAAAAAGGAGAATCGTTTCCGTCGTTTTGATCCGCATGAGTCATTGTTTGGATCGATGGATCGATTTATCTAAAACGAACAAGACTTTTCAGTCACTGCGAGATCTCCTTCTTAGAGAACAACTTTTCCAGAGCGTGAGCAAAAGAGAATTTTGGCCAATTT
>CM031621.1:56893061-56909739 GCA_018398815.1 Conus ventricosus
TTGTATCTTACTAAAAAGTAACCCAACTATTAAGACAACTAATGTCCATAAGTGCTCGGCCATAAAGCCAACTTACTTTGCTTTGCAGTAGACAAAAGCCAGCTAACGACAGAACCTAATCTGACCGGGGAAAGCAGTCTATGCCCTTACTGGTAATTTTTCAAATAAACCTGCAAGATGATCAAGTTGTTTTTTTACCCATGATTTATCGGGCAGCGGATGGAGATCCGATGGCAGTGGAGGCACTGGACCTTTGACCACCACCGCTTGTAATAGCCAACACCATGTTCTTACTGCAACCCTAAGCTGTTATAACGCGTGCTATTGTGACTCCCTTGCTCTCTACACAGTTTCTTATTCCTTCTGCTAGCGTGTATGTTCATATAAATTGTTCGCGATAGGTTTCTTCTTCTGTTCAATTGAGTTCGTAATTGTCTCGGTTTAGTAGACAGACTTCTAGTCTTGCTTGATCTCTCTGTTCAAGATCATGCAGTCTTTATGTTATTCTTTCTTAATATCGTGTCCTAAGCTGGGCGGAGTCGTCAGCCCCAACGAGTTTTTCTCTTTTTATATGCTCATCTAGTTCACCCCGTTTTGCTAAATTGTTTTCTAAGTCATCTCTGATGCTTCTCAAAAGCATGATAACGGGGCCTCTATTTCTCGCCTAGATAGCGGGCGGATCGGGTATAGTTTTAATGCTTTTTCTGCTTGTATTATTTCATCTGCTGTTTGAGTTAAGTCTTTAAGGGCTATGTTTTGCATTTGGTTATGTTGGGAGTTTTTGTAGTGTGTTTTGAGTTTAGCAACTGCCTCCCTAACTTAATTTTGGTTTTTTAGCAATGCAAGGCGATTTTGATCGCTCACACTGAGCCTTTGTCTAATTGTACTCTTGGCTAAAAACTTTGATGGGTTGGTCTTAGTTATGAAAGCAGTACAAGTGTCCTTGGTCCGCTTTCACAAACAGATGGTTTCTTTTATTTCAAAACATCATTAGGGTCTAAATATTCGGGATCTAACTTTGGTAAAATGCTGTTAATTCATCGCAATGGGTGATGCGAGTTAACTGGGTCATTTCACTCATGTCGTCTCCAGGAGGTAGTGTAATGTTGACATATCGCCCGCAGACCGCAAAGGGCCACATCAGGGCTTCCGTCTCCAGGATCAAAAACATCATGATCCTTCATCTTCAATGCCTGCCATGTATTTTTAAATGATTAACTTTTTATTTTGTTTTATAAAAAAAATGTCACAAGCATATGGCTCAATTCTGACCCCGCATAGAAGACTGAAAGAGCCATTTGGTGTGAAGGGAAAATAAACAGAGTATTATTGTTCAAATAATCCATCTTACTATTGATTCAGATCACAATTCTTACTGTCAAATTTACAGACCTAGGAGCTGATGAAATGATTGTGCCGGGCTCTGCACGGCTTACTTTTAAATAGACTCGAATCAGCAACTGACCCAAACAGGACAGTAGTCCCAGATCTGGGGCGGCAAATCGTTGAGAATATCTTATACTAAAAACTTGAGGGGCAAGAAATATTTTTCTTTACACAAACAGACATATTTTTCATCCTATTTCTTGATTAAGGCTAACCACGAAAGGGCTGATCTTGCGTCTCAAGGAATAAAAACAATGAAGCACCAAAACCCAGAATATAGACGCCGCAGAAGCTAAAGACGGTAAAGGGCTGAAGCTCATAATGTTTTGCGTATGGAAATCGCGTTTCCATACCCCAAAGATTTTGAGTGGTTAATGTGCGCATGCACCATACTTTCAAGGAGATTAGAAGACAGATTGTCATATGAATAACTTTGAATGATACAAAATACGTGTTATTAAATCTACAGACACCGGAAGCAAAGTACAGCATATCAATCACGTTAGAGTTTGCATTGATACCAACCCCTAACTTAGCACGCTGATCGAGCAACAATATGAGTCAGAATTTGCAAGTATATTATGAAAGAGTGATTCATCATTCATAAATATCTAAAAGCAGGCAGACACTATATGGATTTTTACTATTTGAGGCGCCTCCGCAAGATCACGTAAGGTATTTTATTGCTATGTGAAGATGAAGAACCATTCAAAAGAGGACTGAAAAGTTTATTAATCCTAAAATAATGAAAAGTACAATGTCCAATTGAGGTAGTCCTAACAAAACTACGGTTAGGGGCTTAAAACCTTATCAGTATTTTGACGAAATAAGAAAAATTGTTTGCGGGCGGGAGGCGTAGAAGTCCAACAGTGGACCTTGTGTATAAAGATCTACACCTTCAGTATGTTAGACTTGATGTGACATAAAAACGAAATACGGTTTATGGATTGACCTAGGTCGACAGAGGATAATCAGTGGCATGGACGTGGGGAGACTGTTAAAGAAGATAACATTAAACTTGCTAAGAAAAAGAGAGTGATAAAACCCGTTAATGAATATTTGTTTTTAAAATATGATGCCTGCATATTCAAGATAACAGATTAAAAGATATACAAGACTAAATTATTTTAATTTATTTAAAAAAGCATGTCTGTCATGTTTATCCAAGTGTTAACGGAAGAGATAGTAGAAAGCCCGACATCCCCGGACATATAAACTTCAGATTAACAAACATTAGGTGATTACACATGCAACAAGAATAGAGCAAGACCTTTCAAAATGCAGCAAGACCAAACGAAGGTATTCTGCTGCCTATAATGCTGTACATATGTTAATACTGGAACATCGACTTTTAGTGCTTTAACAGCAGGAACAGTGTGTGTCTCTAGCAAGGTATGATGGCGCTCGGTAGCTTTCCTTCTAAGCGGTGTTCTGTTTCTTGTGTCTTCAACTCTTGGCCTTTGTTCATTAGCTGAAGTGTACAGCAACAAAAAAACCCACTAATCCAAAAGCACAAAACTATGGATCAACTAATCAAACAGCTAACTTTAGTTCCTTCAAACTGATAATAACATAAAGCACTAGTTGACTCGCACAACACGGATGAAGAATTTAGTTGTTTTGGGCGAATGAGCGGACTACAAAAGACAATAGTATGATCTCAAAAAAAAGGCGCGGGCAATTTGTCTCAAACACCCGACACCGCCCGATACAAAAAACGAATGTTTTAAAAAAAAAGTAACGAGACACTAAACTTGTTTGTAAAACAGCTCACATTAACACCAACCAAAGGGGTTTAATACTTTAGGTTATGAGTCCACGCACAAAAGGACCGTTGATATTGATTCTGATACGTACTAAATTTTTTATTCAAATTACATATATATTTTGAGTTAGAAAAGAAACTCAACCAGGCTAAGATATATGAAAGTCCTGCTGGTTGGGTAAGATGAATTTTAGAGGAAAGCATTGTCAAAGCCTTTAAATGCGAACGAGTTATGATAGTTATGATCCAACAACCGTCCAGGCAAAGCGTTTGTACATGCTATTTCCACGTTACAAGTAAACTCAATTAAGCCTCAGATTAAAGTAAGGTTAACTGTTTATCGACTATTTAACAATAAAGAAGAAAATTAGAAGTCTGGGTTCAACTAAACAGCAGACTATCTTTTCTATAGTGACTTAACACCTGGTTGGACAGACCAACTGCTTACACAGTTTAATGTAGCTCTGAAGAAGCTAAAATGAGAGGCTTCTGGTGGTCAGAGGGTTTGAATGTTGAAGTCTTAGAGATCAGTTAAAAAGGTAAGTTATGTGCCGATTGCAGGCATGTCTTCCATTCCACTCCCCCGCATTTGTTGCAAAGAGAGGCCGTTTAAACACAAAGAATTCTGACGACAAATGTTTTATGTGCGTGCGTTCTTGCAAGGCCTGCATATGTTCTAAAACACGCGGAGAAAGCACGTATCAAACACTATTCAACTTACATCATGACCTTAACTATCAGTGGAATATCCTTTCCTGTTAGCGTAGACAACCAGGCCCTGATCTGGCCCTAGGCGGTCGGCTGGGCTATAAGCAAACATTATCTTATCCTAGCGTTAGACCACCTTGATCCGTTTGCCGACAGAACAAACCACTAACTTTTAAACATATACACATGGTCTGAGGAAACGAACCTTTGCCCATCAGTGACCAAGAACAGCCAACACTCGGTGCTCCAACCCAAAATTATGTGGGACTTGCTCCTAATGTTCACATTCCACATTGATAGCACAAAGAGTCGATGTAGCATATACTCAAAAAATGATGGCAAACAAGAATTCTGTAGAAATGTTTAACACAGCTTACATCTGTTACCGCTCAAGGTGAACTATAAACACATTGTATAGTCCGCTGACTGCAATACAGGAAACTAATTACGCCAAGAGAGAGAAGGAGGTAAGGTTTATTTTAAGAACTGGAACGATGCGAACGAGTCATATCGTAGTTTACGGCGACTTGGTCGCTTATTGTTCCTTATGAGGGGCCCGCACAATTTTTTTTTTATACCAAAACCAGTCTTTGTGAGTAATCACCAGATTTGTTCTTTGCCATCATTGTCTGTCTGGTGGATGGCGGGCCCATTCAAGCCAGATTATACAGAGGACCATGTGCTGCAGAATACTTCTTAAAAACGGCATGTTACAGCACGTTGCGTAATGGACCTGTTCTAAAAATCTGACGTTATCCACATTAAGATTACCTGACGGGACCAAACAACAGTATGACTCAGCTCTCACTGTTGGATATGCGGTTTAGACTAACACCAGAAAACCCAGCAGTAGAGACCTGATCACATTAGCGGAAAAGTTCAGAGGGCTAGCCACACAGTAATACAATCTTCAACTAAAGTTTGAACCAGGACTGGAAGCTGCCTATATTCTTTCATATTGCGTGGATTACGACTCTCAACTTATATTGCAAGCAGTAACCGGCGACTTAGGGTGTCATGCCTTGCAGTCATCAGAAAAAGACATGTGTGTTTCACTTTAAATAACCTGTCTTTTTATGATCTATGCAACACCTGATGGGTTCATTAAAAGTCAACTGGCTATGTCTTAATGGTCCCTGCCTAATACACAGAGAATATTTGACCAACACTATTTAGAACGGGCGTTTACCCACTATGCAGTACATGGACAGTTTGGGAAAGGTTTGACGAAGACTCCATTCCGCCTGGAAGGAGTTTCCTTACGAGTACATGAACCAGTTGGGAAAGGTTGCCGAAGCCTCATTCCACTAACGGCGATTCCCTTTATGAGTACATGAAACCAGTTGGGAAAGGTTTTGACGCAGACTCCATTCCGCCTAAAGGCGCGTTCTTTTTTTTAGGCTAGAGGAACAGGAATTAGTGGACTCCGCCTATCAGCATGCTCAAGAAGCACATCGGAGAAGTTAGGTGTAAAACAATGGGAGAGTCTATATGACTCTTATTTAATGGGTTGACGTTTGATTGTTGTGCGACATTTTTTGAACATTACAGAAAGAACCAGGCATGCGAACATTACAGCCTGGCACCTGCGCTTTATATTCTGCACCTGGGATGAGTTGGGGACCTTTCTTAAAAAATACCGGACTTCAGACTGACCTGTTGCTTGACTACCAAATGCTTCAGATGATGAAAACGGATTGTGTGCGGAATTAGTATGGGCGTCACACATTACTCTCCGCAATCACAAATACCTAGATGATTCTGATCTGATAAGATGTCTAACTATCTTATGTATTTAGATGCAAAACAATCTGTATGGTTGGGCTTGAGGTCAAATCCTTCCATTACATAACTTTAAAATGTACACAGAAGGACTAGGCGACCTCCAACGTTTTTTAATGGCTGCATACTCTGCGAAGCTGTACGACACAGGGATTTTTCTAGACGTGTGACTTAGATATCTCATGAACTCATGACCTGCTATTGACTAACCAATAGCAGCAGAAAGCCTAAAGGTGTCAATGACAGAACCGCTAAACTTGTGCCTAATCTTCAAGGCAAAAAAAATATGCCTGTCCTAACAGACTTCTTCCAATTTATCTAAGACCTGTTTAAAGCTAACAGCAGTTTCATCGTATAATTGCTTTTTGATCAAGAACAGGTCGTGGAACCCATACATCATGAAGACACACTGATCTCAGAACTAAATCAATGATGATCAGAAAAAGACTTTTACAAGTTGATGAAAACAGTGTTTTTTTGGAAAGACTATGGGCATCCACACAGGCGTAAAGAGTCAGATTGGTCACAAGAGAGACACGATGCAATTAGTAGACTTCAAAAACCCAGGACTTTAGCAGATATCATGATCAGCTTTTTGGTTTAATGAGAAGAAAAAGATAGCAATTGGACAACCTGTTTTTAATGGGTTTACTGGTTTAGAGCTGTCGAAGCTTTTGATGTTAGAATTTTCTTTTATGACTACTATAACCTTGTAACCAGAGTCCAGAGTACTTTAACACGATACAGAAGTTATATCCTCGATATCTATGAAGACGTCTATAAAGACATGGAATTAGAAGTAGCTAAAGGCCTGCGAGATGCCCTTTGCATTCAAATGCTAATAGAAGGTTTCAGGAAAGATGAAGGATGCAATATCTGGAGGGGAGGGGTGCTCAGGAGTTAATTGGTTTAGGTCGAAAATGTACAGTCTTTCATGTTCAAACTAGCACCGTCAAAAAAGCAAAAAGGGGGTATCTTGCAGTGTTGTGCAGTCAAACATATCACATGACAATACAAAGAAGCGTTGTTCAATAACAGGCTTATCATCATGGCAACGTAAAAAACTCCGATGTAATCTACATGAGATCAACACAAACAGTTGTAAAAAAAGTCGATTGACAGCACCAACACAAAAACGAGTATTTAAAAATAATCCAGGAGTATTCATATGAATTGGGCTCTGGAGAACAAAATGAACACTGGATTCATAAAATTAAAATTAATAAGCGACTGGGTAACTGTGTCTGGGGGATTATTCTGCAGTCTTCTTTAAAAAAAAAAAAAAAAAAAAAACCCCCAAAAAAGATTCTTTGAGGGGCTGGTCGGTTTTGTTGTGTCAGAGTCTCGTAAATAATACACAGGTGGTTTTCATTTACATTTTTTAATAATTTCTATGGTCACACTCAATGGATTGCTGCCTGATGCGAGTGTCCCTTTGATTCTCCCGGTAAATAAAGGTACCTTACTTTTAAACCAAAATGGTAATAGTTTGCAGGATGAACGAGTCTTCAGCAACATTTATTGTTTTTTGTATATTGCTTGTACTAGGTTTTAGCCCTGTTAATTAAATTCTTCGTTATTCAATGCGCGCAAATGAGGGCGGTCTTCTAACCCTTTCTGTGTTGTGAGAATTGTCAGTCAGCTCTCTGTGATACTGGTAGGGCAAAAAAGTCTTTCCGATAACTGTTTAGTTAAAGTTTTCAACCAAAGCCTGTAATCTGTGAACTCCTGGAATGCCTCTTTTAATGGTAACTCTATGTTTTAACAATAATTGTTTCACTTGGCCTTTAAATTCTTTTTCTGTCATCGACTTGAATCCTGCGAGGATTAACGAACCTCAGTTGGTATTACAGTTGTATGGCACCAGCAAAGAGGAAGCACTCTTTAGTGTTAAAGATCCGCCATCTTTGTATCTAGGAAGCTATGTCAGTGACTGTAAGTGCCGTACTTAAATCTTTTTCGTCTAATAGTATTATGGGGTTAGATTAGAAGGTCCATTTGATGGATGTGATTGGGTGTTGTATTCGCAACAAAAAGTGTGGTCTCTGTATTCGTGTAGGCGCAGGTAAATAAATTTGTCAAATCGCTTGTTTAGAGTGTAACCATTCCTTTGTGTTTTGTCACTGACTCCTGCTGCTTGGCTTAGGTTTTTAATTGCCGTTATTCCTTCCAATAATCCTTCGTGTGAATTAATAGCTTTTTGTTCCTTTTTTATTCAGCCATTATTTATGTGCAACAAAAATACACACGGTCATGCAAAGACAATAACAACAATATTTCTTGCATCTTTTGTTTTTCTGATGGTTGCTAAAAGTCACTGAATTTGGCGGGGGCAATGTTCGATGGTTTGCCTGTTACTAGAAATTATTCTTTATTTGCTTGAACACACATTCTTTGAATGTATCAGTGCCTGTCCCCGTTTTTTTTCAGTTTGTCGTTAATGAATCTACTGCGCTATTCACTGCTTTCAAAGCGTTTCTGGCTGCGGCTCGTTGCTCCATAGCTTTGTTATGTCTTTTTCTATCTTCATTTTCTGTAGTTTACTAAATGCGTAAATTGCTTCCGCAAAAAGCAAGTGCATTTACCACTGCGCCACTATCATCATTAACAAGTGAAGCCATTTTTTATAAATGTATTTTTTCAATTTTACTATTTTACTGTTGGAATTATTCCGTGATTACTAGAAATCTTTCGTAGCAAATCAAGCTGTAATAATCGCAATCGGCTTTGCTGAGTCTTCAGAGTCTAGCTTGCAAGATCTGCTGGTTTTATTTTTAACAAGCTGTTACAAGCATTGTGTATCCTACACTTTAGGCCTCCTATAACAAGCAGAATGGTATACAAGGTTGGTAACAGTTTTTCCGGTGCTTTGTTTTTATAAAATGAAATAATGTGATAATTATATTTAATACCAAAACATGAACGCAACAATTGACTAAAATTCCTGAACTTTGATTACAAATGCCAAGTTGATGACAAGCTATACTGAACAACATTAAAACGCACCGCTTGCCAGAAACCCAGACAACGTAGGTAGTACAGAATTATTAAATGAAAGTAAGACATTTGATTACGCATCCATTGTTCAATTAAAACAAAAAGTTGTTTTGCCACGACTTGTCGAATTCATCTGAAATTAGCTGGTGGCTTCACTAGGGTCTGTCAAACAGTACACGGGGGGGGGGGGGGGGTGGGGGGGGGGTGCGGGGGGGAACCCGACGAGGCATGACCTGTCCGCAGCTTATCGAAGTTGTCCGCCATTTGGTCGCCCCCGCTGCACGCTTGGCAGCACCTCCTCATGGAGTAGACAAGGTTGTGCAAGAATGCCTGTTGGCAGTCCAGCCCACTCCTGGGTCAGTGCGCGCTCAAATGATCGAGAGTTGTGGACGTCTTCCACGGGCCACACGCCGCCCCAGCCATCCAGACGTGATAATGGGAGCCACGTCAGGGGACAGAGATGGTCAGGGCAACACGGCAATGTTGTTTGCCTGGAGACTGCAGTGGTGGCTCTTGAGGTGGGGGGTCGTGCATTAACATGCTGGAAGAACTGCACCTTCCGGATGCTGGCCAACCGTGGGACGACGTGGTTCTGCCAGCGCACGTGTTGGTACGTACTGGCATTCACATGGTTGTCAAAAACGTACAGTGGTGTCGTCATCATGACTGAATGCCCCCCAAACCATCAGGATGCCCTCCATCAATTGGCTTCAAACACGCCGCAGTAGGCGTAGCGACCCCGACACGCTCAGACCTCGTTCTCCTCGTCAGCATGAGAAAACGTTGAAAGCGACCTTTCGTCAGAGAACAGCACAGCTTTCACTGACGTTCGTGTCATGGCGATGCTGGTTGGCCCACTGCAGGCGTTGCAGACGGTGTCCACGGAGTGAGGACTGCGCCAACATGAGGGGCGTCTTGCATTGAGCCCTGATTCTTGGCAATCGACGTCGAAAGTTTGTCCAGCCACTGGGCCAAAAACCCCCCCGTAAAAAAAAAGGCCCCGGGTTTTTTTTAAAACCTTAAATGAAAAATAAAAAAAATTTTTGAAACCCCCGGCTTGGGGGGGAAAGGGACCTAAAGGTTTTTTGGAAACAAAAAATAAAAGGGACTCCACCCCCGGCATTAAAAGGGGGGGGGGCCCTTCGTTTTTTTTTAGTCTTGGGGGAAAGGACATTGGACTCCGACTTTCAGCTGTCAAAAGCGGGAAAAAGTTTGTGTAAAAAATGGGAGATATCTTGATCTTTTTTAAGGGTGACGTTTGTTTGTTGGCGGCTTTTTGAATTTTACAGAAGCCTGCAGGAACATTACAGCGGGATCTGGCATTTATTTTGCACCGGGGATGAGTTGGGCGCTTTTTAAAAATATCCCGACGCAAAATGCCCTGTTGTCTGCCCTCCCAAGCTTCAGAGATTGAAAAATTGTGTGGGGAATTTAGTATGGCGTACACCATTACTAAAAAGAAACAACAAATTAGTGATTAGGACCTGAAAAGATTCTAATTCTTAGTTTTAGATGCAAACAATCTTAGGGGTTGGGCTATGAGTCAATCACCCTTAAATAATTTTAAAAATGTACACAGAAAGGATGGCGCCCTCCAAACGTTTTAAAATGGCTGCTACTTGGAAACTGATCGACTCAGGGTTTATTCTAGAATTGATTAGAATCCCCATGAATCCAGACGTAAAAACTATCCCAAACAGCAGAAAACCTAAAGGGGTTTAAGACAGAACCGCCTAAACTTGGCCCAATCTTCAAGGGGAAAAAAAAATCCTTATAACGACTTCTCCCAATTTTATCTAAAACATGGTTTAAAGCAAAGCGTTCATCGTATAATTTTCTTTTGATCAAGAAAGTTTGTGAAACAACTCTGAGAAACTGATTAAACTAAAACATGATGCTTCAGAAAAAAACTTTTACAAGTTGATGAACAACAGCTGTTTTTGGGAAAGATATGGAGAAACCACACGGCGTAAAGATGTCGATTGGTCACAAAAAAGGGGACGATGCAATTAAGTTGCTTTAAAACAGGACTTTAGAAGTATCATGATCAGCTTTTTGGGTTTTTTGTGAAGAAAAAAGAAAGTAAATTTGGGGACAAACTGTTTTTATTGGGTTTATGGTTTGAGTGTCGAAACTTTTGATGTTTGAATTTTTATGACTACTTTAAACCCCTTTTATCAGATCCCGAGTACTTTAACACAGATACAGAAGTTTTTTTCCTGATATCCTTGGGAAAAGTCTATAAAGACATGGGGAAAAGAAGTAGTAAAAGGCCTGCGAGATTTCCCTTTGCATTCAACGCTATAAAAAGGGTTTCAGGAAAGATGAAGGATGAATTATCGGGGGGGGGTTTATCAAGGAGTTAAGGTTTAAGGTCAAAAATGTACAGTTTTTGTCAAACACACCGTCAAAAAAAAAAAAAGGGGGTATCTTGCATGTTGTGCGTCAAATATACATGACAATACAAAGAAGCGTTGTTCAATAAAAAGGCTTTTCTATGGCAACGTAAAATACGATGAAATCTACATGAGTAAAACAACTTTTGAAACAAAAAGTCGCTTGACGCCCAACACAAACGAGTTTTTAATAACCCAAGTATTCTATGAAATGGGCACTGGAGAAAAATGAACACAGGTTACAAAAAAATTAAAAATTAATTTTAAGGATGGAACTGTGTCTGTGGGATTATCTGCATTCTTCCTTTACAAAAGTTTTGAGGGCGGTCTTTTTGTTGTGTCAGTTTCTCGAAATAAAAACAGGGGTTTTCTTTTACATTTTTTTAATAATTTATAGGGATAAACACCCCAAAATGGATCTGCTGCCCTGATGCGAGTTTTCCCTTCTGATTCCCCCCCGGAAAATAAAGGTACCTTATTTTTTTAAACCCAAAAGGGGAAAATTTTTTGGGCGGGATGAACGGAGTTTTCCAGAAACTTTTTGTTTTTTTTTAAAATTTTGCTTGTATGGTTTTACCCCTAAAAATTTTTAAATTCTTCGTTTTTCAATGCGCGAAAAATGAGGGCGGTCTTCTCCCCCTTTCCCTGTGTTTTTGAAAATTTGGGCGTCGCTCTCTGTGAAAGGTAGGAAAAAAGTCTTTCCAGAAAACTGTTTTTTAAAAGTTTTAAACCCAAACCCTGTAATCTGTGAACTCCGGGAATCCCTTTCTTTTAAGGGGGAACTCTATTTTTTTAACCCAATAATTGATTCACTTGGCCTTTTAAATTCTTTTCTGTCATCGATTAAAATCTGCGGGGTTTTTAACAAAACCTCTTTGGGGCAAAGTTGTAGGGGCAACAGAAAACCAGCAAAAGCACTCTTTTTTTTAAAATGATTCCCCCAATTTTTTGTATTTTTGAAGTAGGGTCAGTAAATTTTAATGCTTTATTTAAAAAATTTTTTTTCGTCAAATCGTACTTAGGGGGTTGATTTAAAAGGGGCCTTTTGTTGGATTTTTTTGGTTTTTGTATTCGCAAAGTGTGGTCTTGTATTCGTTTTTAGGCGCAGGTAAAAAATTTTGTCAAACGCTTGTTTAATAACCTTTCCCTTTTGCTGTTTGTTCACTGACCCTGCTGCTTGGCCCGGGTTTTTTAAAATTGCCGTTTTTCCCCTTTCCCAATACCCCTTGGGGAAATAATAAAATTTTTTTTTCTTTTTTTTAATTCAGCCAATATTATTTTGCAACAAAATACCAGGGGTCATGCCAAAACAAAAAACAATATTTTTTTTGAAATCTTTTTTTTTTCCCTGTTTTGGTTGATAAAAGCCCATAAAATTTTGGCGGGGGCCAATGTCTCGTTTGGGTTTTGGGGGCCTTTTTTACTAAAAAAATTTTCTTTATTGCTTGACCCAACACTTTGAATGAAATAACTGCTGTCCCCTTTTTTTTCAGTTTGTCGTTAATGAAATCAAAGCGCAATTCACTTTTTTTCAAAAAGCGTCTTGTGCTGGGGCCCTAGTTGCCCAAAGTTTTGGGTTATTCTTTTTTCTCTCTTCTTTAAAATTCTGTATTTTAACTAAATGCGTAATTGTTTCCCGCAAAAAGCAATTTGCTTTTTCCCCACTGCGCCACCTATCATAAATTCCCAAAGGGAAAGCCATTTTTTAAATTTGAAATTTTTTTTCAATTTTACATATTTAAAAACTGTCGGGAAATTTTTTCCTTGCTTCCCTAGAAAATCTTTCGTAGCAAATGAACTGTAAAAAATAGAAAATGGCTTTCGGGAGTCCCCAGAGCCCTAGCTTCCCAAAGATCTGGGGTTTTTTTTTTAAAACAACCCTTTTTCCCAAAGCATTTTTGTACCCTTCATTTTTGGCTCCAATAACACCCAAAAGGGTTATAAAAGGGTTTGGAAACTTTTTTCCGGTTTGTTTTTAAATGAAATAATGATAATTATTTTTAAATTTACTAAAACAAAAAACAGCAAAAATTTACAAAACATTCCTGCCCCTTCTGATTACAAATGCCCAATTTGGATGCCCAAAAGCTATATAAACAACATTAAAAAACGCACCGTTTGCCAGAAGACCCAGACAACGTTGGTAGTACGGGGAATTTTTAAAAAGAAAGAAAGCACATTTGATTACGCTTTCCATTTTTAAATTTAAACAAAATGTTTTGTTTCCCCCACAAGAAATTTTCGAATTTTACTGAAAATTTTTGGTGGCTTCACTTTGGGTCCCGTCAAAAAAATAACGAAAGACCCCAGCATGTCCGTCCGCGAGCCTAAAAACCGATGTGTCCGCCAAATTTTCCCCCTTTCACGCTTGGCAGACCCCCCTCATGGGGTGACCAAAGGGTTTTGCAAAAATGCCTGTGGCAGGGCCAGCCCCCTCCCCGGGTCAGTGCGCGCCCCCAAATGATGAAGTCTGTTGGGGGTCTTCCCCGGGCCCCCACGAGCCCCCGCTCATCCCCGACGTTTCAATGGGGGCCCCGTCGGGGAAAAAGATGGTAGGGCAAAACCCGGGAATGTTGTTTGCCTGGAGAAATGAGTGGGGGCTTTGGGTTGGGGGCGGGCATTATCAGCTGGAAGAACTGCACCTCCCGGGTGCTGGCCAAAAATGGGGCGACGGGTTCTCGGGCCGGGTTTGACGTATGGATTCACATGGTTGTCAAAAAAGTACAGTGGTGTCCGGTAATCATGACTGAATGCCCCCCAAACCATCAGACTGCCCCCTCCCCATCTATTGGCTTCAAACACGCAGCAGTTGGCGTAGCGTTCCCCGACACGCCTCCAGACTCTCGTTCTCCTGTCAGCATGAGATAACGTGAAGCGACTTTCGTCAGAGAACAGCACAGCTTTCCACTGACGTCGTGTCCATGGCAGATGCTGGTTGGCCCACTGCAGGCGTTGCTGACGGTGTCCACGGGTGAGGACTGCGCCAACATGAGGGCGTCTTGCATTGAGCCCTGATTCTTGCAATCGACGTCGAAAGGTTTGTCCAGACACTGGGCCCCGTCGACCAACCACCTGGCGACATGTTTCTGCTGCTGTAAGGAATCGATTATGAAGATGAAGCTGTCGAATGTATCGATCTTGCGCTGGTGTGGTTATATAACACGAGGTTGGCCCGTTCGGCGCTGATCAGTGGTGGAACTAGTTGCTTCCAAACGTTGTGATAGCCTTACAATTGTAGAGTGACTGCCGTTCAGTTGTCTGGCTGTCTCTCTCGATGACATACCAACCATTAACATTCCAATGGCTCGCTCGCGTTCTTGCATAGACAATCGCGGCATTATTTTCGGACCACTTCGCCTGGTCGAATGACAACTGCTACCGTTTTCCAGTCGGCATGACTTCAAACTCACCATTTGAGACAAAGAAACAGATGTGCTACGTTCAGTCTCGGCCCAATGGCAAGAAAAAGTGTTTTGGGCGAGTTGCACGTGGGCGTCACACGAACGTCGGCAAGCGCGGAAGAAACCGAGGCAGTGTGAATCTGTGTCCCTTAAAAACTGTGTCGACGTACCAAATCCAAATACACATTTTTTTCCAAATGGGAAATCGGCAAATCAAAACGGTGCGTTTTTAATGTTGTTCAGTATATTATGCCCAAAAAGGAAAGGCTGTATTCTTTGGCAGCATGTGGAAAAACAAAACAGTACCTTGGAAATGAATTCAGCATAGAACAGATTCAACAGATGTCGCCACAAGATATTGTAAAGTATCACAGCAGGTATGAAGGCAACTGGGGTCAAGAATGGTAAAATGTGTTGGACAAACGGTTCTTAGTTTGTACACTAAACTAGTAGGCCGATTTGCTCCCATTGATTCTGAACAAGATTTTATGTATGATTTAACCCAGGATCCAGTTTTAACAAAGTCATTAGAGTCTCTAGGATGTGATCTATACTACGGATTTGGAACATTAGTGTTGCCAGTAATCATGGGATTAATTACTTTTAATCATATCGATTTTATTTCCCTTAAAAATGACCGTGCCAGAAAATCAGCAGAATCAGAATCAGAATCAGAAAACATTGAATCAGGTGGAGAAAGTGACCAGTAAAAAGCATCCTGGGCGCATGCAGCAGGAAAAAAATTAGCAGAGTGGAACAAAGAAAAAAGATTAAAGTTACAAGCACAAAATATAACTCATAATGAAAAAGTGCCAGAGCCACCACAGCCAGTTGTTATAAAAACACCAGAACAAGAACAAGTTGATTTAATTCCTGCAACGCCAAAGTCATCATGGAATATTGGGATTAAAACAGTTGTCATTTTTGGCGTTATTGCTGCTGGGGGCGGTTATTACGGTTACAAAATATATAAACAAAGCCGACAAAAACCAAAGCTGTCCAAAAAATCTCTGCCACTAAATACAGAAACCGAACAAAAAAGCATGCCAGAACCACCACCAACAAAACTTTATTTTGATCCATTTCAAATGCAATAATATTTCAAGAAGTTAATAAATAATCATAAATTGACTTGAATAAGAAGTTGGTAGAACTTGGGGTGACTTAATTAGGATCTTGGGGTGACTTAAGTTAAGACCTTAGCAGTTACGATAAGATAAGATAATGTTGCTTATAGCCCAGCTGACCGCAAAGGTTAGCAGTTACTTGATTAAGAGCTTGAGGTGACTTGAGTAGGAACTTAAAGGTTACCTGATTAAGAACTTGGGGAGAATTGAGTAGGAACTTAAAGGTTACTTAATTAAGAACTTGGGGTGCACGTTTGGCACAGTTGGGGGGGGGGGGGGGGGGCAGCGTGCTAGTTTTACCACTCTTAACTAGACCAAACAGGCATCCATGTATGTTTGACACAGTTAGAAGAGCTTGCAACTCTATGTATAGTGGTCAGTAAGGTTTTGCACTCATTGGTGAGTTGGCAGGCTAGGTTTCTAGCTTGGGTTTAGCTGGGAATGTTCCGCTGTCTCTGGGGCTGTACTGCATTGATAATTTGAAAACTCACAGGTGTGGAATATAGTGGACCTGTGATGTTAAAGTCTGGAGAGCCCTATCCTCAGTCTCACAATGTTCACTTGGTCTGATCTGGGCATCCGGTAGTATGCATCCCTCTTGTTGAAGTGTGGGTGCTGCTCAAGTCATCTTCCTATTTGTCTCCTTGGAAATACTTTTGATTTATTCCAAGGAGACTACCTTTTACAGTTGGGGCTGCTGTCCTCCTTCCTTTGTCAATTGGTCAGCTTCTTCATTTCCATATATAGTGCAGTGTGAAGGTGTTCACTGGATGGGAGTATTTTCAGTGACTGATAAATGGTAATCAGTTTGGATCAGTAGTATTATTGTTATATAAGTGGATAAATGTAGTGGTGATGGTGCAATGGTGCAAGTTGGGGGGATAAGGGAAAATATCAATGACTGTCACGGTCAAAATTCAACACAACCAAAGTGTGGTCCGTCGCCGGCCACTTCAACTGGACATAAGTCCAAACGCAGACATCTTGGCGCCACGTAGACCGGGCCATGGTTCGGATCCGGCCAATTAAGCTTAGTGGAGAGGCTTACGAGTCGGTACGATCCACCCAACGACTAAGCGTTTTGAACGCTGCCGTCTAGCCGAGTCGAGACCTGGC
>CM031621.1:56910739-56938239 GCA_018398815.1 Conus ventricosus
AGTCGGGGGTAATACCACATGTAGTTGAGTGGCAATACCACGTTTCTGCCATGTCAGTCTCTGAGTGAGTGCAATACCACAGCTTGTAATGTTGCTAGTGCCACATGGTCAGTCTCTGAGTGAGTGCATGCCACAGCTTGATGTTGCAGTGCCACATGGTCAGTCTCTGAGTGAGTGCACAATACCACAGCTTGATGTAATGTTGATGTGCAGTGCCACATGGTCAGTCTCTGAGTGAGTGCAATACCACAGCTTGAATGTTGCATTACCACATGGTCAGTCTCTGAGTGAGTGCAATACCACAGCTTGAATGTTGCATTACCACATGGTCAGTCTCTGAGTGAGTGCAATACCACAGCTTGTATGTTGCAGTGCCACATGCCCTCCCCACTGCATGGGAGAAAGGGAGATAAGTAAAACCAAAGTGTGTTGTGACAATTAATAAGCATATTTTCTCTCTGCTCTTGTGTTGTCTGCAACATGTCTCCCCTCATGTGCTTAGACAGCAGTAGATGTAGTCAAGAAGCTACATTACAACATGAGGAAAAAAGAAAAAACACAGTTGTGGCATAGTAAATTCATTGGCCTTGTATTCCCTAGCAAGCTGTACCAGGGACCACGTCTACTATGATGGAATCAGTTGCAAAGTGAGACGACTGCAGGCGGACATGATCTCTTTGATCTCTTCAGCGCAAGGCAGGTGTTGAATCTTTCAACGCCTACCTTGCGCTGAAGAGATCAAAGCTAAAGTGACAAACTCGTTCATTTTCATTGTCCTATTTGTGTCTTGCCTGAAGAAGACCTAAGAAGTCGAAACGCGTCGTGTTTTGTCTTGTGACTCGTTTGTCCATGTTTCTCTTGGTGGTTCGCTAACATTTATTTAAGATTTGTAATAATGAAGCTGCTTAGTATATAGTGCAGCGCTGGATCGCACCGCATAGTACAGAGAGTACAGTACCGAGAGCTTACAGAACAGTAAGTTGTACAGTATTGCACAGCATAGTACAGAAAGTACAGTACAGAGAGCTTACAGTAGCGTAAGTTGTACAGTATTACAAGCCCACTGTGCAGTATGACACATGGATCGAATAAGGAGTGGGGAGAAAACAAGTGCTGGTAACCATGCAGTCCCCCTGTCGTCGTGACAACGACTTGAGAAAGGTTAAAGGGGATGTGGGGGAGGGAAGGGTGGGGGTGGAAGAAGCTTCCAGACTGACGTCACACAGGAGCCGCCAATTCTGTGCAGTGAAGGGAAGCATTTGCTGAGTCGGTCTGCTACAGTCAGGTCTCCTATCCATGTGTGAGGCTCTTCGGTTACCCTGGTCTGGTTATGCAAGTTCACCTTCGATATGTAGCACAGACGCACCACCTTATTTATCAGTGGTGTTCTCACCGCCACATTAGAAAATGTCAGCCTCACAGTACAGACAGATTCCACAGTAGTGAGAATTTCTGGATTTCTAATTGTCTTTCCTCTTTCCACACACGCATGCGTACCACACACACACACACACACACACACACACACACACACACACACACACACACACACACACACACAACTCTCTCTCAAATTCACTCTTACTGCCCGGCTCCAGCTAATGGTTAAGTTTTCTGCTGGACATGTCTGATAACATTGCAACGAGAAACACGGCAGACATTCATCCACTGCAAACCCCACTGACTCGCGCTCGTACCTGGACAATCCTTCTTCTCATAACCCAGCCGACGAAAACAGTAGATCTTACAAAAGGCCTCTGATTTTATTGTTTGTGTTCCGAGTTTCATGTAAAAAGCCCTAGAGGTGGTGGACTTCTTCAGCTGCAGGAAGCACCTCTTCAGGGGGGACTTGAACTGCATGCCCTGCCTGGGCAAGTCCAGCGTCTGGCCCTGTTGCCCTCAGATCTAGAAACAGGACAGACACCGAGGCCAGCCCCATTTGGCATCGTGTGTACAAGTCAAGCACTGTATCTGAACTCAAGGACGTTGTCAGTGATGTTAAAAGCTGTTCACAAGATTTAAAGAATTGGATGATTTTGAATAAGTTGGAGCTGAATGACGACAATACTGAAGTTCTTCTCCTTGCTCCTCCCAAACTCCAAGGTCATCCCTCCCTTCCTTCTTCCATCAGTATCGGAAGTTCTGATATTCAACTCTCATCCCAGGCTCGTAACCTCGGTGTGACTTTTGATTCCACCCTTTCTTTCAAGCACCACGTGTCTAATATTTGTAAGACAGCATAATTATCTGGAAATACGTAAGATCAGTTTAATCAGACACTTCCTTTCCACTGAAGCACACAAAAACTCTGGTTTGTTCCCAAGTTCTCTCAAGGCTGGACTGCTGCAACAGTCTCTTGGCTGGCTCACCAAAGTACCTACTCAATAAACTGCAGAAGGTTCAGAATAGCGCTGTCAGGCTTGTTTGCAAAGCGTCTAAACGTAAACATGTCACTCCTCTGTTGCAGTCCCTCCACTGGCTTCCAATCCAGAGGCGAATTGACTACAAGCTGGCTTCTATCTGTTTTCTTTCTGTTTTCTGGTACTGGACCAAAATATCTTTCCGACATCCTCCACATCTACACCCCATCCCTCCAACTTCGTTCCTCTGCCGACAGTCGCCTCTTGCGCATTCCTTCTGTCAGAACAAAATCTTTTGGTCAACGTTCTCTTTCCTTCCAAGGACCAACTGTCTGGAATACACTTCCCATCAGTGTCAGACGCCTACCTTCACCCTCTTCTTTCAAATCTGCTGTCAAAACTAACTTCTTTCATCAGTCGTAACCCCCCCCCCCCCCCCCCCCCGGCCCCCCCCTCCCCCCAACTTCCCAATCCACCTTCCGAGTGTCTGAGTGGGATTTTGCGTGCACACGTGAGTGCCTGGTGGTTGTGTTGCTTGTACGTGCAGGCCGTGTTGATGTGAGTGCGTGCGGGTGTCTGAGAGCGTGGGTGTGTGGTCATGCATGAGCACGTGTACGCGCGTGGTCCTGCGCGGGTGCGCGTATGTGTGTGTATGTGTTGGTAATGTAAAGCGCTTAGAACCCTAATTTTAGGCGCTATGTAAATTAACATTATTATTATTATTATTACAAGCCATCTAGTCACACCGAGACCAGCCCCATTCGGCATCTTGTGTACAAGCCATCTATTCACCATGAGCGTAATATTCTCATCTCCAAACCAGCAGGCAGGGGATGTTTTTAACAACCGCTGTTGTTCATGCATGAATGTATCACCAGGACCCGGCCGCGTCTGCTTGTACACCAAGACTTCGGCTTAAAATGTACCCATCTTCAGAGCTCCTGGGGTATGTTATATCTCCTTGCTGCAAACCTAAGTGCAAAGAATGTCCCTGTGTAGGACTGTTGTAGTTCTTCACTTTATTGCCGCTACGAAAGCTTTAAAAGTAGTTTCAAACGCCCCTAACTATCGTTTTCCTCATGAAGACTGTAATTTCCCTGAAAATAAAATAATTATCATTGATGATGTTGTGTTGTCATTACTCGCTTTTTAACCTTTGGGCCCAGGACCGTGGTCAAACGTTAGCATTACAAAGACAGTAATTATGACCAGCGAACACGGCTGTTTAACCTTCAAGGGCACTGGTTATCATGTGTATTATTGCACAGACAGAACGTCTTCGCAAAGGCACAATACAAAATGGAAGCTAGAAATCATTGCGACAGTGAGCTCACCATTTGCATAGATTATACTTCTATAACTCATCATTTGGTATGTTACAATCGCCAGAGACATTTTAAAGAAACAGTGTTTGACAATAGAATGACTGTTCTTTCGTCATAATAGATGTTTTCTTTCATACTGACTGCTGTCTACATTGACTGATGATGTTGCCTGTAAAAAGAAGTAATTCCCCGAGTAAGGGTGAATTTGCTAATGTTGAGATCAGTTTCCTTGGGTTCTTCAGGTGTGCGAACTCAGGCACTACCAGAGGGGAAGATCCCGAGTTGTATACTAAAGGGGGAGAGTTACTGGGAAATGATTCAATGTCCAGGAGGGTAGCAACAAGTACATGACGACCTGCCGGTCCTGGGTGGGGAAGGCATCCACCTCCACCACCGGCCAATCACTGGGTTCTCCAGTCGGCCTGAGGGGAGCGATCGTGGCAGGCGACCGTTACGGTTCGGTGACCGTCGGCCTGCAGGCAGGGCACAGTGACCACTGAGCCGTTCTTGTCCTGAGGGATGAACATGTGCGGGAAAGCTTCGGCCTGTTGAGTGCTTTGCACCTTGTTGTCTATGGAGTGTAGTAAACACTTGAAACATCAGTCCTGGCTTGTGCTGAAGTCCGGCGGGCTGTTAGTGCAATGGGTAGCTTCGGGGAATGGAACATGAGTTTTAAGTGGAGGTTATGCATTAACCACTGCTAGTCGCTGGTGTATGTGTGTTGTGTGTGTGTGTGTGTGTGTGTGTGTGTGTGTGGTGTGTGACTAGTGATTCCATTGGTGGAACAAAAATAACTCGGGGAGTTATTGGTGCAAATCGTTGTGATGTGTGTGCCAGTGATTCCATTGGTTGAACCGGTTTAACTCAGGTTCTCTTTGGTTGAGAATGGATATAAGATGCTCAGAAAACCAGGAAGTGTGTGACTCACTTAAGGGAAAGTGAACTCATCCCGTCTTGCTGAGGGCTCAAGAAAACACAGCGAGAAGCAGAGGTTTGCTGACGCCTCGAAGCCGATGACGGTAGAGAATTGTCTCCTGGGTGGGGACGGTCGACAGCAAGACGTGTCAGCCTGTTGGAGCCTAGACAGGGAGCTGCCAGACAACGGTGGGGTGCTTGCAGCAAGAGAAGACCTGTGGGAGAGGCCGACAGGAGCCCTTTCTGTGGAGAGGGCGAAGTGTGGTGGAGTCCGGGAGACTCAGTCTGGGGTGCAACTCAAGCTACGTTGCCAGTGTCCCCCAACTGGGATTTGGCCAATCGGGAGGACACAACAGTGTGGCAGCTTCAGCGATCTTGGTCGCATTGAGTGATGAGAGAACTGACTGACTGATTGATCAACCAAGGGAACACTGGCAAGTTCTGAACGTTTATTTCTTCTTAAGTTTATAAGTGTGCAACCAGAATAGTGAAATACTGTCATTCCTGGTTAATTAAGAGTAACTGAAGATTAGGGGATGCGATTATGAGATGATCTGTATGATGTGTACATTTTTTTTGTATGATACAGATAAGTGTGTTGTGTAGGGACGGGTGGAGGCTCGGAGTTAGGTTAAATAAAATTTGATGATTTTCTAAAGGGCTCAAGATTTTCTAAAGGGCTTTTCTGTTTCTCACTACATCAATGTTTACTGATGCGAAGTTATACTAGGATGATGGGGTGACGTCTTGCCTGTGTTTCTTAGTTTCTTTAAGAAAAAAAAGCTGCCTCACGGCATTTTGCTTGTATTTTTGCGCGATATTTGTGTGCAGACAGAATTTATCTGTTTGTATTGATAGAAAAAAAAGTGCTTAATGTCGTCCTTATTTTGACGCTTTGAAGCGATCAAAGCTAAGTGAATTTTCGTTGTTTTATTCGTTTATGTCTCACCTGAGGAAGACCTAAGAGGTCGAAACGCGTTGTGTTTTGTCTTGTGACTCGTTTGTCCACGTTCTCTGGGCTGTTTGCTAACATTTATTTAAGATTTGTTTAGATTTCTGCCTGCAGTCGTCTCACTTTGCAACTAGTGTGGAAGTGATCATGTCCCTGTCTTCTTCAGTTCTCAGAAACCAACAACAGGGGGGAAAAAAAGGGGGGGGGGGGGGGGGGGGGGGGGGGGCGGGGGGGGGGGGGGGGGGGGGGGGGGGGGGGGGGGGGGGGGGGGGAGGAAACATCATTGTGAAGCCAAGGCGCAGAACATGCGAAATGATCAATGCTTTTTTGTTAAAGAATGAAGAAGAAGAAGAAAAGAAGAAGAAGATGAAAAAGGAGAAGAAGAAGAAGAGAAGGGGGGAGGGGGGAGGAGGAGGAAGAAGAAGAAGAAGAAGAACGAAATACACAATGCTGGCTACCGTCAAAATAAGGACGACATTAAGCACTTTTTTTTCTATCAATACAAACAGATAAATTCTGTCTGCACACAAATATCGCGCAAAAATACAAGCAAAATGCCGTGAGGCAGCTTTTTTTTTTCTTAAAGAAACTAAGAAACACAGGCAAGACGTCACCCATCATCCTAGTATAACTTCGCATCAGTAAACATTGATGTAGTGAGAAACAGAAAATTGCAATATGTCATAAAATAACTTAAGTTAAAGTCCCGACAAATGTAGACGAATATTCGAAAAATGCTGTGACCGAAAGATTCTTATGGCAACAGGAAGCAATATTTGCAATACCTGTTGAAGAAGCCCCAAGTTTTGAACTTCCAATACACTGAACTTCCAATCTGGTACACCAGTCAATTAAACAGCATTACTCCATGCTTGCGTTGGTGTGTGTGTGTGTGTGTGTGTGTGTGTGTGTTTTGGGTTGGGTTGGGTTGGGTTTGCACTGCGTTGGTGGTGGTGGTGGTAGTGGTGATAGTGGTCTGTGTGTGTGTATGCTTGCGCGTGCGTGTGTGGCTGGACAGAAGTTTACTTCTGCAAATGTTTAATCTTCATGCTCTTGAAGAGCATGTTTCGTTTTATTGTGGCTATTTTTTTTTTTGTATGTAGTTGAGCTGATAAGGGTAGTGTAAGTGCATAGGGATTTCAGTGAATTCTGAGCCTTTTGTAGTAGAGTTGAGTAGGGTAGTGCAAGTGCATAGGGATTTCAGTGAATTCTGATCTTTTGTCAGAAGTGTTATCCGCCTTGGTGCCAAATTAGCTTGGTTCCAGAATTATCTTTAGAATGCCAGTGGACGAGTAGGAATACAATAGTTGGTTTGTGGATATAATCAGTCTACTTGGCATAATCTCTGTTTAGGAATGTGCACAAATTACCAGACATTAATGGATATTTATTCATGGCAATGACAAAGCATTGATTAATACTGTAGAGAACAGGAAAAGGGGCATACTGACTCAGCTTAAGCTTCGTCAGTATGCCCCTTTTCCTGTTCTCTCCTGGTAAACTCCCTACAAACAGCAAGCTTTGTTAGTGTGTCCCTTTTGCTGTTCTCTAACTAGTAAACCCTACAAACATACATACTGTGTAGGATTATCCGTTTTCAATACTAATTTACTAAACTTTTCAGATTTCAGTTTTTGCTTAATCCTGTGTTTTTCCTGATCGTTTTCAATAACATCATTTTCACGCATACATTCATCAAAATGCGTCTCTGTCTTTCATGTGAAATAACTGTTCTCTAAAGTCTTTAAAACCGAGTTTATATTTTTGACATAAAATCCACACACTTATTCCAGCATGTCTTCCACTGAAAGCCAGTTTCGACAAAGTGTTTCTTTTCTTAACTATGTCTCTTTCTGCTGAACAGTCATCTATAATAAATAGTGTCTGCGTTCCCTCAAACAGTCTATAAAAGTGTTCTAGACACTCACTCAGTTTATTGCTAGGATCAACTAAAAATATGTTATCATCTATCCATATAAACCTTCTATCGTGATATGCTTTGTTCCATTTAAGTGTTGGGCAGAAAATCACAATATGATCAAAATTATAACCATAAACTGTTTGTAACAGGTCGAGGATAAATATTGTTTTCCAACAACCAGTTTGTCCACAAATCAATGAACAATGAGGGGTTTTTGTCATAAAGTTTAACTGCTCCATAGTTTTATAACAGAATTTAATCTAATCCAGTTATTATGTTTATCATACTCTCTGTCAGAACTTGTTCAGTATAATAAAATCCTATAAGGCCTAAATGTGTAAGATTAATCCAATTCAGTTCTGTAAGATCGTTTCTATTTAGACTAATATCAATTTTGTCGCTGGTTGTTATGACCTTAATATCCTCACCGTTGTGAAGAACGACGACAGTAACTTTAAGTTTTTCACGTCTAAGTTTTGCCAGCTAATAAGAATTCCTTTCATAAGATTGTCACTGACTCCCACAGCTCCATTACTTGTCTCATCTTTTAAGACAGAAATTTCAAATATCATTGTGAACGTGTCTCCTAATTTTGTGCGCGGAATGAACTGTAATTTTGTAGAAGCTTTCTTTAAAACCGTTTCTCTTCTGTGGAGGATGTACTGTTTGTTCCGATACTGCGTTATTTCGATCTCTTTCCGACTATTGTCCTCTGGCATAAGACTTACGTGCAAAGGACCAGAGTTGAAAGCTTTTCTGAAACTTCTTTGACGGTCAAAAAATGTAACTGGGCTTAAGAATTCAAATTTTATGTCCATTCTAATATGGTTCTAAGTGCCATTTACTGTCAGTTTTCCGAACTATTTTATATTCATACTGGCCAGCATTATTTGCTTCTAGATTGCGTAGTTGTTCTAGTTTAGGAAACCTTTTGGTGTCGCTAACCTCTTTGCGTTTATAATCACCGTCTTTAGTGTACTCAAAACCATACAAAGCGCCTATCTCACCATTCTGTTCAAAGTCCACAACGTCTGCAAGGTCTTTTAATTCTAAAGTTATACACCTTACAGGTGCTAATGTAACTCCCGATTCTCTGGCCCATGTGACATTATTTTTAGTACAACTTATTATTTTATTTCCAAAACAATGTGCAGGTTATCACATTTTACGACTTTCCCGTTTTGTCTGTGATTTTTATATTAAATGATCTGACCCTCCCACAAGCTAATTTTTTAAACTGTAAATTAGGGAATTGTATAATTTCATAATCGCAATATGCAGCTTTCCCTGACGGAGAGCTCTTAAAACAGTTGAGGGCCTTCCATCATATAAGTTTTCGTCAGTGCTCAGCTCATCTAAATGAACATAGAGTAATGAATGTAATGCAAGATCGAGCGGATTTTCTCCCTCATAAGTAGTTTTGTCTGGCGCAACACTAAAACTATGAGTGGGTAGATTGGCAGTTGTAAAGCCTAACATTTTAGCTAGCTCTCTATCAAATAGTAAGCTACTTCTTCAGGCTTGAATGTTAACATTGCTTTTAGATTTGCGTTGTTAAGTTTGAGAGTAATGTTGAAGTTGCTCATTGCTTCTTTTAGTGAGCAAAACCCGTAATAACCATCAGGTATGGTTAACTGGCTAACTTTGGCCCCTGATTTGTCAATTTTTAGACTCTTATTATTCTTCTTGGATTTACTTATATTAAAACCATACGACTTTGTAAAAAATTTCATGGAGTGCGACCATTTTGGTTCTGCAATCGTTCTCACAGCATGTTCTAAAAACGAAGGACGGTCTTGGGTTGTTATTGTTACAAACATTTTTAAACGAAATAAAAATGAGTGCGTTCAAATATACTAATGCAAAAATATTCTGTTGGACCGCACTACAATCTTAAAAATATAACAACTGACACCCTCGACATTTCTGTGACTCAGTCTGACGCCTTTCAAGTAAAGGTGAGTACTCCATTGGCCAAATATCTTAACCCTCCTATTAAAAAAGACTACATCGCAAAATTGTGGTTCAGTCATCCGATGCAGTTTTATCAGAACCAGTTAAACTTTGCTGTGTTTTGTGCATCAACTGGGTGTGGAGTGTCGTATGCTGATCATTTAAATCATCCTGATCCTTTGGTGAGGTCAGTGTATAGATTTCATTTTTATTACACCTTCAGACGTATTTTGACTGAACTGCAAGCGCCATTACCAAATGACAAACCGTTTAATCCATTCAGCAACCGAATAGACATGAAGGCTTTTGAAAGGATCTGTAACGAATTCAATATTAATGTTAAGACAGACTTTAGACAAAAGTTGGACCGCAATCATGGTCTAGGCACCCTTATTTTGGGGGGCGTGCACAAAAGTATAACTATGACTGGGATCCTCCTTACACATCTTTCTCTTCAGGCACAGGTGTTCACCTCGGGTCCATAGAGCAAGAGCAATAAAACAGCATGGACAACATTTATCTTGGACACTTCTAAGGGTCTAACTAAAGCAGGAATAGAACGAATAAACGACTCTATTCGTACTTACGTTTGGTGTTTGCTAGGTTCGCAAGCACAAACGAGATCGAGCAAACTGATCCTTCTACTGGTTTTGATGCACAAAAACAATACTTAGCAAATTTAGAGGACGCCATTAATTCTACAGTTGATTTGCCTTCAAGTATAAAAAGGTACCAAAATGTTTTACAATTCGCAAGATCAAAAGTAGACTTTGCTGTTGGCACTGGTTTATACATGCTGCCTTCTGACCTCAGACTCCAGATAGGTACAATAATAAACTACAATAATGAAATCCTTGTGGCAGGCAATGAACAGAAGGTCGGAAAAAACGACATAAGTTCTGAGCCAGTAATATTACAAACAATAAAAAAACAAGATGACCCCCAAGATTAAGTCATCCAATCCCGAGGTCCAAAGCCCAAAGACCGTTGAAGACCGCGAAGTCAAAAAAAATAATGACCATGAATATGAAAAGACAGCACTTGTTGTTGGATTAACTGGCCTAGGATTACTCCTTCTTTATTTTACTAAATAGTAACCCAACTATTAAGAGAAACTAATGCCCATAAGTGCTCGGCCATAAGCCAACTACTTTGCTTGCAGTAGACAAAAGCCAGCTAACGACACTCCCTAATATACTAGGTAAAGAGTCTATAGCTTTACCGGCTATTTTTTTTAATAAACTCGCAAGATGATCAAGCTGTTTTTTTTACCCATGATTTATCAGGCGGTGATGGAGGAGATGGCGGGGGAGGCACTGGACTTTGACCACCGCCGCCTGTAATAGCCAACGCCAGTGTACTTATTGCAAATCCTAAGGCAGTTATAACGCTTGCTAATGTGACTCCCTGCTCTCTAAACAGTGTTCTTATTCGTTCTGCTAGCGTCGTGTCTTCATATAAAATTCTTTGGATAGTTTCTCTTATTCTGCTCACTTGAGTTCGTAATTCTTCTCGGTTAGTAGACGCCACTTCTTGTCTCATTGATTTTTGTTCTTCAAGCTCATTTAGGCTTTGTTCTATTCTTTCTTTAACATCACGCCCTAAGTTGGCGTCGTCAGCCTCAGCGAGTTTTTTTTTTTTTCTCTTCTATTTGCTCATTTAGTTCACTCAGTTTTGCTGAATTGTTTATTAATTCGCCTCTGAAGGTTCTTAAAGTGCGATTAAGGGCTAATAATTCTCTTATAGGCAATGAAGAAACATCAATTGTTTTTGGTACTGTTTCTTCTGATAAACTGGTTCGCCGTGGTTCGCGTATTGTTTTTAATGCTGTTTCTTCTGATAAACTGGTTTCTGCTTCTATTGTACTTATTATTTTGTCTGCTGTTTGACTTAAATCTTTAAGTTCCATGTTTTGTATTTGGTGTGTTTTGAAGTTTAGCAACTGCCTCCCTATCTAATTTTGGTTTAGCAATACCAAGGCGATTTCGCTCGCTCACACGGAGCCTTTGTCTAATTGTATTCATGCCTACAAACTTTGATGGGTCTCGTTTATCCGTAAGCTGAACAAGTTCTCCTTTGTCGTTTTTTACAAACAAATGGCCACCTTTTTTTTAGTTCAAAATCATTAGGGTCTATAAATTCGGGAGGTTCTAGGCCTAAACTTTTGTAAAATGCTCCGGCCGTACTTTCTGTTAATTCACGCCGCAATGAGTGCGTCGAGCGATGCTGAGTCAAAGGAGTCATTTCACTCATGTCGTCTCCAGGATCAGGAACATCATAATCTTCAATTCCCGCCATGTTTTTAAATAATTAACTTTTTTATTTTGTTTTATAAAAAAATGTCACAAGCATATGGCTCGATTCTTGACCCGCATAGAAGACTGAAAGAACCCTTTGGCGTGAAGGGAAATAAACGGAATATTACTGTTCCAAATAATCCATCTACTATTGATGCAGATCAAATTCTTACTGTCAAATTTCCAGACCTAGGAGCGGATGAAGTGATTGTGCCAGGCTCTGCGCAACTTACTTTCAAAATAGAACTCGAATCAGGAACAGACCCAAACAGGACAGTTGTCCAGAATCTGGGATGGGCAATCGTTAAGAAAATTTCTATAAAACTTGAGGGGCAAGAAATATTTTCTTTACACAAGGCAGACATATTTTTAACCTATTCTGATCTATGGCTAACCGCGAACGAAAGGGATGATCTTGCGTTTCAAGGAATCGAAAATAATGAAGCACTAAAACACAGAATAGGCGCCGCAGATGCTGAAGACAGCAAAAAGTATGCAGCTGTAAATTTTGCGTATAGAAATTGCTTTTCCATTCCCTTAGATTTTGAGTTGTTAAAATCGCATGCACCATACTTTCAAGGAGCATTAAAAGACAGATTGTCATACGAACTAACTTTTAATGAATACAAACGTGTTATCAGAACATCAGACACCGCAGCAAAGTACAGCATTTCTGACATCTCGTTAGAGTTTGACGTTGTTAGCAACCCTAATTTAGCAAGGCTGATTGAGCAACAATATCAGTCAAAATTAGCAATATATTACGAAAGAGTGATTCATCATACAACATATCCTAAAAGCAAGGCAGACACTATATGGAATTTTAATCTTAGTGTCGCAGCAAGATCGCTTAAAGGTATTTTATTGCTGTGTGAAGATGAAGAACCATTCAAAAGAGCAAGTGAAAAGTTTATTAATCCAAAAATAACGAAAGTACAATGTTCGATTGAGGGTAGTCCTAACCAAATCTATGCTAGCGGGCTTAGACCTTATCAGCATTTTGACGAAATAAGAAAATTGTTTGGGGGTGGGAGGTGTAGAAGTCCAACAGCAGACCTTGTGTCTAAAGATCTACACCTTCACAGTGTTAGGCTTGATGATTATTTAACAACAAAACACGGTTTATGGATTGACCTAAGGTCAACAGAGGATAATCAGTTGCATGGAAGTGGGAGAACGGTTAAAGACGTAATAAACATTCAAATTGATAAAGAAAAAGATGTCGATAAACCACTTAATGTACATTTGTTTTTAATATATGATGCGCAGCTGAATATTCAAGATAACAGATTAAAAGATATACATTACTAAATTTTTTTTTTTTTAAAAAAAAGCAAATGTTCTTTTACCCAAAAAACCTACAACGCCAGATCGAAAAAAGAAGGGATAGTAGAAAACCCTGACATAAAAACCTTCAGATTAACAAACATTAAAAAAGCAGAAAGTCTAAGCAAGACCTTTAAAAAACAGAAAAACCAAACGAAGGTATCTGCTCCTTAATGCTGTTAATAGTTAAACTGGACTTGACTATTAGTGGGGGCATCGGCAGGAAAAAGCGGGGTCTCTTACCAAAGGTTTTGGTGCCCCCCGGCAGCTTTATCTCTGGGCGGTTTGTTTTTAACTCTCGGCCTGTGCCTTTACCGTAAGTGCGCTAGAAAAAAAATTAAAATAAACCCCAAAGCACACAGCTATATTCAACTAATAACAGTAAATTATTTCCCCTTCAAGCGATAAAAATAAAGCACTGCTGACTCAAACATCACAGATAAGAATTTTAGTCGTTTACAGGCCGTTTTTGATGACTAAAAAACAAAAGTTTATTTTCAAAGAAAGGCAAGGAAAATTTTTTCTCAACAGCCAGACCCCGAGCAGATAAAAAAGAATTTTTAAAAAAAAAAGTAAAACGAAACATTAAACTCTGTTCTAAACAGCTCACATTAACAACCCCAAAGGGTGTTTATATTTATTTTTATACCCAAAGCACAAAAAGACCGTTGATATTGATTCTGATTAATATTTTTTTTTTAATTTAAAAAATATTTTGATTTAGAAAAGAAACCACATGGAAAGATTATAAGGGCCAGAAAAATTGTTTGAAGCAATGCGAAAGAAGAAGTTTTAACAAAGTTTTTAATGATTTATCAAATCTTTGATCCAGCAAACGTACAAGAAAGTGTTGCTCCTATTCTCAAGCCCGGGGTAAACAAAAATAGACCCCCCATTTAAAAGAAAATGTTAGTTTTTTTTTAAATCGCTATGAACAATAAATGAAAAAATCTAGAAGTCGGGGTCTCAACAAACAACGCTTTTCTTTCTCATAATGTTTAACACCGGTTTGGGGCAGACCAACTTTTTCAATTTTTGATTGGCTGCTAAAAGAACCAAATTTGGGAAAGGCTCTTTTTGGTCAGGGGGCGAAGTCTGAGATCAATTAAAAAGCTAAGTATGCGCCGTTTGTAGGGGGTCTTACTTCCCACTACCCCCAGCTTAGTTGCAAAAAGGCAGTTTTAAAACAAAAGAACGACACCAAATGTTTTATGGGGTGTGTTCTCCAAGGCGATTACGTCCGAAAAAAAGCAGAAGAAGTGTCTAACATCACCCTTACATCAATGACTTAACTTTAGTGGAAAACCCTTTCCTTTTAGCGTGGCAAAATTGTCAGTTTGAAGAACAAAACAAAAAAAACTGTTAATATCTCACATGGGATGGGGGAAACAAATTACAGCCGTTAAAGGTCCAAGAACCCCAACAATAGGGAAACGGGCAAAATAGTTGATTTACTACTGATTTTTTCCCCGGGTAGGGCTACCAAATTAACTTGATACCCAAAAATGAGTGAAATTTTAGCATATACTACAAAAAAATAGCAAACAAGAATTCGAGAAAATGTTTAACAGTTTCCCACCCAAAAAACTGCAATTGAACATAAAAAACATTGTATGGCCCATTTGACGTAATACAGAATAACTACGCCCCCACCCGGATCTAAGTTATTTTAAAAAGAACTGGAAACGGAGAAAATATCCATATGTTGTTTACCAGACTTCGATCGCTTTAGTTCCTTAAAAGGGCCAACCCCACAAAATTTTCCAAAAACACCCTTTAGTGATAATCATCAGATTTGCTATTTGCCTTTCATCGTTGTCGGGTCGGAGGGCGCTCATTCAACCCAGAATTAAAAGAGGCCCAAAAGCACAAAAACTTTTTAAAAACGCATGCACAAGTGTGTAATGACTTTTTAATAATCGAATTTATCTAAATCATGAGAGTCTGAAGACCAACAACAGAAGCTCCCCAAAACTTTTGGGTTTGGGGTTTTGGGGCCTCTCATAGACCAGCGAACCCAAACAGAAAGAACCAACCATTGTGGAAGTTCAGAAGAGGCACAACAATGCAATCTTCAACAAAAGTTTGCCCCCAAGCATGGAAATTACCCATCTTTTTTCACAATTTGCGGGGTTTACGACTCTCCCCTTTATATTGCAAGCGAAAACCACCCCCCTTTAACATAACAGCATTGCACAGTCATGAAAAGACATGGTTTTTCACTTTAATAACATGTCTTTTTATATCATGCAATACATGAGGGGATCATTAAGTCACTACTATGTCCTTAAAGTCCTCCCCAATAACAAAAGAATTTTTAAAACCAACTCTTTTTAAAAAGGGCGTTTCCCCCTTAGAACAGAACATTTGGCAAAGGTTTGACGAAGAACACTTCCACCAAAGGCGCGTTTTTTTTAGTCTAGGGGAAAGGAATCGTAATTCTGTTTACCAGCATGCTCAAGAGCATGGCAAGTTAGAGTGAAAAACAATGGGAGACTATCAGATTTATACTTAAAGGCGACGTTTGTTTGTTTGGGGGACGTCTTTTAAAAATTTTAGAAAGACCTCATGAAACATTTTAACCTGGTTTCCCCCGCATTACTTTCGCGCCCGGGGTGATTTTGGGATGCTTTCTTTAAAAATTTTCTGGAGACAGATGATTTATTTTTTGACCGCCCAAAGATTTCCCAAAGATTGAAAACGGGGCGTGGGGGAATTGTATGGCTCGCTCATTACTGAAAAGAAAAAAACAAATACCTAGATGATATGATCCAAGTAAAAGGTTAACTATCTCATGTATTTAGATGCAACAATCTGATGGATGGGCAATGGCGAAACCTTCCATACGTAACTTAAAATGTACCAAAAAGAGACCGAAAAAAAATATTCAAAAAAGGGATTAAAGTGGTTGGGGATTTGACGCCAGATCGCGCGGGTTTCATCTAGAAGTTGTTTAGAATATCCCCATGAACTCCATGACCGCATAAATGACTATCCATTACAGCAAAAGTAAAGATGGCGAAAACAGAGCCCCCAAAAAATTTTGCCTAATCTTTGGGTAAAAAAAATTAGGCTGTCATTTTCAGACTTTCAATTTTATTTTAAAACATGGTTTTTAAGTTGCAGCAGTTCATGTAAATTGCTTTTTACAAGAACAGTTCAGAAACCCTACATCATGAAAAACACTGATCTCAGAACTAAATCCACAGATCTTCGAAAAAATTTTTTCAAATTGATAAAAACAGCTGTTTTTGGGAAAAACTATGAAATCCGCACAAGCGCAAAGATGTCAGATTTGGTCACCAAGAGAACGAACAATTAAGCACTTCAAAACCTAATTATAGGACTTCAGAAATTTCATGATCAGCTTTTTGGCATAAATGGGAAAAAAAAAAGTCAAATTTGGGCAAACCTGTTTTATTGGGTTTACTGTTTTAGAATTATCAAGCTTTTGAGTTAGAAATTTTTTTATGATACTTTAAACCCCTTTTACCAAGTCCAGAGTATTTAACAGATACAGTAGTTTTTTTTTAGATATCCCTACGAAGACATCTAAAAAGACATGGAAAAAAAAGTAGCTAAAGGGGGACCGGGATGGTATGACCAACGTTACCCTAAAGATTCGCCTTTTCATCAAATTTCTAATAAGAAGGTTTAAAGGGAAAAAAAGAAAGGGTAAATTTCTGGAAAGGTGATTAAGGGGTTTATTGGTTTAAGGCGAAAATTTACGTTTTCGGCCCAAGGGAAAACCATTAAGAAAGAAAAGGAAAACCGCAGTGTTTTTCAGTCAAACATATACATGACAACTACAAAGAACATTTTCAATAAAAAACTTTTTTATCATGACAACGTAAAACTGCGACTAATCTACTGAGATCAAACAACGTTGTAACAAAGAATCATTAGATAGAACAAACACAAAAAAGTGGTTTGTTAATCCAGAGTTTTTTATATGCAATTGGACACTGGAGAACGGCATAATTACTACCATCCATATTCCTCAAGTTTTATTATAAAAGATATTTTTTTTCCCCCCATTTGACAATCAAAATTTGGGATTTTGGGAGCGGGGGATCTGGGTCTTTGAAACCCCGCAAATGTTACCCTTTAAAGTAGAACTCGTACTATATTCCTGTAAACAATTCCCCAAATCCTTCCTTATCTTTTTTTCATTTTGCGCTTCCCTTTGAGCTTCCATTTTTTTTTAAATTAAAAAAAATTAAATTTAAACAACTGGGGAAATGTGTCTGGTGGGATTTTTCCCTTCTTCCTTCACAAAAAATCTTTTTAGGAGCTGGTTTTTTTTTGTTTTGCAGTTTCTCGTAAATAATACAGGGGGATTATTTTTACAATTCTTTTTATTTCATAGGATCAACACCCAAACTGGATCTGTGCCCTGATGCAAGTGTCCCCTTCTGCTTCCCCCGGTAAAAAGGTACCTTACTTTTAAAAACCCAAAAGGTAATAGTTTTCTGGTTTTACTGGGTCTTCAGCAAAGCATCTATTTTTTTTTTTTTGATTGCTTGTACTGTTTTAGCCCCCCTTTAAATTTTTTTCTTCATTATTCATTGCGGCAAAAAATAAGGGGAGTCTTCAACCCATTTTGTGTTGCGAGAATGTCAATAAGCCTCTGTGTACTGGTAAAAAAGTCTTTCAGCTAACTGTTTGTTTAAAATTTTCAACTAAAGCCGTGATCTGTGAACTCCGGAAGCCTCTTTTAAAGGCAACTCTTTTTTTAACATAATCGATTACTGGCCTTTTAAAATTTTTTTCCCTGACGAATCATGCGAGGATAAGTTAAGGGGCCCCGTTGGTATTCAGTTGATAGCGACAGCAACAGCAGAAGCACTCTTTTGTGTTTTAAAGGTTTCCCCTCTTTTGTATCTTGAAGCATGTCAATGACTGTAAGTGCGACTTAAAATTTTTTTGGGCTAATCGTATCAGGGGAAATATAGAAGGTCCATTTGAGGGTGTCCCTTTGGCTTTATTCACAAAGTGTGGTTCGTATTTGCCCCAGGTGAGGGAATAAAATTTGCCAAATCCTTGTTTTGATAACCCTTCCTTCGCTGTTTTTTCCTGACTCCCGGTGCTTGGCTTAGCTTTTTAATTGCCGTGATTCCCTTTCCCTATCCTTTTGCGAAAAAAAGATTTTTTTTCATTTTTATTTACCCCAAAATTATGCGCAACAAAATACACAACGGTCATACCCAAAGGGAAAAAACCGATTTCTTGCATCTTTGTTTTTCTGATGGGTTTATAAAAGCACTGAATTTTTTGGGGGGGGCAATGTCTCATTGGTTCCCCGTTTCTAGTAATACTCTTTTTTTTGCTTTATCAACTCTTTAAATGTTAAGCTGCATGCCCCCGTTTTTTCAGTTGTCGTTAATAAATCCAACTGCTCAATTCCTGCTTTCATAGTGATCTTGTGTGCAGCTAGTTGCTCCCACTTTTTTAGTCTTTTTTTCCACCGTCATCCCCTAGTTTACTAAAAAGCTAATTTTTCCGCTAAAAGCAAGCGCATTAACCACACACCACCTATCTCATTCGATGAAGCCATTTTTTATAAATGTATTTTTTTTAAATTTTCCCTTTGATCTGCTGGGAATTTATTCCTTCTTAATAGAAAATCTTTCTAGCAAATGAAGCTGTTTAAAGCATCGTTTTTTCTGAATCCCCAAAGTCTAGTTGCCCCAAGATCTGCTGGTTTAATTTTTAACAGGCTTTTACCAAGCATCGTGTATCCTACGCTTAGACCTCCAATAACAGCAGAATGGTAACAAGGTTGGTAACAGTTTTTTCGGTGCTCATTTTTAAAAAATAAAATAATTATATTTAATAAAAAACATGAACAGCGACGATCTACTTCAGCTACAGGGTAGCCTAAACCTTCCTGAACTTATGATTACAAATGATCAAGTTGATGACCAAGCTATTATGCCCAAAAAGGAAAGGCTGTATTCTTTGGCGGCGTGTGGAAAAACAAAACAGTACCTTGGAAATGAATTCAGCATGGAACAGATTCAACAGATGTCGCCACAAGACATTGTAAAGTATCATAACAGGTATGAAGCGCAACTAGGATCGAGAATGGTAAAAATGTCGGGCAAACGTTCTTAGTTTGTACACTAAACTAGTAGGCCGATTTGTTCCCATTGATTCTGAACAAGATTTTATGTATGATTTAACGCAGGATCCAGTTTTAACAAAGTCATTAGAGTCTCTAGGTTGCGATCTATATTACAGATTTGGAACATTACTGTCGCCGCTAATCATGGGATTAATACTTTTAATCATATAGATTTTATTTCCCTTCAAAATGAACGAGCCAGAAAAACAGCAGAATCAGGAAACACTGAATCAGAAAACATTGAATCAGGTGGAGAAAGTGACCAGTAAAAAGCCTCCTCATCCTGGACGTGTTGCAGCAGGAAAAAAATTAGCAGAGTGGAACAAACAAAAAAAAATTAATGTTACAAGCACATAATATAACCCATAATGAAAACATAACACCGCCAACGCCAACAGTGATGCCGCACCCAGTTGTTTCAATGCCAGCTATAAAAACACCAGATACAAGTTGATTCAAGGCTTACAACACCAAAGTCTTCATAGAATATTGAACTAAAAACAGTTGTCATTTTTGGCGCCATTGCTGCAGGGGCGGTTATTACGGTTATAAAATATATAAACAACGACAGCAAAAAACCAAAGCAGTCAAAAAAATCTCAACCACTAAATACAGAAGCCGAACAAAAAAGCATGCTAGAACGCCAACAACAAAAAGTTCATTTTGATCCATTTGTGATGCATTAATATTTCAAGAACTTAATAAATAATTATAAGTTGAATTGAATAAGAACTTGGTAGAATTTAGAGGATGACTTAGTTATGATCTTAGGTTGACTTGAGTAAGAACTTAGAAGTTACTTGGGGATGACTTGAGTAAGAACTTAGAAGTGACTTGAGGATAACTTGAGGATGACTTGAGTAAGAACTTAGAAGTGACTTGAGTAAGAACTTGAGGATGACTTGAGGACAACTTGAGTAAGAACTTAGAGGTGACTTAATTAAGAACTTAGAGGTTACTTGATTAAGAACTTAGAACGACTTAATAGCGACTTGAATAAGAACCTATGGCAACTTGATGAAACGTAAAATAAAAACACAATCCATTGTTACATTCTTTTTCCTTGGGGAGACAACTCTCCTTCTCTTATTCTAAAGGGTTGCTTTCCTTTGTGCGAATCCTTCAATTATCGGCTTACAAAATTGCTGAGCTGGGGCACGCATTTGTCACTATACTAGTAGGCGACCAGCTAACGTAAATCAGCCCGTGTCAAATTACACAAAATTACATAGCCAGGGCAGCGACGCATGCCAGTGATCTAATAATATGTAGGCCTATTCATGTGGATTCTCGCGTAAAGCAATCCTCATTTCTCATTGGACAAATGCCTCACTTGAGAAACCACCCCGCCCTCAAGTAATATTTTCACATTAAAAACAGCATTTTTTATATTCAATCTAATAAAGTATTTAAAATAAATTTTATTAAAAAGTAGTAACTAAAAAGTAAAGTAAGATGCACTTTGTTATTTAGCATTTAATTTTGCTTTACAAAAATAAAAAAACAACTTTACACTAGGCAACTTTACGCTGGTCGCCTACTAGTAAAGCGACACCATAGAATTGTAAAGCTTTCTGTGCGCCGAGTATATATATAAATCTTAAAATAAATAACGTTGAGAATATGCCTGCGGTAGTTTTATATTCTTGTTTGTCATGGTATTGCAAAAGTCTAAATTTGGCCCTCTTCCCTGCCCTCAAGTGATCTCTTCCCATTTCGTGTTTGTATGTCTTTGGGTCACTGGCGCGGCTATAAACGCCCGCAAACCACAATGCGTTGTGTTGTCTGGGTCACTGGGCGGCTATAAACGCCGCAAACCACAATGCGTTGTGTTGTCTGGGTCACTGGCGAGGCTATAAACGCCTGCAAACCACAATGTGTTGTGTTGTCTGGGTCACTGGCGAGGCTATAAACGCCCGCAAACCAAAATCTGGAAGAGTCACTAAAAGGGGGTTAGGGACTGCCCCAAATTAGAAACATAGCGAGCAGGCAACCAAGTATGAAAGTATACTACTGTTGGAGGCATATTCTCAAAACCCTTCACATCTGGCCGTGTTATATGTGACCCTCTGGGTCTGGCTTGGGGCCCTAGGGCGCCATAGGGTCTCAAGTGAGATCCAGAGGTGATCAATAATGCGGCCAGATGCGAAGAGTTTTGCATTTTTTATTGAAAATGATCAGGAAAAACACAGGATTAAGCAAAAACTGAAATCTGAAAAGTTTAGTAAATTAGTATTGAAAACGGATAATCCTACACAGTATGTATGTTTGTAGGGTTTACTAGTTAGAGAACAGCAAAAGGGACACACTAACAAAGCTTGCTGTTTGTAGGGAGTTTACTAGGAGAGAACAGGAAAAGGGGCATACTGACGAAGCTTAAGCTTCGTCAGTATGCCCCTTTTCCTGTTCTCTACTGTTATTTACTGAAGCTCAGGGCCTATATTCTGCTGCGTATTAGCAGTTGGTGTAAACTGGAGGCAATAATACCAGCCTCCCGCCAAAATGCGATCTCTTCCCCACTGCTTGTCACAGCTAACAGAGGTTTTGCCTGTTCGTTTGGGAAAGGAAGACCGGTTTCATGCTGGTTAGCCACAGCACCAAGGCAAAGGTGATTATCTTTTGAGGTATGTCAAAATAAGTTTACTGGGAACAAGTTCATTGGGAATCTGGTTGCTATAGATAAATATTTTTGTTGTTGTTGACTTGTTTAAGTGTTTCTCTCTCTCTCTCTCTCTCTCTCTCTCTCCTCTCTCTCTCTCTCTCTCTCTCTCCTCTCTCTCTCTCTCTCTCTCTGTGCATGTTATTTTTTTCATGGAATCAAGTACCTGATGTGATGGAGGCTGGAATGAATTATTCAGTTATGCTCATTCCTTGTAGTTACAGTTTGTTGAAAACAATTCCTGAAAATCAATGCTGATCTATTTAATTTTCATTTTAGATGTATCAGAAGCTTCGTTTGAATTGTGTTCCATTTCTTCGCTACACTCGGGCCTAGAATTACGAAGTTGGGCGAGTTGCGACGATAGGTGAATGAAGGGAAGTAACCCTTTTTTTTTGAGGGGTAAACCATTGAAATGTATGAGTTGCTTCCCTTTGCTGTATTCTTGCTGGCTATGTTGATGCCAGGCATTTATTATCTTTTTTTTTAAAGATCATGTGCGTCTTGGTGCTATGATTTAGGGACACACATGTTGCCCTTTTCAGAGGACGCCTGTTCCACACCAGAGAGGTGGCCGGGACAGATGAACGGGTGTGTGTCAACACCCTGTCCTGAGGTAGATAATGTTTTTCCCATGTTGATACTCTGTTGTAAATTTTTGTTTTGTTTTGACATTTTTCAACATGTCCCTGTGCAATTCATTGTACCTTTGGTACCATGGATTTTTTGTAAAGCTGGTGGTCACAATGGTTATTGTTACCACAAGCCAATGTATGCAATCAATGGTATTGAATGAAGATGATATGTTTTTCTTTTGTCAGAGCCATTGATTGAATGATGTTGTGTATGTATTATTATGAATAAACAAAAATTTGTTTTCATATTATGAGAGACTAACTGAATCTGCTGAGTAATAATCTAGTCCATGTCCTGTTGATATGATTGCTGTTTTCCTGTTCTGTGGTCTTAATAGACACAAGGGTCAGTGCTGCTAGCATGCAGTATAACCTTTACTGTAACAGAACAGATGCCGGTGTGTTCATAGTATTTTACTGTTGTTATTTTACTTTGCTTTTGTTCCATTGTTATGCTGAGTTGATTTTTTTTGCAGATTCACCCATGGTTGTGTACTCATAGTTACAAATGTATGTTCATTCATGTTTTTGGAGATTTTCTTTTTTGTTGCCAATTTTCTAGATATGATGTTCCTGGTAATTTTCCAGGTTGGTTGGTAGGTTGGTTTGGTTTTGATTGACTGAGGAACTGAAATAAACAAAAAGTCAAACATCAACACGGTCTTGGGTGATGGATGGATGACTCTGCTCTTGACTGCTTACAATTGTGTGTTGGTAAACAAGAGTGTTGTGGAAATCTTTCCCTTGCATATATTGAAGTAGATGAATCGTTTTGAAAAGAAACCTTTTCAATATCTGGTGATCATATGAAATGAAATGAACATTCTTGTCGTATTACAAGAAAAGAAATGAACAGTTTGTGAATTGACGAAAGACATTTATAATTTGATGAAAAGTAATTATTAATTGTGTGTGATGAATTGTATTCATGGTTTATTGAAGAGGGTCTAGGTGGAAATCCTTTCCCCAATTTGGAAAACTAGATTCTGAAAGGTTTATATGGAAATCCTTTCCTGTGTAGTGTTATGATTCCGAAAAGGGAATGTTGTAGTGTTATGATTCCGGAAAGGGAATGCTGTAGTGTTATGATTCCGGAAAGGGAATGTTGTAGTGTTATGATTCCGGAAAGGGAATGTTGTGTTATGATTCCGGAAAGGGAATGTTGTAGTGTTATGATTCCGGAAAGGGAATGTTGTAGTGTTATGATTCCGGAAAGGGAATGTGTGTGGTGTTATGATTCCGGAAAGGGAATGTTGTAGTGTTATGATTCCGGAAAGGGAATGTTGTGTTATGATTCCGGAAAGGGAATGTTGTAGTGTTATGATTCCGGAAAGGGAATGCTGTAGTGTTATGATTCCGGAAAGGGAATGTTGTAGTGTTATGATTCCGGAAAGGGAATGTTGTAGTGTTATGATTCCGGAAAGGGAATGTTGTAGTGTTATGATTCTGGAAAGGGAATGTTGTGTTATGATTCCGGAAGGGAATGTTGTAGTGTTATGATTCCGGAAAGGGAATGCTGTAGTGTTATGATTCCGGAAAGGGAATGTTGTTGTGTTATGATTCCGGAAAGGGAATGTTGTAGTGTTATGATTCCGGAAAAGGGAATGCTGTAGTGTTGAAGAAAGAATATGCTGATGTTTGTCCCAAGTTGTAGTGGAATATGATGTGGCTAATGAATATGAATGTAGTCGTGATTGTAATGAATAGTAGCCATGATAATCAAGGTAGTTAATCAGTTTTCCCCAGGTAGAAGTGCTCCCTGGACTGAGGGGGACTGGCTGCCATTTCACGAGGGTTGGGGCCGTAGCCACGTACTACCCCCTTGTTCTCGCCTTTTGTCGGCATGGAGAGGTCGGCCTGAGTGCCGATAATCACCCTACCTGCCACTGCGCCCGGGACTGACTACCCGCTGAGCCAGTTGGGCTGGAGACGCCGCTGCTGCCAAGCCAGAGCGCCGCTCCTGAGTTTGAACCAGCGACCTGTTGGCGAGGCCGTCGCAGCAGCGTTGTGTTTGTGTGTGCGCCACAGCTCCTGTGCGAGACTGTCACCTCGTCGCCGGCAGAGACGCCGCGAGTGTGTTATTGAATTTTTGAGCCACAGCTCTGAAGTTCTTTAAGTCCTGTGTCGGACTTGACTTGACGCTGTAGTCGTCCTCTTCGTCGTCTTCGTCCTCTTCGTCGTCTCGTCGCCTTCATCGTCTCGTCGTCTTCATCGTTTTCGTCGTCGTCGTCGTCTTCTTCGTCGACGTTGGAACCAGCAGCGCTAATAGCTAGTTTATATATAGATTTATTTTGTGTGTACGCCTAATGGTTGGCGTGCCGACCTATTAATGTCATTGCGTTGTTGTATTATATGTTTGTCTGATGGCTCGGGCAGCAAAAAACAAAAAGAAGTGTTGTTCTGTTGCCTGGCTGTCAATGTTCGGGTGAGTGTGTGTGTGTATGTGCTTTGGAAAAGTCGTGCATGCATCCGTAATTTCTGAGTGAGAGTCAGACAGTCAGACACCTGCAGACACACCCATACCATCCGTAACAGTCTGTCTCTGTCTTCTGTCTGTCTGTCTGTCTGTCTGTCTGTCTCTCTCTTCTTCTCTCTCTCTCTCTCTCTCTCTCTCTCTCTCTCTCTCTCTCTTCTTCTTCTTCTTCTTCTTCTTCTTCTTCTTCTTCTTCTTCTTCTTCTTCTTCTTCTTCTTCTTCTTTCTTTCTCTCTCTCTGCACCTTGCCTGTTCTTTCCTGTCTTGTGTTGTCAAAGGACAAAGAGCTTCACTAGCAAACAAGTGCGTACGTGCAGACGTTTGGCGTGGGTACAGGATAGTTTGGGTGGTGTGGCTTTGTGTCACTGAGAGCGAATGAATGGAAGGGGGTGGAGACAGGGCGTAGGAGGGGTGGACGACGGATGGAGGAGGGGTGGGATGGGGTAGGACGATGGGGCTAAACGACTATGTGTGTATGCGTGCCAGAGTGAAGAAATGTACATGTATGTGTTTAAATCGAGACCATCTTTTAGGAATGGATTATGCATATATGCATACATACATACATGCAAATATGTCTATGTCTCTATCTGACTATCTGTCTCTGTGTATCTGTGTATGTATGTATGCATGCATGTATGTATGCGTGCATCTCTCTCTCTCACTGTGTGTGTGTTGTGTGTGTGTGTGTGTGTGTGTGTGTGTGTGTGTGTGTGTGTGTGTGTGTGTGTCTGTCTGTCTGTCTGTCTGTCTGTCTGTCTATGATTGAGAGCGTGTATGATGAATCCAATGAGATGATATTAGGGGATTTTGATATAGATGTACGAAAATAAACAACGGCAGAATTTTTTTGAGTCACTAAGTCTCACACAGCTAATAAAAACTCCTACAATGTTCACTGTGATTTCTGAAACACTGATCATTTATCTGTTGCAAATTCAGAAACTATTCTCGAGAGAGGTATTTCAGCTTCTGGATGCAGTAACCACATCCGTATTCGTTGCACTTTGTCAAAAAAAGGGCATGAAACTTTCAAGGTTAAACCATAAAAGGGTCACATATTAGATACTTTCCCAAATTTGATTGTTAAGAATTTCTCTCCGACCTTTTAAGCTCGCCTTTGAATGAAGTGTATCAATATGCAGAGCCTAATGAATGAAGTGTTTCAATACACAGAGCCTAATGAATGAAGTGCTTCAATACACAGAGCCTAATGAATGAAGTGTTTCAATACACAGAGCCTAATGAATGAAGTGTATCAATACACAGAGCCTAATGAAACAAACTGCGGCGTTACTGAAACAACAAAAAAGCAGAAGAGCATTTTGCCGAAAATTTCTTGTCCTGTTTTGTGTCGTGCATTAAATCGTCGTTACTTCACACTTTGTTTTGTCTAATGAATGAAGTGTTTCAATACACAGAGCCTAATGAATGAAGTGTTTCAATACACCGAGCCTAATGAATGAAGTGTATCAATACACAGAGCCTAATGAATGAAGTGTATCAATACACAGAGCCTAATGAATGAAGTGTTTCAATACACAGAGCCTAATGAATGAAGTATTTCAATACACAGAGCCTAATGAATGAAGTATTTCAATACACAGAGCCTAATGAATGAAGTGTTTCAATACACAGAGCCTAATGAATGAAGTGTTTCAATACACGGAGCCTAATGAATGAAGTGTATCAATACACAGAGCCTAATGTATTACGTGTATCAATACACAGAGCCTAATGTATAAAGCGTATCAATACAGAGCCTAATGTATTAAGTTTATCACGAGGCCTAATAAATCAAGTGTATCAATACACAGAGCCTAATAAATCAAGTGTATCAATACACAGAGCCTAATGAATCAAGCGTATCAATACACAAAGAGCCTAATGCATTAAGTGAAATCAATACACAGAGCCTAATGTATTAAGTGTACCAATACACAGAGCCTAATCAGGTTCAAGAAGTATGGTACTCCATTTTCTGTAGTGTTTACAATAAACATGCTTCGTTTCAAACCAAAAGAGTCAAACATGAGATGAAACCTCCTTAGCTGACAAATGAGATACAGATCGTTATCTACCAAAGAGAATATCTTTTTTTTTAAATGGACCTCAGATGGAATATAAAAAGCAAAACAATCAAATAGCCTATCTTATTAGAACAAAGAAAAAGAAATATTTTCAACGTACTCAGTGAAAGGAAAGACTTCAAATATGTATGGAAAGTCATTCATGAATTGAATAAATAAAAGATATTTCCTCATGTCACTCAGGCGATTGAAACAGACAGCCACTCGTGGAATTGATACCTTAGTGCGAGGAAGGACATCTGTGCCCCCCTCTACCCTTCTGCTGACTTCTGCCACCGACCAGCATCTGTTATCGCAGAAACTTTAAGTACAGTTATAATTTCTGTATAGACATTTTTTTCCAGATACCTTAACAGAAGCAAAAATCATACCAATCTACAAACAAGGAAACACTTCTGATCCATTACATTACAGACCTATATCGATGTTATCTGTTCTCGCTAAGCCATTACAACTGCACATTAGTC
>CM031621.1:56945739-56950739 GCA_018398815.1 Conus ventricosus
ACTGGGGAGGGGGAGGTGTTAAGAGACGGAGGAAGAGAAAGAGAGAAAGAGGAAGAACGAGAGAGAGAGAGAGAAAGAGAGAATGAGAAAGAGAGGGAGAGATGCGGAGGGAGACAGGGAGGGGGGGGAGGAGAAGGTGTGTTGGGGCCGGCGGAGGAGAAAAGAAGGTGAGCAATAAATCATTAGAATATAAGGGAAGGTGGAGTTTAAGAACTGAGCACTGCCTACTAACTAAGTAAAATCTGTCACCACCATTATAAAATGTAATTAATACAATTTAAAATTTCTGTGTATAATCAAGCTCAGTGACATGGCAATCTAAAATCCAACAAATAACGTAAAGACATCATGGCACTAAGAAAATTTGGTATAAGATTAGTATGTGTGTGTGTGTGTGTGTGTGTGTGTGTGTGTGTGTGTGTGTGTGTGTGTGTGTGTGTGTGTGTGTGTGTGTGTGTGTGCGTGTGCGCATGCGCGCGCATGTGGGATGTGCAGGACGGGCAGACAGCAGTGGAGATCCATCGTCAGTACTGAAGAACACTGTCTGAACCATTTGAACCAGAGCCAGGAGAGAGGTCAGAGGGCAGGGCAGAGGACGGGTGCGGGTGGGGGACAGGGGAGAAGGGAAGGAGGCGGCTTCACATTACACCCCGGCACGACTCCTGGAGTAAAGACTGAATGCATGAAAAGAGGAACAAGAAAACAACATCACTGCTCGTCAGTATTACGTAGACCAGCTTGTAGTCAGCAGTGACAACAGAACCATCTGCATTGTGACCAGCTCTCTGTCCATGTACACAGTGACAACAGAACCATCTGCATTGTGACCAGCTCTCTGTCCATGTACACAGTGACAACAGAACCATCTGCATTGTGACCAGCTCCCTGTCCATGTACACAGTGACAACAGAACCTCTGCATTGTAACCAGCTCTCTGTCTATGTACACAGTGACAACAGAACCATCTGCATTGTGACCAGCTCTCTGTCCATGTACACAGTGACAACAGAACCATCTGCATTGTGACCAGCTCTCTGTCCATGTACACAGTGACAACAGAACCATCTGCATTGTGACCAGCTCTCTGTCCATGTACACAGTGACAACAGAACCATCTGCATTGTGACCAGCTCTCTGTCCATGTACACAGTGACAACAGAACCATCTGCATTGTGACCAGCTCTCTGTCTATGTACACAGTGACAACAGAACCATCTGCATTGTGACCAGCTCTCTGTCTATGTACACAGTAACCAGCTTTCTGCCATGTACACAGGACTGGCTACATTGTATTGATAAGCATACAAAGCTGGTTGGAATGTAAGTGGCTATATAAACCCTTGGTAGATATGTTACCTTAGTACATTCTGTGGTTGAAGATTTTTTTTAAATTCATATCTGCGCAAGAGAGATGAGATTTCTGTAACCTCTCCCTCTGTGTCATTGTCCCTATCTGTGTCTGTCTGTCTGTCTGTCTGTCTGTCTGTCTGTCTGTCTGTCTCTGTCTTCTTCTTCTTTTCTTCTTCTTCTTCTTCTTCTTCTTTTCTTCTTCCTTCTTCTTCTTCTTCTTCTTCTTCTTCTTCTTCTTCTTCTTCTTCTTCTTCTTCTTTCTTCTTCTTCTTCTTTTCTTTTCTTCTTCTTCTTCTTCTTCTTCTTCTTCTTCTTCTTCTTCTTCACTTTTGCTCATTCTTCTTTTCTTTACTATTTCTTCTTCTTCTTCTTCTTCTTCTTCTTCTTCTTCTTCTTCTTCTGTCTGTCTGTCTGTCTGTCTGTCTGTCTGTCTCTCTGTCTCTCTCTCTCTCTCTCTCTCTCTCTCTCTCTCTCTCTCTCTCTCTCTTCTTCTTCTTCTTCTTCTTCTTCTTCTTCTTCTTCTCTTTTTTCCCCACTTCTTCTGTTTGTTCCTGCCTGCTGTGTACTTTGAAAGGAAAACAATAGTCTGACCAGCAGACAAGTGTGTGCGTGCAAACGTTCGGCGCGGATACGGAACTGTTGGGTGGTGCATGTTCGTGTCGCTGAGACTGGGTATATGGAGGCGGGTGGAATAGGGTGGAGGAGGAGTGGGGGGTGAAGGGCCGACAGGCCATGTCTGTAAATAAATGTCTGTGTGTTATGTAGAGACCAGCTTTTAGGAACGGTTTTATATGTCTTGTTTCTTGGATACATACCCTTTCTTTATCGGTTTCATTTTTGTTTGTTAATTCTATTATAGAAAGATTATATTTTCTACATTTGATTGTAAGCAAGATCCTATGAAAAAGAAATGTTTACGCTGTATTGCAACTGTTTGCAGTAGTTTCTTCTTCTAGTACTACTACACCTTCTCCTCTCCTCCTCTCCTCCTCTCCTCCTTCCTCCTATACTCCTACTACTATACTACTACTACTACTACTACTACTACTAGCTCCTCCTCCACCTCTCTCCTCCTCCTCCTCCTCCTCCTCCTCCTCCTCCTCCTCCTCCTCCTCCTACTATACTACTACTATACTACTACTACAGCTCCTCCTCCGCCTTCTCCTCCTCCTCCTCCTTCCTCCTCCTCCTCCTCTCCTCTATTACTACTCCTACTACTACTTCTACTACAACTCTTACTACTGCTAACTAAACTCCTACTCTGGCTACTAGTACTACAATTGATGCTGCTGCTATTGCTACCACTTCTGCTGCTGCAGCTACTACTACTACTACAACTATCTACTACTACATACTACTACTATACTACTACTACTACTACTCTACTACTATATTATTATCTATTACTATTACTACCACCATTACTGCTGCTATTGTTGCTACAGGTGATGCTGTTACTACTACTACTACAACAATAGCAACGACAACAACAACAACAACTTCTACTACTACTGCTGCTCTACTACTACTACTACTACTACACTACTACGACTACTACGACTACTACGACTACTACTACTACTACTATACTACATCATTCTCAGCTGTCAACTAGGCCAGGTTCTCTAGCACAGAAGGACAAGGGTAATCTCCCCTCCCATTTCTGGCCCCTCGTCCATTTCTACTGACCTCAGTGCTCAGACAGCTTCTTTGTTTTCCCCCATCCCTGCATGTTGTTCCTGTCACAGATGAGGGGTATAGTCTGGTGGAACAGACGGATGGTATCACACTGATTTCTATTGATCATTCTATTCTGGTTTGTAGTGTATTTCTGTCACAGATGAGTGCAGTCTGGTGGAGCAAGACGGATGGTATCACACTGATTTCTATTGATCATTCTATTCTGGTTTGTAGTGTATTTCTGTCACAGATGAGTGCAGTTGGTGGAAACAGACGGATGGTATCACCCTGATTTCTATGATCATTCTATTCTGGTTTGTAGTGTATTTCTGTCACAGATGAGTGCAGTCTGGTGGAACAGACGGATGGTATCACCTGATTTCTATTGATCATTCTATTCTGGTTTGTAGTGTATTTCTGTCACAGATGAGTGCAGTCTGGTGGAAACAGACGGATGGTATCACCCTGATTTCTATTGATCATTCTATTCAGGTTTGTAGTGTATTTCTGTCACAGATGAGGGCAGTCTGGTGGAAGAGACGGATACTATTCAACTGATTTCTATTGATCATTCTATTCTGGTTTGTAGTGTATTTCTGTCACAGATGAGGGCAGTCTGGTGGAAGAGACGGTTACTATTCAACTGATTTCTATTCATCAGGCTGGTCAGGTTTGTAGCGTATTTCTTTTGCTCAACTGCAGCATGAGGAATACAGCTCTGTCCATCATATTTCATTTGTCTTCCACCTTCAACAGATTATCAAAATGAAGAAAAGAACAAAGAGTAAAGTATGTTTTTGTAGCCTGTATTGAAAGAGTAGTGAGCACCGTTAGCCATTGCAGTGAGTGTAGCCTGTATTGAAAGAGCAGTGAGCACCGTAGCCAGTGCAGTGAGTGTAGCCTGTATGAAAGAACAGTGAGCACCATGGCCAGTGCAGTGAGTGTAGCCTGTATTGAAAGAGCAGTGTGCACCATGGCCAGTGCAGTGAGTGTAACCTGTACTGAAAGAGTAGTGAGCACCATGGCCAGTGCAGTGAGTGTAGCCTGTATTGAAAGAGCAGTGAGCACATGGCCAGTGCAGTGAGTGTAGCCTGTATTGAAAGAGTAGTGAGCACCATGGCCAGTGCAGTGAGTGTAGCCTGTATTGAAAGAGCAGTGAGCACCGTAGCCAGTGCAGTGATTGTAGCCTGTATTGAAAGAACAGTGAGCACCGTAGCAAGTGCAGTGAATGTAGCCTGCATTGAAAGAACAGTGAGCACCGTAGCCAGTGCAGTGAGTGTAGCCTGTATTGAAAGAGTAGTGAGCACCGTAGCCAGTGCAGTGAGTGCAGGCTGTATTGAAAGAGTAGTGAGCACCATGGCCAGTGCAGTGAGCGTAGCCTGTATTGAAAGAGTAGTGAGCACCGTAGCCAGTGCAGTGAGTGTAGCCTGTATTGAAAGAGTAGTGAGCACCGTAGCCAGTGCAGTGCGTGTAGCCTGTATTGAAAGAGTAGTGAGCACCATGGCCAGTGCAGTGAGTGTAGCCTGTATTGAAAGAGTAGTGAGCACCATGGCCAGTGCAGTGAGTGTAGCCTGTATTGAAAGAGTAGTGAGCACCTAGAGACCTGGTGCAGTGAGTGTAGCCTGTATTGAAAGAACAGTGAGCACCATGGCCAGTGCAGTGAGTGTGCCTGTATTGAAAGAGCAGTGTGCACCATGGCCAGTGCAGTGAGTGTGCCTGTATTGAAAGAGTAGTGAGCACATGGCCAGTGCAGTGAGTGTAGCCTGTATTGAAAGAGCAGTGAGCACCATGGCCAGTGCAGTGAGTGTAGCCTGTATTGAAAGAGTAGTGAGCACCATGGCCAGTGCAGTGAGTGTAGCCTGTATTGAAAGAGCAGTGAGCACCGTAGCCAGTGCAGTGAGTGTAGCCTGTATTGAAAGAACAGTGAGCACCGTAGCAAGTGCAGTGAGTGTAGCCTGCATTGAAAGAAA
>CM031621.1:56955739-56973438 GCA_018398815.1 Conus ventricosus
TTGTGACCAGCTCTCTGTCCATGTACACAGTGACAATAGAACCATCTGCATTGTGACCAGCTCTCTGTCCATGTACACAGTGACAACAGAACCATCTGCATTGTGACCAGCTCTCTGTCCATGTACACAGTGACAACAGAACCATCTGCATTGTGACCAGCTCTCTGTCCATGTACACAGTGACAACAGAACCATCTGCATTGTGACCAGCTCTCTGTCCATGTACACAGTGACACAGAACCATCTGCATTGTGACCAGCTCTCTGTCCATGTACACAGTGCAGCATTGAGGACAGCTCTCTGCCATGACACAGTGCAACGCCATCTTCATTGTGACCAGCTCTCTGTCCATGTACACAGTGACAACAGAACCATCTTCATTGTGACCAGCTCTCTGTCCATGTACACAGTGACAATAGAACCATCTGCATTGTGACCAGCTCTCTGTCCATGTACACAGTGACAACAGAACTATCTGCATTATGACCAGCTCTCTACCCTTGTACACATGACTGACTAAATTGTATTGATAATCATACAAAGCTTGTCTGAAAAAAATAGTGGGTATATAAACCTTTGTTAGATATATCACCTTAGTACATGATATGGTTGACGATTTTGGTTATTCATATTTGCGCAAGAGAGATGGGATTTCTCTAACAACTCTCTCTCTCTCTCTCTCTCTCTCTCTCTCTCTCTCTCTCTCTCTCTCTCTCTCTCTCTCTCTCTCTCTTGTATGTGTGTTTGTATGTAGTATAATGAAATGTAATGTAAAAGGATATTGATAGAGCGCTTTACCTTGCAAGAGCCCAAAGCGCATATTACAGAAACATGATGTGTCTGTGTCTTTGCGTGCTCTGAAATTATCCAGTCATCATGATTGCCTGTCTCTTTGTCTCTGTCTCTGTCTCTCTCTCTCTGTCTCTCTCTCTCTCTCTGTCTCTCTCTCTAACTACCTATCTCTCTCGTTGTTTGTCGCTGTTGTTGTTGTTGTTCTTCTTTTTTCCCGACTGCTTCTGCTTATTCCTTCCTGTCCTGTACTTTCAAAGGAAAAAGCCCTCACCAGCAGACAGGTGCGTGTGTGCAGTAGTTTGGCGTGGGTTACATCAGCAGACAGGTGCGTGTGTGCAGTAGTTTGGCGTGGGTACACCAGCAGACAGGTGCGTGTGTGCAGTAGTTTGGCGTGGGTTCACCAGCAGACAGGTGCGTGTGTGCAGTTAGTTGGGTGTGTTTACACCAGCAGACAGGTGCGTGTGTGCAGTAGTTTGGCGTGGGTACACCAGCAGACAGGTGCGTGTCGTGCAGTAGTTTGGCGTGGGTACACCAGCAGACAGGTGCGTGCGTGCAGTAGTTTGGCGTGGGTACACCAGCAGACAGGTGCGTTGCGTTGCAGTAGTTTGGCGTGGGTACACCAGCAGACAGGTGCGTGCGTGCAGTAGTTCGGCGTGGGTACACCAGCAGGACAGGTGCGTGCGTGCAGTAGTTTGGCGTGGGTACACCAGCAGACAGGTGCGTGTGTGCAGTAGTTTGGCGTGGGTACACCAGCAGACAGGTGCGTGCGTGCAGTAGTTTGGCGTGGGTACACCAGCAGACAGTGTGCGTGCGTGCAGTAGTTTGGCGTGGGTACAGGACTGGTGGGTGGGTGTGCGTTCGTGTCGCAGAGAGTGTGTATGGAGGCGGGTGGGGTGAGGGTGGAGGAGGGGTGGGGGTGAAGAAATGGTTTTATATGTCTTGTTTCTTGGATACATTACCTTTCATTATCAGTTTCATTTTTTTCTATGAATCATATTATCTGAAGATTCCATTGTCTGCATTGTGTTTGTGAGCAAGATCCTGTGATCAAACATTGTAGTTATACAAGAGTGGTGAGTGCAATTAACGGCTCTGAACTTCGGTGGTTCTTCTCTTAAGTGAATGTGTGCGCAAGCACAACACACACACACACACACACACACACACACACACACACACACACACACACAACACACACACACACCACACACACGCGCGCAATAAATATCATTTTACATTACAGGTGTGTGTGTGTGTGTGTGTGTGTGTGGTGTGTGTGTGTGTGTGTGTGTGTGTGTGTGTGGTGTGTGCGCGCCCGCGCGCGCGCGCGCGCGCGCGTGTGCGTGTGTGTGTGCGTGTGTGTGTGTGTGTGTGGTGTGTGTGTGTGTGTGTGTGTGTGTGTGTGTGTGTGTGTGTGTGTGTGTGTGTGTGTGTGTGTGTGTGTGTGTGTGTGTGTGTGTGTGTGTGTGTGTGTGTGTGATGTGTGTGTGTGTGTGTGTGTGTGTGTGTGTGTGTGTGTTGTGTGTGTGTGTGTCTGCTGCTCAGACGGATAAACAGATGGTGTTGAGGAATTGTGTTTGACTAATCCACGATGTATACTGAGAGGCAAAGAAAACGCAATTCCATTGTCAACTGACAATTTTATTGAAATGAAACAAACACACATCAAAGCAAATACGTGTGACAAAAGTGCGACCACTGTACATTAGTTTGCCTATAACAGGTGCACATTCGCCTGAAGTGAAGCCCATTTAGGCGTGACAGAAGGAATACACTGTCAATATCTGGTGTGTCCCCTTGAGCACGAACACAAGCTTGCAAACGTCGGGGCATTGAAGCGCACAAACGACGGATGATACGGATCGTATCACGTTCCAGTGATGCTGCAATGCTTGGGTGAGCTCAGCAACGGTAGTTGAGGGATTCTGCTGACCTTGCACACGTCGTCCAAGTTCGTCCCACAAATGTTCAATGGATTCATGTCTGGGGACACGGAGGGCCACTGCATGACATCCACATTGCTGTCCCGAAGGAAATTTCGTGTGAGAACGGCTGTGTGGGGTCGAGCATTGTCCTGCTGAAACACTAGTCTGTTGCCACCATGCTGTCTCCAGAGAGGAAGAAGAACTGGCTCAAGAACAGTGTCAATATAACGCCTTGCCGTCAAGTTGCCTGGCACAAACACAAGCTCCGATCGAAATTGAGCATTTATGGCACCCCAGACCATTACCCCTCCACCCCTATAACGATCTCGCTCAATGACACAGGGTTGCGCAAAACGTTCACCCTGACGTCGATACACACGATCACGGCCATCCGGGAAAGAGACATTGAACCGGGATTCATCCGAAAAAACAACATTCCCCCAAACCCGGTTCCCCAGAAAGCCACCTGCGGCAGCCCATCGCTGGCGTGCTAGTCGATGGCGATGGGTTAAGATCTGACCTTGGTATGGTCGACGTGCCCGTAAGCCCTGCTGCTGCCAGACGCCGACGCACGGTACGGCTGCTGATTGGTCTTTCTCTAGTCCCAATAGTGTTGCAGGCTGTTTGTGCAGCTGGCTGGAAACGATTCCGGAGGTGCTGCGTGACAATGTAGCGGTCCTGTCGTGCCGTCGTCACACGTTGGACGCCTGGGCGTGGACGGTCGTTTACACTTCCAGTGTTTTGGTGCCGAGTCGCAAGACGGGTTATGGTTGATGGGTGTACATTGAAATGTTGTGCGGCCCTGATGTGAGCAGTGCCTGCCCTCAGCATGCCAATGGCTTGATTTCTCTGGTCTGTAGTTAACCGCGGCATGGTGCGTACGAGTGTCAGTAAAACGCCAATGTGTGTTTTTATAGGGGACAGTCATGGGCTGTTTGCATGCAATCACGGTATGCCTGTGTTGCACGTGTTTTGCAGTTATCAGTAAAAGATGTGTTGGAGTGGTTTACTCATGACGTCATGAACCCAACTGTGCCTGTCAATACAGATCGTCGCAATACAACATACGCGTGCTAGGTTGCATGCCTCGTGCATAATTCACATTATTTTGGCTGAGGTGACATTTTCGGGGACGAAATGGGGATTGCGTTTTCATTGCCTCTCAGTATATATGAAACTTGTGATGAGTTGACCATCAGCTTGAGCTAGTTCTGTCATCATCATGAGGCTGTCATTGAATGTTCATGCGCACTGATTAAGTGCTGTTGCATTGCAGGAACTGAACTGAATGGTCTTTAATGACATGGCAAACGAGTTTTGAAAGGTGTGCACTTGTATGCATATCTGTAACGTGTTTCAAGTTGCTGTCTGCTCTGTGGAGATTATGGTTCACCCGCGGCTGTTTGTTTGTCTGTCTGTCTGTCACTGGGAAGATACAGAACCAGTCAAATCACTTCAAGCACAGCTTCCTGGAATGCTGGAGTATGGAGTATGACGTCATTCCATTGTGGTGGAGAGGAGTATGGCACAACGACGAAGTCACTCCATTGTGGTGTAGAGGAGTATGGCACAACGATGACGTCACTCCATTGTGGTGCAGAGGAGTATGGCACAACGACGAAGTCATTCCATTGTGGTGCATAGGAGTATGGCACAACGATGACGTCACTCCATTGTGGTGCAGAGGAGTATGGCACAACGACGAAGTCATTCCATTGTGGTGTAGAGGAGCATGGCACAACGATGACGTCACTCCATTGTGGTGCAGAGGAGTATGGCACAACGATGACGTCACTCCATTGTGGTGCAGAGGAGTATGGCACAACGACGAAGTCATTCCATTGTGGTGCAGAGGAGTATGGCACAACGATGACGTCACTCCATTGTGGTGCAGAGGAGTATGGCACAACGACGAAGTCATTCCATTGTGGTGCAGAGGAGTATGGCACAACGATGACGTCACTCCATTGTGGTGCAGAGGAGTATGGCACAACGACGAAGTCACTTCATTCTGGTGCAGATCCGGTTCCCTGTCTCTATCTAGAGTATTAAATGACTGGTTTTATCTTTACACAATTTGCAAAAGTTTGTCACATAGTTCAGCTGGTATTTATCTTTAAATTTGTTTAACATTTTTTTTTGAGTGGTTAACCGTTCGTCCTTCTACACATTAATTGACCTGCATCATACTACCTATCCAAATATGATTGACAGTGCCCAAGAACTGACTAAGTGGTCCATTGGACGCTCTCCTTATAGTTTTATACATTGTGTAATTGTTTTTTTTCGCTTAAAACAATGTTTTCCCGACATGCGGGGGCGGGGGGGGGGGGGTGCTTATTTGTTATTGTAATTGAATCATACAGGCATCCACATGTTCACACAGTACAGACACACGCAGACACACTCACACAGACACATACACACGCGCGCGCCCACACACACACACACACACACACACGCGCGTGCACGCGCACACGCGCACACACACGCGCATGCGTGCGCGCACACTTACACACACTCACATCGTCTGATATCACTTTTAGTGAGAAGACGTTAAACGGAAGAAGAAGAAGAACAACAACACACACACACACACACACACACACACACACACACACACACACCACGACGACACACGCACGCACGCACGCACCACGCACGCACGCACGCACGCACGCACCCACCCACCACCCACCCACCCACCCCCACACTTAATGTTGACAGGCATTGTACAGGTTCTTTCTGTCGTGTCTCGTCAATTCAAATGAGGTTTCTGGAAAACAGCCAAGTACGACAAGATAATGCACTGGAAGGAGGGAAGGGGGTGGACATGGGGGCCAGTGGGGGTGGGGGAGGGTGGAAGAGGGAGAGGCATCACGGGAAGGAGAAGGAGCTGGGGTAGGAGTAGAATGATGGAAGGTGGGGGGTCAGGGGAGGGGGGGGGGGGAGCCTTTGAATGTTCAAACTGACTCTGCAGGTCTTTCGTTGTATCAGCTGACAATTGTGTAGATTCTGTTTATAGCTTTTGCTGTTGTTCCGAAACAGGACATGGCAAACTGCGTAGTTAAACTGAAACTGAGAGAGGTGTTGTGCAACACCACCACAGTCTTCCTTGTTGAGAGCCACCACCGCTCTGCCGTTACCTTATTTGGTGTCGCTGGCTTCGCGGTGCACCACGTGACTTAGGAACAGCAGTGACGTCAGCAGAGATCGGCGCTGTTGTCAGTGTGCTGGGGTCTTGTCACTGGGACAGACGGCTTTCTGAGGAAGAGCGCAGCTGGGAACACTTGGCCACACCCGTCTTCAGGTAACGTTCTGTGCTGTGTCTGTTCAGCTGTGTGTTAGCTATCAGGACATCGTAACGTTCTGTGCTGTGTCTATTCAGCTGTGTGTTAGCTATCAGGACATCGTCACGTTCTGTGCTGTGTCTGTTCAGCTGTGTGTTAGCTATCAGGACATCGCAACGTTCTGTGCTGTGTCTGTTCAGCTCTGTGTTAGCTATCAGGACATCATCATTTTTATGTTTATCATTTTCGTTGTTTTAGGGGTGGTGTTTCATACATGTTTCGCTGTCTTGATCTCCATCTCTCTGTGTTCAGTCCTACACAGCAGGACAGAGGTTGAGTCATTCTGTTTGTCTTGTCAGGAGTCCTTCACTCAGCTGTGGAAGGTTGTCTCTGTCCAGGAGTCCTTCACTCTGCCTGTGGAATGTCTGTTCTGTCCAGGAGTCCTTCACTCAGCCTGTGGAATGTCTGTCTCTGTCCAGAGGTCCTTCACTCTGCCTGTGGAAGGTCTGTCTCTGTCCAGGAGTCCTTCACTCAGCCTGTGGAAGGTCTGTCTCTGTCCAGGAGTCCTTCACTCAGCCTGTGGAAGGTCTGTCTCTGTCCAGGAGTCCTTCACTCAGCCTGTGGAATGTCTGTCTCTGTCAGAGTCCTTCACTCTGCTGTGGAAGGTCTGTCTCCGTGAGTCCTTCACTCAGCCTGTGGAAGATCTGTCTCTGTCCAGGAGTCCTTCACTCAGCCTGTGGAATGTCTGTCTCTGTGAGTCCTTCACTCAGCCTGTGGAATGTTTGTCTCTGTCCAGGAGTCCTTCACTCTGCCTGTGGAAGTTCTGTCTCTGTCCAGGAGTCCTTCACTGTGCTGTGGAAGGTCTGTCTTATCCAGAGGTCCTTCACTCTGCCTGTGGAAGGTCTGTCTCTGTCCAGAGGTCCTTCACTCAGCCTGTGGAATGTCTGTTTCTTTCCAGGAGTCCTTCACTCAGCCTGTGGAATGTCTGTCTCTGTCCAGGAGTCCTTCACTCAGCCTGTGGAAGGTCTGTCTCTGTCAGAGGTCCTTCACTCAGCCTGTGGAATGTCTGTCTTTGTCCAGGGTCCTTCACTCTGCCTGTGGAAGGTCTGTCTCTTTCCAGGAGTCCTCCACTCAGCCTGTGGAAGGTCTGTGTCTGTCCAGGAGTCCTTCACTCTGCCTGTGGAAGGTCTGTCTCTGTCCAGGAGTCCTTCACTCAGCCTGTGGAATATCTGTCTCTGTCAGGAGTCCTTCACTCTGCCTGTGGAATGTCTGTCTCTGTCCAGGAGTCCTTCACTCAGCCTGTGGAAGGTCGGTCTGTCCAGGAGTCCTTCACTCTGCCTGTGGAAGGTCTGTCTCTGTCCAGGAGTCCTTCACTCAGCCTGTGGAAGGTCTGTCTCTGTGAGACCTTCACTCAGCCTGTGGAATGTCTGTCTCTGTGAGTCCTTCACTCAGCCTGTGGAAGGTCTGTCTCCGTGAGTCCTTCACTCAGCCTGTGGAAGGTCTGTCTCTGTGAGTCCTTCACTCAGCCTGTGGAATGTCTGTCTCTGTGAGTCCTTCACTCAGCCTGTGGAAGGTCTGTCTCTGTCCAGGAGTCCTTCACTCAGCCTGTGGAATGTCTGTCTCTGTGAGTCCTTCACTCAGCCTGTGGAAGGTCTGTCTCTGTCCAGGAGTCCTTCACTCAGCTGTGGAAGGTCTGTCTCTGTCTAGGAGTCCTTCACTCAGCCTGTGGAATGTCTGTCTCTGTCTAGAGGTCCTTCACTCAGCCTGTGGAATGTCTCTCTGTGAGTCCTTCACTCAGCCTGTGGAATGTCTGTCTCTGTCTAGAGGTCCTTCACTCAGCCTGTGGAAGGTCTGTCTCTGTCCAGGGACATTCACTCTGCCTGTGGAAGGTTTGTCTCTGTCCAGGAGTCCTTCACTCAGCCTGTGGAATGTCTGTCTCTGTCCAGGAGTCCTTCACTCTGCTGTGGAATGTCTGTCTCTGTGAGTCCTTCACTCAGCCTGTGGAATGTCTGTCTCTGTCCAGGAGTCCTTCCCTCAGCCTGTGGAATGTCTGTCTCTGTCCAGGAGTCCTTCACGCAGCCTGTGGAAGGTCTGTCTCTGTCCAGGAGTCCTTCACTCAGCTGTGGAATGTCTGTCTCTGTCCAGGAGTCATTCACTCAGCCTGTGGAAGGTCTGTCTCTGTCCAGGAGACCTTCACTCTGCTGTGGAAGGTCTGTCTCTGTCCAGGAGTCCTTCACTCTGCCTGTGGAAGGTCTGTCTCTGTGAGACCTTCACTCAGCCTGTGAAAGGTCTGTCTCTTTCCAGGAGTCCTTCACTCAGCTGTGGAAGGTCTGTCTCTGTCCAGGAGTCCTTCACTCAGCCTGTGGAAGGTCTGTCTCTGTGGTCCTTCACTCAGCCTGTGGAAGGTCTGTCTCTGTCCAGGAGTCCTTTACTCAGCCTGTGGAATGTCTAACTCTGTCCAGGAGTCCTTTACTCAGCCTGTGGAATGTCTGTCTCTGTCCAGGAGTCCTTCACTCAGCCTGTGGAATGTCTGTCTCTGTCCAGGAGTCCTTCACTCAGCCTGTGGCATGTCTGTCTCTGTCCAGGAGTCCTTCACTCAGCTGTGGAATGTCTGTCTCTGTCCAGGGGTCCTTCACTCAGCCTGTGGAAGGTCTGTCTCTGTCCAGGAGTCCTTCACTCAGCCTGTGGAAGGTCTGTCTCTGTCCAGGAGTCCTTCACTCAGCTGTGGAGTCTGTCTCTGTCCAGGAGTCCTTCACTCAGACTGTGGAAGGTCTGTCTGTCCAGGGGTCCTTCACTCAGCCTGTGAAAGGTCTGCTCTGTCCAGGAACTTCACTCTGCCTGTGGAAGGTCTGTCTCTGTCCAGGATCCTTCACTCAGCCTGTGCATGTCTGTCTCTGTCAGGAGTCCTTCACTCAGCTGTGGAATGTCTGTCTCTGTCCGGGGTCCTTCACTTGCTGTGGAAGGTCTGTCTCTGTCAGGAGTCCTTCATCAGCTGTGGAAGGTCTGTCTCTGTCAGGAGTCCTTCACTCAGCCTGTGGCATGTCTGTCTCTGTCCAGGAGTCCTTCACTCTGCCTGTGGAATTTCTGTCTCTGTCCAGGGGTCCTTCACTCTGCCTGTGGAAGGTCTGTCTCTGTCCAGGAGTCCTTCACTCAGCCTGTGGAAGGTCTGTCTCTGTCCAGGAGTCCTTCACTCAGCCTGTGGAAGGTCTGTCTCTGTCCAGGAGTCCTTCACTCAGACTGTGGAATGTCTGTCTCTGTCCAGGAGTCCTTCACTCAGCCTGTGGATGGTCTGTCCTTCATCACACAGTAACCTGCTTCCAGGTCTAGGAAGGAGTCATGAAACAGCCATAGACTGCAGATAAAAAGGTATTGTGTTTTGGTCCTACATGGAAAGGACGTGTATAAAAAGGGTCTATGGTAATGCAACTGACTTCCTTAATTGAGCATTGGCATAAATGCCATAATAAGATACTGGTATGCAAAGGGGATGTTAAAAAGAAAAAAAAAACTTCTGTCGGTACTTAGAGTTTTTTAGTTTGACTGATTGATTCCGTACGTGATGTACTTACAAAAACAGCTCTTAGACATTTTAATCGGACCAAACCTCAGAAGACAGCCAGTACAAACGTTTTGCCGTCTGTTTTTCTGCATCCAGGATTCGCCAACGTACAGTTTTACATCGATAAATGTAATAGGGTGTGAATGTAGTGTGTTGCATTCTGTGTAAAACGGGCTGTCAATTCACACTCCTGTCACTGGTGGGTTGGGGAGTATGGTGACAAAAGTGGTGAAAGTTTTGTGATCCTTACAAAGGTGGCAGCTCACAGATGTGATGGCGGTTTGTGATTCTGACATGTGTGGTGGGGGTATGATCCTGACAGCTCTATCGCACACCACACACACACACACACACACACACACACACACACACACACACACACACACACACACACACACCACACACACAACACACACACACACAACACACACACACAGACAGACAGACACACACACACACACACACACACACACACCACACACACACACACACAACACACAACACACATACACACATACATACATACATACATACACACATTATGCTGAACGATTTAGTAGTGGGGGAAAACAAGACTTAGTGTAGGCTAACAATTCTTCCGTCATTGCATGAATGACTTGGCAAAGATTTCCATAAAAAAGAACATAATTGGAGGAAACGGGAAGGAGAGCAAAAAAAAAAAAAGAAAAAAAAAAGAGAAACTAGGGAAATATGTCTAGTTGCAAAGCGAGACGACTGCAGGCGGAAATCTAAACAAATCTTAAATAAATGTTAGCGAACCGCCCAGAGAACGTGGACAAACGAGTCACAAGACAAAACACAACGCGTTTCGACCTCTTAGGTCTTCCTCAGGTGATATATAAACGAATAAAACAACGAAATTCACTTAGCTTTGATCGCTTCAGATCGCTTTGGGTTCAGCGCAAGGAAGAAGGCGTTGAATGAGAACGAGGCTGTTGGAAGGGAAATAGTGAGTGAGTCAAAGTCGTAATGATGATAATAATATTACTGATAGGAATACTAATAATGGTCAAAATATTGGGGGGGGGGGGGGGGGGGGGGCGGGGGGGGGGAGGGGGGGAAGACAGGATCAATCTTGGTGTCAATAAGTATGGGTATGGGAGAAAGGAGAGTGGGCTAGAGGATTCTTAAGCAGCAGGGTTGCCGTGGCAACAGTCCAGAGGCGAAGGCGATTGTGATGTCAATGCTAGTGGTAGTATCAATACAAGCAATAGCATTACTGAATGATACTGCTAACAACGATAGTGAAGGTTAAGGTAACGAAAGCATGATACAGAAACATATTTAGAAAATACATTTTTATAATAATCAAATAAATAAAGGAAACATTTAAAAAAAATAAAATAAAATAATAATAAATTTAAAAAATAAAAATAAAAAATAAAAATTTAAAAATAAAAATAATGATAATAAATGCATAAATAAGATAGCTATAAGTTATGTGTGAGGTGAATAGTGGGAGATAAGGTAGTATGTGTGTGTGTTGTGGGAGGATATTGTGGGCTGAGATTGAAGTGGTGGGTTGGTACATGTTACTTTAAGGTGTTGATGCTAAGAGGGTGGAGGGAAGAAGGGGATGGGTTTACGTACTAACTGGGAGAGGGGGAGGGGGAGGGGCAACATATTCACACCTATACACAAAATCTCTCTCTCTCTCTCTCTCTCTCTCTCTCTCTCTCTCCTCCCCCTCTTCACGACCAACGATAAAGGAGATAGCATTCTATTCATTATGTGTGTGTGTGTGTGTATGTGTGTGTGAGTGAGTGTGAGTGTGTGTGTGTGTGTGTGTGTGTGTGTGTGTGTGTGTGTGTGTTGTGTGTGTGTGTGTGTGTGTTCCATGTGTAATATCACCCTTATTCATTGGTTACCCCACCTCCACCCCCAACAACCGCCATACCCACCAAGATCCCTACACATATCATTACTAGGGCAGGGTGTGGGGGTGGGGGGGGGGGGGGTAAGTCGATTGATGTAGCAAATGGAGAGACTCAGAGAGTGTAGGAAAAGGGAAGAGGATGATAGCTGCAACCTATGTCTGAGGTAAACAGAGGTAGGGTGTGTGTAGGTGGAGGATATTTCAGGCTGGAGCTGCAGAGATGGAATGGCACTACTTTTGGACGTTGATGCCATGAGGGTGGACGGTGCCGAGTTTGGCAATGAGATGAGATTCCTGCATAACGCGTTCCAAGTTGTCACTCTTAGATTGCCAAAGTGCCAAGACTTTGACATGGTTGATGTTGTGTTGGGCATGGTTGAAGTGTAGAGCGACTGGTTTGGGCCGATGGTGGCGGATGTCGGCCAGGTGTTCAGAGATGCGTGTCTCAAGTGTGCGAGATGTCTCACCTACATAGATCTTACCGCACAGCTGACAGTGGATGGCATACACAATGTTGTGGCTCTGGCAGGAGAAAGTGCGTTTAATAGTGAAAGAGCCTGTGGGGCCATGTAGGATGGTGTCTGGTTTGGTGAGAGAGCAGATTTTGCAGTTGGGTTTAGAGCAGGGGAAAGTACCTGGTGGCTTAGGTGTGAAGATTTTGTTCAGCTTAGAGCGCACCAGTAGGTCGTTGAGGTTTTTGTCACGTTTGAAAGTGATCATAGGTTTCGTCTCAAAGGCAGGTTTATGATTTTCTACCATGTGCCAGTTAGACTTCAGGATCCTGCAGATGGGCAGATTTTGAGGATGGAAGAGAAGGCAGGCAGTGGGTCTGTCTGTCTCTTTGGGAGGTTTAGTTTCCAGAGTAGATGTTCTGGATTTAGCTGCAGTGCGGCTGAGAGCATCATTGATGATGGCACTAGGGTATCCACGGTTGGTGAAAAAATCAGACATTTTGGCTGCTTGTATAGTGAAATCTTCTTCGCTAGAGCAGAGTCTGCGTAGGCGAAGGAATTCAGAATATGGAATGCTATTTTTAGTGGACTGGTGGTGGGAAGATGTGCAGTCCAGGTATGAGTGCGCATCAGTAGGTTTGTAGAAGACTGAGGTTTGAAGCAGTCCATCTTTGAGGGAGATAGTGATGTCCAGGAAATTAACTGACTGTGAAATGGTGTGGGTCAGCTGGATGGATGGATGGAAGGTCTGTGCAAAGTTGAGGAAATTCTGGAGGTCATGTTCTGGCTTTGACTCACTCACTATTTCCCTTGCAACAGCCTCGTTCTCATTCAACGCCTTCTTCCTTGCGCTGAACCCAAAGCGATCTGAAGTGATCAAAGCTAAGTGAATTTTCGTTGTTTTATTCGTTTATATATCACCTGACGAAGACCTAAGAGGTCGAAACGCGTTGTGTTTTGTCTTGTGACTCGTTTGTCCACGTTCTCTGGGCGGTTCGCTAACATTTATTTAAGATTTGTAGGGAAATATGATATAAAAGTTTAACCCTTGACTAGCAGCACATGGGAACCAGTGTAATTGCTCTTGAAGACGGATCTATTCATAGTGCCTGCTCCTAGGCCTTTCATCTGTTAGATAGGACTCATCAGGAAGACACGGTACAAACAAACACACACACACACACACACACACACACACACACACACACACGCACACGCACACACGCAGACACACACACGCAGACACACACACGCAGACACACACACGCAGACACACACACCACACACACACACACACACACACACACACACACACACACACACACACACACACACACACACACACGCACGCAGACACACACACACACGTACACACACACACACAAAACACACACACACACACACACACAACACACACAAAACACACACACACACACACACACACACACACACACACACACACACACACACACACACACACACACACACACACACACACACACACACACACACACACCACACACAAACACACACACACACACACACACACATACACACACACCGCGCGCGCGCGCGCAGACACACACACACACACACACACACACACACACACACACACACACACACACACACACACACAACACTTATACTGATAACGAAGACAAAGAGAGGTAGTTATCAGCGCGTCCCATAGTTTGTAGACGTGGTGTAGCCTGTATGGAGTTGTCCGCATGCAGTGACAATTTCTTGAAGAGAAACTAGAATGGAATCACTGTTAAAACATTCACGACTTGGGAAAGTTATTTTATTTACCGACCTGATGTCTGCTGTCCAAAACACAGCACACTGGATAACTGTGGCGACGATTTAACCGTCACGTGTGTCAACATTGCAATGACTAATTCACCCAGACCATCAATCAACCAGATCATGTTTTAGACCATGCCTGGCAGTGGCGCTGTGACAATGGCAGAGGAGGCGCTGTGGGAAAGCAGATTGCAATCATTATCTCCTCCTGTTGCACCGTCACAGACCATGCCTGGCAGTGAACAGAGTAATTGTTTAAAATATATGGCAAAGGCAATGAAGTCGATCCATCAGTGTAACCCGAATGTCTCAGGAGCTCTCTTGCTCTTGGGCATTGAATCAGCAAATGACTGACATTCAACTTTAAGGATTTCCCACACATACATTTAACATTATGACAAGGTTTTGTTTTCAATACGTTCAAACGGAATCTATGGATTAAGCTTTCAATCTTCCTAGACAAGGAGGAGACTTGTTTGAACGTTTTCCCATTGTACCCATCACTAAATTTTATACAATTGTGATTAATATTGAATGTCTGAGTTCATCAATGATGTTTTAACTTTTTCTCTTAACGTTGAATTTATAATTGAAAAACATTCATTCAAATCTAAGGGAACTTTGAGTGGTATTGCGTAATTGACATTTTGAGCTGCTTTTCGTGCAAGCTGATCTACACGCTCGTTGGGTACTATACCACAATGAGAGGGGATCCAACAAAAAGTGACAGTAATGCCTTGCATGGATAAAAGGTGAATAATGTGATGAATTTCAAATATCATATGAAGTTGGATTGAAGGACATGCAGACTTAATCGAGTAGATTGCTGCTTTAGAATCAACACCTGTTAAGATTTGTGAACTTTCTATTGAAAATTTAGAATAAAATCTAACGATTTAAGTATAGCAAGTAATTCGGCACTGAATATTGATAACTGTTTACCAAGATAGAAGAGCTTTTTACTTTGAGGCTAGGGATTATGAAGGCTGCTCCCGTGTTATTATTTTCTAGCACTGAGCCATCTGTAAAAATTTTCAAATGATGATTGTACATAGTTTCTAAATGAGTGTAAACGATGTTCTAAGACATGTGGACAATCCTTTTTTGAAACATCTGTATATAATCAGTATCAAAGGAGGCTTTACAGTGTTCCCATTTTGGAATAGGTGAATAGTGTGTGTGTGTGTGTGTGTGTGTGTGTGTGTGTGTGTGTGTGTGTGTGTGTGTGTGTGTGTGTGTGTGTGTGTGTGATCACTCAGACTTGTTCTATAGAAAAAGAGAACATTGTTGATAGCAAATTATGCAGAACTGAAGTAGAACAAAACACATTTTTCAGTGTGATCGTTCAATGAAAATAAGTAGGACAATGAAAATAAGTAGGACATGTTGGAGATGAGTGCCGACAAACTGTCAGGATGCAAAAAAAAAAAAGGTTGTGTGTGTGTGTGTGTGTGTGTGTGTGTGTGTGTGTGGTGTTGTGTGTGGTGTGTGTGTGTGGGTGTGCCTTTTTTAAAAGAAACCCAAAAAAAAAATGAAAAATAAAAATGTTTTAAAAGGTCGCAGTAAAAATTAACAGAACTAAAATACTCTAAAACACTGTTTTAAAGTGACCCCTTTTTACCGGAGTGTTAGTTTAAAATTTGCCCCTAATGTTTCGGTTTATAAATTTTGATGTGGACGGGATTTTAGTTTAGTTGCTGTGCATTTGTGATTTTTTTTGTCCCCTGATGTATGCCCCGTAGGGAAGTGGAAAAAAATATTCCGAAGCTTGACCCCTCTGACCTCTCTCCCCACCCCTCTTTTATTCCCCCACGCCCCACTCCATCCCCTCAAGAAGAACTCCTTTTTAAAATGTGAGGGGGGGGAGGGCAGGGGAAAAGGGTAGAGGGGGTGGAGGGGTTGTCAAATGGGGTTTTTTGAGAAATCTTTGTTTATTGACTCCTAAGGCCCAGAGCAGTTTGGGAAAAAAAAAAAGAGCAAACACCGGGGGGGACACTTCAGTTTTTTTTTTTCTTTGTAGTATGGTTTGGAAAAAACTGTCAGAGCTAGTTCCCCCAACGAAAGAGCTTATTTTCCAAATAAAAAATTGTGAATGAGCTTAAAAAGCGACGTTTCTGGTTTGAAAATTAAAATTAAGCAGGTTTGGGCCATTAAGCAGATGTAGGAGCAGCTTTAAACCTAAAAAAGTTTGCTTAAACTGACTTTGGGAACATTGTTTAGGCTGAAGTGTTGTTTTTATTGAAAAAAGGGTTTTTGCATGGCAGGGGGAAATCCGTCTGGTGTCCCTTCAGAGCTCGAAACCCTCTGGTGTGTGAAATGGGAAATCAGTAAAAGTGCCATTTCAGATGCTCAGAAACCCTCTGTGTGTGTGAATGGGGTCGTGTGGTGTCTGCCTTAGATGCTGAAACCATTGTGTGTGTTTTTGAAAAAGGGAATCGTGTGGTGTCCCCTTCAGATGTTTGTGTTGAAATGGAAAGTCAGTGTGGTGTCCCTTCAGATGCTCAGAACCTTGTGTGTGTGAAAAGGGGGAAATCGTAAAGGGGTCCCCCCTTCGTGTTTGTGTGTGAAATGGGAAGTCTGTGGGGTGCCCCCCTTCAGATGCTCAAAGATCCCCATCCTTCCCCTCTCACTCTTTTTTCTAATTTTTAATTTTTTTTCTTTTTTCAGTTGTATACAAATGAAGTGGATTCTCTAACAGAATTGTATCAGGGGCATTGACCTACTGCTGTCGGTTCTTTGTGACGCCTGTACACTGTATACAAGACATGGTTCTTTCATATCATTCAAAAGATCCCATAGAACAACGTTCTGTACACTGTATACAAGACACTGGATCACCGTATCATTAAAAAGATTTACCTCGGAACAACAGTCCTGTACATGTATACAAGACACTGGATCATCGTTCATTCAAAAGATCCCATAAAAACAACATTTCCCTGTACACTGTATACATTAGACATGGATTATCGTATCATTCAAAGATTACCACTCAGAACAACAGTTCCTGTACACTGCTGTATACATTAGACATGGATTATCGTATCATTCAAAGAATACCTCTCAGAAAAAACAGTTCCTGTACATGTATACATTAGACACTGGGTTGTCTATTAAAAGATTACCTCTGAACAACAGTTCCTGTACACTGTATACATTAGACATGGATTATCGTATCATTCAAAGATTACCTTGGGAAAACAACAGTTCTGTACATGTATACATTAGACACTGGATTATCGTTCATTCAAAGTTACCTCTCAGAACAAACAGTTCCTGTACACTGTATACATTAGACATGGGTTTTTCATATTCAAAAGATACTTCAGAAAAAACGTTCTGTTAACTGTATACAAGACACTGGTTTTATCATATCATTCAAAGATAGTTCTTTGATGATACCTGTACACTGTATACAAGCACTGGATTATCATTCATTCAAAAAAATAGTTCTTTGATGTACCCTGTACATGAATACAAAACATGGATTATGTATCTTCAAAAGACTGCCACAGAACAACAGTTCAGACTAGCACTAGAGAGAGGAAGGGAAAAGTAAGCCCTGTGCATTGACAGTCCAAATTGTGTCAACACTAAATGCGGCATGATCATGTTCATAGGCATGGATTGGAAATACAGGCTGTGGTCATGTGAGAGCAGGGTTTTTGGAGGATCACAGCTTTCGAGATTTTTGTCTTATTAATGATCTCATGATGATGGTGACAGTGATGCTAAAGAGTGAAGTCTTATTTGAGGCAGTGCTTCCATTAATAACTTTCAGTTTGAATAATGTACTTCTGCATCAACCAGATTTAAACAGGTAAGATGATCATCCCATCTGAACCCATTTTACAGTTCACATGGAGGAGACGGGAAGTATGAGTTTGAGGAGGGACAGGAGTCATCGAGGGTCATATAAATTCTGTAGTTTTAGTCAGGTTCTGATAAGATTCTCAACCAGGGATCTTCCATAGTTCC
>CM031621.1:56973538-57060638 GCA_018398815.1 Conus ventricosus
AGTCGGTGGTCCATCGAAATAATCAGTATGCTTTGGCTTCTGTTCTTTATTGTGTGTGTGTGTGTGTGTGTGGTGTGTGTGTGTGTGTGTGTGTGTGTGTGTGTGTGTGTGTGTGTGTGTGTGTGTGTGTGTGTGTGTGTGTGTGTGCAAACATGTAACTTTTATAATGTTAAATCATGTCTAGAATTATTTGTGATATATATGAAGAATAATCTATGAAAGAAACAATCGCCTCCCTGTATTTTCAGACTGGAGAATTGGTTGACAGCCAGAAGCAGGAGATGCTGAAATTTCAGTCACCAAGGAAGTCACCAACGATGATGGTAATCTAAATTTAACTTTTGATGAGATAACTGCTGTGTGGTTTAACAGTTGTTATTTATTTTAAATTTAGGGGGATTCCATATCATTTTCAGGTGGGGGCAGTATACTTCCTTTGATCTTTTTTCATTTCCTAGCCAAATTGTTTGTGTTTTATCACAGCTCTTACATAGGCCAGAAATCTTGCTGAATCTGTCTAAGAAAATATGGATCGGTTAAATGATTCTTCGTCACCCTCATTGAATAACTGTGTATCATCTGCAAACTGCGAAATTTTATGTTCAATATTATTTATCTTTATCCTTTTATAGATTTGTCTTCCTGATCATGATAGCTAAAATTTCCATGCACAGGACAAACAAATATGGAGAAATAGGGTTCCCTGTCTACAACCTCTTCAAATTCAAAATAATGGGAATCTGGTTTACTCAAGATTTAAATTATTGTGAAACATGAACTACAATGAAAAATTCGCAGGGGTTAAAATGTTATTTAAAATTTGGTCACAAAGAACCATCACTCCAATTGGGAGAGTAGCTGTGTTAAAATCTCTAATTCTGTCTAACTAATACATCTTTGGATTTTGCTACCTGATCACCTGACCATTTTGTACAAAAACTCCAAAAGTTATGTTTTCAATTTGATTGGAATAGAAAAGGGGACAGGATTAGTAGAAAAACGACAGTAAAAAGTGTACACAAGATGGTTTGAACATACAGATATTCGAAGGTATATATATGCTCTGAAACTTTCATGGCGAGAAAATATAAAACAACGAATCATAAATGGATAAATATTGCAGTTGAATGTACCCTTTTCTTAAAAACTTTGAATGTTACGGACCAATGTACGGTTTAAATTATTCAAACATTAACCTTTTTGGACCCATACTTTCAAAGCATATACTATAGAAACGTTTGCCTCAATATTACGCCAAAAAGTGTTTGTGAGGTGCTAGATGAACCTGTTTTCTACAACGAAAAAATCAAAATAGGTAATGCTGTCATCAAACAAAACAATATAAGTAAGAAAGGAGTATACTCCATCAGGCACTTTCTGAAAGAAAATGGGGAATTTTTCAAACATAGAGAATTCATATCAAGTACACATTTGTCTGTGACTGTATTACGTAGTATAGTTGGATTTCGTCAATAAAACAATACCTAAGAAAAAACGGAATACAAATTAATAACAATACTAATTACATTCATGATGTGCCTAATGCATTGAAAATTATAACAAACACTGATAAAGGAGCAAAACGATTTATGAGTACTTTACATCAGACAATAATAAACCTAACTGTTGCTCAAAGTGGTCAGAAAAAATGAATCAATCATTTCCTGGAAGATGTGTTTTATAAAATCAGTACAATCAAGGATGTAAAACTGAAATGGTTGCAAATGAGAATCATTCACCGAATTATTGCAACTAATATCGTTTTGAATGCAGGGGGTTAACCGATATGTTACAGTTTTCATTTTGTAATGACGAAGAGATTCTATTAAAACATTTTTTATGGAAATTTGCAGATATGCACAAGTATTTTGGAAATCTCCCCAAAAAACTATTGAAGAAAAATGTGAACACACGTATAATGTTGGAATTTTCATGTGAACTAGTAATTTTCGGAGTGGATGAATACCAAAAAGTGGATTCTATCTTAGAGTTTATTGTAATGTTTGCCAAGATGTACATTCATAGATGCAATATTTTTAAAGAATCTTCCAGATATGTTTGTTTTCCAAAGACAGTAAATGCCAAATATAAGATTGAAGAATAAAACGCTAAAATTAACTATAATCTAACATTGTTCAGTAGCACCTGCAACGCATTTTAACCAATTCTCTTCTATAAACAGCAGTTTACTAAACGAGAAAGGGAGAAAAGAAAGGGGGAAAAAGGGAAAAGAAAATTCTACTCTCAAACACAAACAATGATTGTTGTGATCTTAAATTAATTCAAATATGCCTCTGTAGAATTTTCTATTGAATGGACGATTGCCTCGATCTAAAAAATATTTAAGGGACTAGGTGAAGGATAAAGAGAGAAAGACATGTTTCATCCAGTTTCTTTCATTGTGAATAGTTGGATCTGCCTGAACATTTTGACATGCATCCACTGCTAATGACAGGCTTCAGCAGTCCATTCACCTGAAGCCTTTGAAAAATGTCTGCCATGATTTCACCTCTTTGTGATGTACTTTATGTTAGTTGGTATGTGCTTGGCATTCTTAAGACTACAGAGGCTTATCATCCATGAGGATATCATCAGATTTAGTTATCATGCTATCACTTTCATGGGAATATGTTCATGGTTGGTGGGTTTTTTCTCTGAATCGGAAATATTTTTATTCCATATGTGTTGACAGCCCTGGGAAAAGGCCCTGTGTGGTTTGGCTGTGCAATAGTGATCAAACAATAAAGCATGTGTCTGTTGAAAATGATTTACACTGTATCCACATGCACTCCACTCGCTACAGTCTGTCATAGCAGATCCTTGTTTCAAACTACCTGCTTCACCTTGGTGTGGTGACCCGTGGGCCCAGTGACATACTTGGCATAAACAATGATGCAATGGCCGTTTTAAATTTGATTTGCCATCACGATAAGCATAAACCTTTGTCCTTTCTACTACCTAATTTTTGTCCGTGTGTATATCAGTCAGGTAGGTGAATTATCTCTAAATTACAGTACCAGAGCCCTGAGTTTGGTTCAGACTGTCCTGAATCAATATTCGTTATTGCTGTTTCATACAGTTTATATGTTATATAGTTTCTCTACTATTTTTTGCTCATGTCAGAGTCATTTAAGATGTACTATTGACATTACAGTTGACTTGTACACCATTTATGAACTTTGCACTGACAGCCAAATCAATATGATTTAATGATTTAATATCCATTCTCATTGTGGGTTAGTGGCTTCCACTTTTTTTGGCAGGGGCCCCAACCGGGGCCCATTTTCCCTTTGCCTGTAAAGGGTGTGTTTTTTAAAACCCATGACACATGGAATATTTTTTTTGCCAAAAACGGGAGGCCCTCCCTTTTGGGCCACATGGATTTTTTTCTTCCTAAAGGGGGGGGGGGGTGGCTTTTACATTTACAGTTTTAAATTTGGGGCTTGTCCAGTTTTAAAAAAACTTACATTTTTTGTATGAAGATCTGTTTAAAGCGTCCTTCAAAGGGGGATAACAATTTTATTTAAAAAACCTCTTTTTCTTTAAAAAACCCCTATTTTGACCCGTAAACTTACTTTAGGTTTCATTAAAAAAAGTTGCATTGGACTTGGAGCAGTTAGTTTTGTTGATCGGCAAACTGTCTTAGCGGGTTCATAGAAGCTTTTTTAAAGGGTCTGCAGATAGATCGACTTTTTTGTTTGGGCAGATTCACACCTCCCATTTCTGTTTGACATGATGTGCTAGTGTGCTTTTTCTAAACCCCCATGCTCTTTTTTTGCCCCATTTTGCTGAAAGAACACACATTGTGTACAGGATTTAAGTCCCTTGTTCACTATTCTTTGTTTGCATGAATTAGGGGAAAAAAAAATTTTTGTTTTTTTTGGTAACTTTGGGTTTTTATCTTTTCCCCTTTATTTTAAAAATTTTTAATTTATTTCATTTGCTGTCACCACCCCTCCTTGTCTCCCATTGATATTTTTGCTTTGTAAACTAAAAAAAAAGTGTATTTTAAAGAATGTGTGAAAGGTGTTGTTTTTTTTTTTAGACTTGTGGGTTGTTTTTAAACGTGGGGGACACCCCTGAAAGGCCCCTTTTTGCGGTCGGCTGGGCTTTAAGCAACATTACCTTACCTTACCAAAAAAAGTGAGTGTCATCCTTTTTTGATCCGGGCTGAGATGATCAGCATTTTATTATTTCAAGCTGCTGTGGCTTGTTTTTTCCTGTTTTAAATTTAAAGCATGCCCTAATCATGTCTCGCTACTTAGTGTGTTTCACTCGTTGCGAGGAAAAATGCCCAAACCCTTTTTTCCCTTTCCAAAATTTCCCGGCAGTAAATGAAACTGTTCCTGCTCCAGGGGGCTAGGTTTAGTTATTGTTTTATTAGCCAGGATTTTTTTTTTTACACTTTTTTTAATTTTAAAGGTTTTTTTTTTTTCAGCATGCTTTTTGTCTAGCCCCTTCTTTTATTTAAAAAAGGAAATGACATGTAACTGTCGGGCCCCGGGTTTTTACATTTTCCTGGCCTAAAGGGGACCCACAGCCCTTTTTCCCCAAATCCCAATTTTTCGCCATATTATGTATGCTTTGTTTGGCGAAAATATGATGAATACACAAACCCAAAAACCCGAAAAACGCGAAAAAATTTTTCTGGAGCGAAGTTCCTGGGGGTGATGGAACTTGGGGACGTAACGGGTGGTGGGGCTTTGCCCAAAGAGCGACAACTTTTGTTAACTTCGGGTGGGGAAAAATCACTTTTTTGCTTTTGTCTTTTTCCCTTGAAAAAATGCTTCGAAAGGTTAAAAACACTGGCAAGAGGGGGCATGAGCATGTGCCAAATTATGCTGATGAAAAAAGTTTGAAAGTATTTTAAAAATTAGAAAGAAAAAGTTTTACCGTAGTCTTTGAAAGATTTTTTTTTAAGGGCTGATCAAGGGGAATGGGGATGATTAAGAAAAGCTACGGTTTTTCCTTTTTCGGTCTGGGGACTACATAAACGGGGCTGTACTCTACCTTCCTTTCAAAAATTTACCCTGGCGTCAACCGGGCCCCGGGGAGATACAGGCCCCCGCATTTTGGTCGGGAAAAATTTGAGCAACACTCTCAAAAACGCACCCCTTAAGGGGGTAGGAAGTGCCCCGGAAATTTTGATGGCAGGTGAAATCAAATGGGGACCGTCCCCCATTCCTCACATTTTACAATAATTTGGAATTTTGGGTATCCCACTCTTTGTAGAAAAAAATCCCCTTTTTCATTAGAAAGTACCCCAAAAAATTTTTTTTTGGGCGTAAAAAAGGTCTGTGGGTTAAAGTAAACAATGATACTGACACTTTAAAAAAAAAAAACAAAAATAAACCCCAACACATTGAAAAAATATACCTACACAAGTACACCCTGTTCATTTTCAAACATTCTTACAAAACGCATGCACGCAACGCACAAAATGCACGCAAGCCCACGCCCACACAACTCACAACAACACACACCCACACCACACACACACACACCCCACACACACCCAACACACACACACACAACCCCAACACAACACACACACACCAAATTTTTCCAACCCATACAGTGAGACTGAGCCTTGAACAATGCCGCAAAAAAACAGAAAATTTTTTATCTAAACAGGGGTTGCCATAGTTGGCGTTCATAAAAAAGCACACTCAAAAATGACACATTTGTAAAAAAGCGTACATTTCCTTTCATGTTATTAAAACACTTTTACGTCAACAACAAGAAACTGGTTAAGGGGAAAACCCCTTTTTAAAAAAAATCGCAAGTTCCATTTCTGTTTTTTCAACTTTTATTGTTTTTTAAATCTCTCAAAAAGTGTGTTACAATTTGGGGGGGATCTTATTTATCCTGCATTTTTTAAATGAAAATTTTGCAAAGGGGGTAATTTTGATAAAAAATGGTCTGTTTTTTTTTTGGTATCATTTCCCAAAAAAAACAAGTTTTTATGTTGAATTTTTGTGTTCACACTCTCTCTTTAAAAAAAATTCTCAAAAATCCCTCCCAAAAAAATTTTGAAAACTCACAGAACCATAAAAAAATTTTCCCGGCCCGAATCTTTTTCCCTTTCTACAAAAAATACCCGTTGTTTCCCCCTATTTGTGATTCAAAATTTTTTTTCAAAAAATTGTTTTTTTACCTTTAAAAAGTTATAACACGTTTTTAAATTTTGGGAAACCCCCCTTTAAATTTATTTTCCTTTTTTTTTTAAAAAAATGTGTTTTACATTCATGATTCTATCCCCGTCCAGATTAAATTTATAATTTTTTCCCCCTTTGCAAAAGCATTTATATCAAACTAATATATAAATGGCAAATTCTGTCTGTATGTGTGTTTTGTGTGGGGTCTGGGGTTTCCTATAGACCAAAAACGGGTCCAAACCCAAAGTAAAAGAAATTTGGGAGGTACGTCTGGGGTTTTGGGCCGAGGGTGGTTGGGGTAAACCTAAAAAAATCCCCGTTAAAAAAGCTGTTAAAACGGGTTTTAAAAACATCTTTTTTCCCCCTGCTTTTCATCAAATGCCGTTGTGAATTGCACTGGGAAAAGGTTTTCTTAAAAAATTTGAAAACCTTTTTTTGGCAGTTAAAAAAAAACCCTTATTTTTAACAAATTAAAAACCGTTTTAAAGGGGTTTTAAAACTGGTTTTTTGGGCTCCCTTTTTCCAAAACATCCTTTTGAATGAGACATTTAAAACCCAGGTTCCCTGTGTGAACGCACGCAAAAACCCTTGCCACACGTAAAATCCCAAACACCAAAATTTCGGAAGGGGTAGGCCAGTTTGGCCGTTTGGTTAAAGGATACACGTTCAAAATAGCATGCAACCCCGGTTTAGAAAGGGAAAAAGAAAGGGAAAAGGGAAAAAGAGTTGGGTTTTTATATTCAACGATACTCACTGGGGAAACCCGGGGAAAAGACGAATGAAGCGCCAGCGGCAGCTCTTTTAGTCGGCACTACCCCGGTAGGGGGGGGAAACCCCCCTTTTGTAAAAAGAGTGTTGTTTTTTAAAACGCTTGAGCTTTGGGCCCCTAACCGGGAAAAGGCGCTATATAAGTATTCATAAATTTTTTTATTTTTAAAAGCCCCCAAAAAACCCCATAAAAAAAACTGTTTTTTTTTAAAAAGATCTTTTGAAATTTTGGGGAGGTACGTCCCCCCCTTTTGACCCGAGGAAGGGGTTTTTGGGAAAACTTAAAAAAATGAAACTGTAAAAAAACCCTTTAAAAAACTGTTATAACGTTTTAAAGGGCACATTTTCCCCTGCTTTTCTTCAAATTGGCCCCTTTTGACATTGCACAGGACGGGCCTTTCTTTTCCCAAAAAATTGAACCGTTATTTGGCAGTTTAAAAAAACGTTATTTATAACAATTTAAAAACCGTTTAAAAAAACCCCAAAACCCCGAAAATTTGTTTAAAACCCGATCTTCTGAGGTTGGCGGCCACGAGAGTCCTCGGATCGCCACCAAACTTGACATAAGCCTACAGGAACATCCAGCGGGTAACACAGGGTCATTAGATAGTCATTATGACCATTAAATTTGACCGTTAAAAACCGTTCTTTTCCAAATTTAGGCTGTTCTTGCCGCTGTCAATTTTGATCACAATCCCTTATTTTTTAGGTTTCAGCGATTTGCTGGGATTTTGTCTCGTTTTCTTCTGTTGAAAAACCTCATGATGATCAGTCTGGGTCTGGAGCTGCTTGGCTGGCTGGTCCGATGGGCGATTTTGATATGGTTCTCCGTGGTCAGCACTTGCACTTTCTGATTGAAAATATTGACACATTTTTTAATGCAGTCTTCCGCAGTCTCTCCTGTTGCTTCTGGGACACGGTAGAGACAAACATTCCATCTTCTAGTGTATTGCTCTAGATCGTTGCTTGCTTTCTGCACATTATTTTCATGAGTCTTCAGCGCATCTTTCAATATTTCCCCTTTTCTTTTTAGGGCATTTACCTCTTGTTGCAGTTTTTCATTCTTTGTTTCACAATCAAAACGTTTGCAGTCGAGTTTTTCCATCTTTTCAGGAAAGTCTTAGTCATCAGTTGCATTTCTGATTTCACAGCTAACATGTCTTAAGTTTAGTTAGCTCTTAGAGTTTTGTGCTGATGGCATTGAACATTTCCTGCGCATCCATGTCGCTTTCCTCTTGCAGTTTCAGTTCAACGTGTGGTTTTTTTTGTGTGTGTGCAATGATGAGAAATGTCCAGATAACTTTCCAATGAAGTAGACGATCTCGTTCTTTTCAAATTAGTAGAAAAGTTCTTAATGTTGCTGATCATCACTTAAAGACAGTTTTCCACAAAACTACGTTGGCTTGAATTCATTCTGTTTGCTTACACAGTTCTCGACATAGCCTTCTTCCACAAGTAGCCATGCACAGTTCACAACAGCAGATGTAGTTTCAACATTATATTTTCCAAGTTCATGTTTTTTGCACTGCCCACCACCAAATTATGGGTTGAACTTTCATAAAATTTACATATCTGTGTTAAGCAGTTTCATGTGCATCTGATGCAGATTAACATGGGGTGATTAAAGCAGTAATTAATAATAGATTACTGAAAAACCAACCGGAGCACAAAAGGTGCATGTCAACCTCAAACTTGAGTGGAAGCGGAAGTTGATACTGATGCTTTAACATGGTTGCTAGTAATGTAGTATACAACTGCTGTGATACAAACGATGCATGTTTGCCACAGCATGGTTTAAACTTTCCAGTTGGAGTTCTCCTATTCTGTAGAATATACTCTTTAGAGAACAGTAATATGCCGACTCTACGCCACTTTCGCCCTCACCCAGTTTTCGGGCGAAGTGACCTAGAATCAGCATTATACTGTTCTCTGACAAGTAAGACTTCAATAACTAAAAAATAACGATTATCTACAAACAAACATACTGTGCAGGGTTATCCGTTTTCAATACTAATTTACTAAACTTTTCAGATTTTAATTTTTGCTTAATCCTATGTTTTTCCTGGTCATTTTCAATAACATCATTTTCACGCAAACATTCATCAAATGAGTCTCTGTCTTTCATGTGAAATAAAACTACAGTCTTTAACTGTTCTCTAAAGTCTTTTAAAACCGAGTTATATTTTTGGCATAAAATCCACACACTTATCCCAGCATGTCTTCCGCTGAAAGCTAGTTTCGACAAAGTGTTTCTCTTTTTAACTATGTCTCTTTCTGCCGAACAGTCATCTATAATAAATAGTGTCTGCGTTCCTTCAAACAGTCTATAAAACTGTTCTAAACACTCACTCAGTTATTGCTAGGTTTAACTAAATATATGTCATCATCTGTCCATATAAACCTTCTATCATGATATGCTTTGTTCCATTTAAGTGTTGGACAGAAAACCACAATATGATTAAAATTATAACGATAAACTGTTTGTAACAGGTCTAGGACAAATATTGTTTTTCCACAACCAGTTGCCACAAATCAATGAGCAATGAGGAGTTTTTGGCATAAAGTTTAACTGCTCCATGGTTTTATAGAAGAATTTAATCTAATCCAGTTATTATTTTTATCATGCCCTCTGTTAAAACTTGTTCAGTATGATAAAATCCTATAAGGTCTAAATGTGTAAGATTAATCCAATTTAGTGCTGTAAGATTGTTACTATTTAGACTAATATTGATTTTGTTGCTTGTTGTTATGACCTTAATATCCTCACCATTGTGAAGAATGACAACAGTAACTTTAAGACTGTCAACGTCTAAGTTTTGCCAGCTAATTAGAATTCCTTTAAAAAGGACGTCACTAACGCCCACAACCCCATCCCTCTCCTTATCTTTTAAGACAGAAATTTCAAATATTATTGTGAACGTGTCCCCTAATTTCATTTGCGGCATGAACTGTAATTTTGTAGAAGCATCTTTTAAAACCGCTTCTCTTCTGTGGAGGATGTACTGTATTTTTCCATACGGCTTTATTTCAATCTCTTTCCGACTATTGTCATCTGGCATAAGACTTACATGTAAAGGGCCAGAGTTGAATGCTTTTCTGAAACTTTTTTGACGGCCAAAAAATGTAAATGGGCTTATGAATTCAAATTTTATGTCCATTCTAAATATGGTTCTACGTGCCATTTGAGGTCAGGTTTTCGAACTATTTTATATTCATACTGGCCAACATTATTTGCCTCTAGATTGCGCAGTTGTTCTAGTTTAGGAAACTTTTTGCTGTCGCCAACCTCTTTACGTTTATAATCACCATCTTTAGTGTACTCAAAACCATACAAAGTGCCTATTTCGCCATTCTGTTCAAAGTCCGCAACGTCTGCAAGGTCTTTTAATTCTAAAGTTATACACCTTACAGGCGCCAATGTAACTCCTGGTTCTTCTGGCCCACGCGACATTATTTTTTAGTAGCGTATTATTTTATTTCCAAAACAATGTGTAGGTTATCACATTTCACAACTTTCCCCGCTTTGTCTGCAATTTTTATATTAAATGATCCAACCCTCTCACAAACTAATCTTTTAAACTGTAAATTAGGGAATTGTATAATTTCATAATCGCAATATGCAGCTTTCCCTGACGGAAGAGCTCTTAAAACAGTTGAGGGCCTTCCATCATATAAGTTTTCATCAGTGCTCAGCTCATCCAATGAACATAGAGTAATGAATGTAATGCAAGATCGAGGGATTTTCCCCCCTCATAAGTTGTTTTGTTTGGCACAACTCTAAATCTATGATTGTCATCTGCAAACCTAACATTTTAGCTAGCTCTACATCAAAAGGTAATGTGCTACTTCTTCTTCAGGTTTGAATGTTACATTTTTTTTTAGATTTGCATTGTTAAGTTTGAGAGTAATGTCAAAGTTACCATGCTTCTTTAGCGAACAAACCCGTAAAAATCCATCAGGTAGGGTTTAACTGGCTAACTACCTTCCCTTCTTTATTAACTTTTAGAACTGCATTATTTTTCTTGGTTCATTTAAATATTAAACCTTACGACTTTGTAGAATATTTCATGGAGCGCGACCGTTCTGGTTCCGCATTCGTTATTAATAGCATTCTAAAACAAGGGGGCGTCTTGAGTTGTTATTGTTACAAACATTTTTTAAAACAAAATTAAAATGAGGTGCATTCAAATATACTGATGCAAAATATTCTGTTGGGCCGCACTACAATCTTAAAAATATAACAACTGACACCCTTGACATTTCTGTGACCCAGACTGACACCTTTCATAAAAAGTAAGTACTCCATTAAGCAGATATCTTAACCCTCCTATTAAAAACGACCGCACCCCAAAAGTGGGGTTTTTAGTCATCCGATGCAGTTTTATCAGAACCATTTTAAACTTTGCTGTGTTTTGTGCATCAACTGGATGTGGAGTGTCGTATGCTGATCATTTAAATCATCCTGATTTTTTGGGTGAGGTCGTGTATAGATTTCATTTTTATTACACCTTCAGACGAAATTTTGACTGAACAGCAAGCACCATTGCCAAATGACAAACCGTTTAATCCATTCAGCAACAGAATAGACATGAAGGCTTTTGAAAGAATCTGTAACGATTCAATATTAACATCAAGACAGACTTAGACAAAAGTTGGACCGCAATCATGGCTTAGGCACCCCTTTTTAAATTGGGGCGTGCACAGAAAATATAACTATGACTGGAATCCTCCTTACACATCTTTCTCTTCAGGCACAGCTGTTCACCTCGGGTCCATAGAGCAAGAGCATAAAACAGCATGGACAACATTTATCTTAGACACTTCTAAGGGCCTAACTAAAGCAGGATAGAACGAATAAATGACTCTATTCGTACTTACGTTTGGTGTTTGCTAGGTTCACAAGCACAGGAAAGATCGAGCAAAAACTGATCCTTCTACTGGCTTTGATGCACAAAAACAATACTTAGCAAACTTAGAGGATGCCATTAATTCTACAGTTGATTTTCCTTCAAGTATAAAAGGTACCAAGATGTTTTACAATACGCAAGATCAAAAGTAGACTTTGCTGTTGGCACTGGTTTATACATGCTACCTTCGGGACCTCAGATCCAGGTGGGAACAATAATAAACTACAACAATGAAATTCTCGTTGCAGGAATAAACAGAAGGTCGGACAAAACGACATAAATTCGGGAGCCAGTAATATTGCAAGCAGTAAAAGAACACCCAAGAATAAGTCATCCAATCCCCGGGGCCCAAAGCCCAAGGCCATTGAAGACTCAGCAAAGCTCGCGGACTCTGTTCGCGATGGCCATGAATATAAAAAGACAGCGCTTGTTCTTGGATTAATGGTATAGGATTACTTGGTCTTTTATCTTACTAAATAGTAACCCAACTATTACGAGAACAAATTGTCCATAAGTGCTCGGCCATAAAGCCAACTAACTTTGCTTGCGTAGACAAAAGCCAGCTGACAATACTCCCCAATATTCCGGGTTTAAAGCGTTTACGGCTTTACCAGCTAATTTTTTTAATAAACTTGCAAGATGATCAAGCTGTTTTTTTACCCATGATTTATCAGGCGGAGATGGAGGCGATGGCGGCGGAGGCACTGGATTTTGACCTCCGCCGCCGCCTGTATAGCCAACCCCAGTGTGCTTATTGGCAAATCCTAAGGCTGTTATAACGCTTGCTAATGTACACCTTGCTCTCAAAAACAGTGTTGTTTTCGTTCTGCTAGTGTCGTGTCTTCATATAAAATTTTTTCGATAGTTTCTCTTATTCATTCACTTGAGTTCGAAATTGGTCCCGGTTAGTAGTCGTCACTTCTAGTCTTGCTGATCTTTCTTTTCCCAAGATCTTTAGTCTTTGGGCTATTCTTTCTTTAATATCAGGCCTAAGTTGGCGTCATCAGCCTCAACGAGTTTTTCTTTTTCTCTTTTTATATGCCCATCTAGTTCACCTAGTTTTGCTAAATTGTTTTTTAATTCGCCTCTGATGGTTCTTAAAGCATGATCAAGGGCCGTTAGTTCTCGCATGGGTAGCGGTGATCGTGTATAGTTTTTAAAACGCTGTTTCTTCTGAAAAACTGGATTCTGTTTCTTTTAACATTTATTAATTCACTTCTGATTGAATTTAATTCTTTAAGTTCCATGTTTGCTTTTGGGTTTAAACTGTCGGGAGTTCTTGCAGTGTGTTTTGAAGTTTAGAAACTGCCTCCCCCCTTTAAATTTTTGGGGCCTAACAAGGCCAAGGCGATTTTGTCGCTCGCAGGGAGCCTATTTCTAATTGAACCCACGGCTAAAAACTTTGATGGTCTTTTTTAGTTGTAAGCTGAACAAGTTCTCCTTGATCTTTTTTCACAAAAAAATGGTCATTTTTTACTTCAAAATCATTAGGGTCTATAAATTCGGGAGGTTCTTGACCTAAACTTGGTATAATGATCTGACCTTACTTTCTGTTAATTCACGCCGCAAAGAGAGCCCCGAGCGATGTTTGTACCAAAGGATCATTTCACTCATGTCGTCTCCAGAATCTAAAACATCATAATCTTCATCCTCAATGCCTGCCATTTTTTTAAATAATTAACTTTTTTATTTTGTTTTATAAAAAATGCCACAATCATATGGCTCGATTCTTGCCCGCATGAAAGCTGAAAAAAACCCCATGGCGTGAAGGGAAATAAACGGAATATACTGTTCCAAATAATCCATCTACTATTGATGAAGATCAAATTCTTACTGTCAGATTTCCAGACTTAGGAGCGGATGATTTGATTGTGCCGGGGCTTTTCACGGCTTACTTTCAAAATAGAACTCGATTCAACAACAGACCCAACCAGAACAGTTGTTCAGAATCTGGGGCGGGCAACGTTAAGAAAATTTCTGTAAAACTTGAGGGGAAAGAAGTATTTTCTTTAAACAATGCAGACATATTTTTAACCTATTCTGATCTATGGCAAACCGCGAATGAAAGGGAAGATCTTGCGTTTCAAGGAATTGGTAATGAAAAAAGCACTAAAACTTAGAATAGGCGCCGAACTCGCCTCAGGTGATAAAAGCAGCAAAAAGTCTTTAGCTGTAAGTTATGCGTTTGGAAATCGCTTTTCCATTCCTTTAGATTTTGAGTTGTTAAAAGCGCATGGCCCCATACCTTCAAGGGGTATTAAAAGACAGATTGTCATACGAACTAAACTTTTAATGACTACAACGTGTTATCAATCATCAGACACCGAAGCAAATTTACAGCATTTCTGACATCTCGTTAGAGTTTGATGTTGTTAGCAACTAATTTAGCAAGGCTGATTGGGCACCAATATGAGTCATTAGTAATATATTACGAGCATGCGCCATCATTCAAATATCCTAAAAGCAGGGCAGACGCTATAGGGAAATTTTTAATTTTTGTGTCGCAGTAAAATCGCTTAAAGGTTTTTTTATTGCTGTGCGAAGATGAAGAACCATTCCCCAAGAGAAAGTGAAAATTTTTTTAATCCAAAAATAACAAAAGTAAAATGTTCGATTGATGGTAGTCCAAAACCAAATCTAGGGCTAGCGGACTTAGGCCTTATCATCATTTTGGCGAAATAAGAAAATTGTTTGGGGGTGGGGGGTAGAAGTCCAACAGCAGACTGGTCAAAAGATCTACACCTTCACAGTGTTGGGCTTTAAATTATTTAACATCAAAATACGGTTTATGGATTAAACCTAAGGCAACAGAGGTTAATCAGTTGCATGGAAGTGGGAGAGATTTTTAGAGACATAATAAACATTCAAATTGATAAAGAAAAAGAGGTGTTAAAACCCGCTTAAGTACATTTGTTTTTATTATATGATGCACAGCTAAATATTGAAGCTAACAGATTTAAAGATGTAGTATACTAATTATTTTTCATTTTATAAAAAGCATGTCTGTTCAGGTTTATCCAAATGTGCCTACGGGCGCCGCCAAAAGAAGGGATAGCAGGCAATTCTGCTGTTATAGAAAACCCAAGCATAAAAACCTTCAGATTAACAAACATTACACAAATGCAACAAAAACTAGAGCAGGACCTTTAAAAATTACAGCAAAACCAAACGAAGGTATTCTGCTGTCTTTAATGCTGTTACCTATTTTAATACGGGAGCATCGACTATAAGTGCTCTATCAGCAGGAACGAGTTTTTGGTCTCTTAGCAACAGGCCGTAGGTGAAACCGGCAGTTTTAACCTCTAGGAGGTTTGTCTTTAGCTCTTGGCCTGTGTTCATTAGCTGTAGGTGCCGCCAGCAAAAAAAAAAACTAAACCCCAAAAAGCACACAGCTATGGTTCAACTAATAACAGCTAAAAATTAGCTCGTTCAAACTGACAATAAATAAAGCGCTAGCTGACCAAAACATCACGGATGAAGAATTTAATCGTTTACAGGCCGATTTTGATGACTACAAAAGACAAAGTTTGATCTTCAAAGAAAGGCGGGGGCAAGTTTTCTCCCAAAAGCCAGACGCCGAGCAGATAAAAAAAGGGAAAGCTTAAAAAAGAAAACGAGACATTAACTCTGTTTAACAGCTCACATTAACAACCCCCAAAAGGTTTTATACTTTAGTTTACGAGTCCAAGCACAAAAAGACCGTTGATATTGATTCTGATTAAGCCGTGTATTTTTTTTAAATTTTAAATAAATATGTTGGGTTAGAAAAGAAAGACAGCATGGCTAAGAAATTGAAGGCCCAGATGAATTGTTTGAAGGAATTTCTCGAGAAAGAGCGTTTATCAAGAGCACTGATTTATATTGATTTGAAGTTATTGACCCTACCCAAAAGTTTCAGGCAAGCGTGTACATGCAATTTCTCAAGTTCCAAGAAAACTAACAATAGACCCACCAGTTAAAGTAAAGTTAGCTGTTTTTAAACGACTATGTAACAATAAATGAAGAAAAATCTAGAAGTCTGGGTCTCAACTAAACAACAGACTATTCTTTCCTCTAATGACAAAACACCCGGTTGGGCAGACGAACTGCTTTCACAGTTTGACGCTGCCGCTGAAGAAGCTAAAATGAGAGGGGTCTGGTTGGGCAGGGGCGAAGTCTTAGAGATTAGATTAAAAAAGGCTAAGTATGCACCGATTGTAGGCAAGGCTTACATTCCGCTACCTCGGATTGGTTTTAAAGAGAGCAGTTTTTTCATAAAAATTCAGACAACAAATGTTTCATGTGGTGCGTTTTGCAAGGCTGCATCATGTCCCCCGAACACGCAGAGAGAGTGACTAACTATCGGGAATACACCAAAGATCTTAACTTCAATGGAATATCCTTTCTGTTAGTGTAGACCAAAATTTTATCAGTTTGAAGAACAAAACAACCCAATAACTGTTAATGTATACACATGGGATGAAGAAACAAATTTGGTTTCCCAATTTAAGTGTCCAAGAACAGTCCCAAAAATAGGCGAACCAGCCAAAAGTCAGTGGACTACTCCTAATGTTTTCGCCAGCAGGGTGCCCCCTTACACCAAATTTATACGCACAATGAGCAGATTATTAGCGCATACTTTAAAACATGAACATAAACAAGAATTCTGTAGAAAATGTTTAACAAGAATTCCAACCGCTCAAGCCGCGCTTGAACATATAAAAAATTGTAAAATCTGGGAACTGTAAGGACAGAACTAACTACGCCCCCCGCCGGATTAAAGTTAGTTTTAAGAAAATGGAAACGGCTGCAAACAAGTCCATACGTAGTTTTTCGCAGACTTCGAGTCGCTTATGTTCCCTTTTGAAGGGCCAGCGCCCCAAAAACTTCGAAAAACGTCTTAATGAGTAAAACAAACAGATTTGTTCATTTGCCTTCATTATTGTTAGGTCGGATGGCGTTTATTTAGAGCCAGAATTATACAGAGGACCAGATGCGGCTAGAAGATTTTACAGCGCATGCAGCAAATGCGTAATGATTGTTCTAATAACTGAATTTTTATCTGAAATCATGATGACGTCTGAAGACCAACAAAAGTATGCCTCAGCCACTCACTGTTGGATTTGTGGTTTAGGCCTCTCATCAGACGCAGCGAATCCAAAAGTAAGAGACCATGATCACATTAGTGGAAAGTTCAGAGGAGCGGCGCATAACAAATGCAATTTCAACTAAAGTTTGAACCAAAGACATGGAAGCTGCCCATCTTCTTTCATAACTTGCGAGGTTTTCGACTCTCATCTTATATTGCAAGCAGTAACCAACGCCTTCCAGGTAGCATGCATTGCACGTCATCAGAAAAGTACATGGCTTTAATCTAAATAACATGTCCTTTCTACGACTCTATGCAGCACATGATGGGATAAATTTGAGGCACTGGCTATGTCCTTAAAGCCTGCCCAATAACGGAAAAATATTTTGACTCAACTCTTGTTAGAAAGGGTGTTTACCTTTTGAATACATGAACCCGTTGGGAAAGGTTTGATGAAGACTCACTTCCGCCTAAAGGCGCGTTCTTTTCTAGTCTTAGAGGAAAGGACATCAGCGACTCCCATTACCAGCATGCTCAAGATGCTTGGGAAAAGTTAGATTGTAAAACGATGGGAGACTATCATGATTCATATTTAAGGGCAGATGTATTTTGGGTTTGGGGGACGTCTTTGAAAATTACAGAAAGACCTGCATGAACTTATAGCCTGGATCCCGCGCATTACAATTCTGCGCCCCGGGTGAGCTGGGATGCTTTCTTAAAGTTTTCTGGAGTACAAATTTATTTTTTGTCAGATTTTCCAATGCTTCAGATGATTGAAAACGGATTGCGTGGAGGAATTAGTATGGCATCGCCCTCATTCTGTAAAGCAAACACAAATCTTGGACGACTACGATCCAAGTAAAAGGTCTAACTTTTCTACATGTATTTAAAAATGCAAAAAATCTGTATGGATGGGCAATGGCGCAATCACTTCCATTACGTAACTTTAAAATGTACACAGGCGGCGATCCGAATAATATTCAAAAGGCATAAGTGGTTGGGCAGTTTAACGCCTGATCAACAGCGTGGTTTCATTCTAGAAGTTGACTTAGAATATCCTCAGGAACTCCATGACCCGCATAATGACTATCCATTAGCAGCAGAAAGTCTAAAGATGGATCCAAGAGAACCACCTAAACTTGTGCCTAATCTTCGAGGCAAAAAAAATTATGTCTGTCATTACAGACTTCTACAATTTTATTTAAGGCATGGTTTTTTAGTTGACAGCAGTTCATGCATAATTGCTTTTGATCAAGAAAAAGTTCATGAAACCATACATCATGAGAAAACTGATCTCAGAACCAAATCCGCAGATGCTTCAGAAAAAGACTTTTTTAAACTGATGAACAAACAGCTGTTTTGGAAAGACATGGAGAATCCGCACAAGCGCAAAGATGTCAGATTAGTTCACCAAAGAGAACGAAGCAATTAAGCTGACTTCAAAACCTAATTATCAGGACTTTAGAAAATTTCATGATCACCTTTTTTGGGATAATGATGAAAAAAAAAGAATGTCAAATTAGACAAACCTGTATTTATTTGGGTTTACCGTTTTAGAATTATCAAAGCTTTTGAAAGTTTGAATTTCTTATGACTACCCTTTTAAGCCCTCGTATCCTGAGTCCAGAGTACTTTACACAAAATACAGACAGTTTTGTTATAGAAATTCCTACTGAAGACATCTATAAAGACATGGAAATGGAAGTAGCTAAAGGACATGCGGGATGGTATGACACGTCCGATTACCCTAAAGATTCGCCTTTGCATTCAATACTAACAAGAAGGTTTTAGGAAAGATGAAGGATAATTAAACTGGAAAGGTGATCAAGGAGTTTGTTGGTTTAAGGTCAAAAATGTACAGCATTTCGAGCCAGGAAAAATCATTAAGAAAGCCCAAAGGGAATAATCTCGCAGCGTTGTGCAGTCAAACATATCACATGACAACTACAAAGAAGCTTTGTTTGGCAATAACTTTTCATCATGACAACGTAAAACTGCGATCTAATCTTCTGAGATCAACACTCAGTTGTAACAAAGAAGTCATTAGATAGAACAAACACAAAAACGGGTGTTTGTTAATCCGGGGTTTCATATGCAATCGGGCACTGGAGGACCGCATAAACAGGGGTTTTTATATTTTTCATCAACTTTATTATAAGATCAATCATAGCTTCATCCCAAATTTATTTAAATCTTTTCTCCTGTTTGCTTGACGAGTTCGAATTTTTTTTATTATTTCAAGATATTCTTTTTCCCAATTTGGGGGTTTGAGTTGTAGGTGATCTGGATGATTTAGCATGCATTGATTAATCCCGAAAATGTTTCCTTAATAGCATTACACGCCGAAATGATTCCCCTATCATTTTCAAGGTCTCTTCCTTTACCATTTGTTTCGTTTTGCGCTTCCTTCTGGCCTTCCATTTTTTAAAACCAAAAAAATGTTTTACGTAAATTAATTAAAGCGGAACTGTGTCGGTGGGATTATCTGCAGTTCTTCTTTCACAAAAGATCTTTGAGGAGCTGGTTTTTTTTGTTGTGTCAGTTTCTCGTAAATTTCACGGGCGGATTCATCTTTACAATTCTTTTTATTTCATATGGATCAACACTCCAAATGGATCGGTTGCCCTGATGCGAGTGTCCCCTTCTGCTTCTCCCGGTAAATAAAGGTACCTTTCTTTCAAACCAAACGGTAAAAAGTTTGCTGGGTGTACTGGAGTCTTCAACAAAAATTTATTGTTTTTCTTTTGATTGCTTGTACTGGTTTTAACCCTTTAAATTCTTCATTATTCATTGCGCGCAAAACTGAGGGCAGTTTCTAACCCATTCTGTGTTGCGAGAATTGTCAATCAGCTCCTGTGATACTGGTAGGAGGAAAAGTCTTTCGGCTAACTGTTTGTTAAAGTTTTCAACTAAAGCCTGTGATCTGTGAACTCCTGGAATGCCTCTTCTAATGGTAACTCTATGTTTTAACAATAATTGTTCACTTGGCCTTTAAATTCTTTTCCATCGTCAACTTGAATCATGCGAGGATAAGTTAGTGGCCCTCGTTGGTATATCAGTTGTATAGCGACAGCAACAGCAGAAGCGCTCTTTTGTGTTAATAGGCTCCGCATCTTTGTATCTTGAAGCCATGTCAATGACTGTGAGTGCGTACTTAAATCTTTTTCGTCTAATCCTATCAGAGGGTAAATATAGAAGATCCATTTGATGGGTGTCATTTGGAGTTGTATTGACAAAGTGTGGTCTCTGTATTCGTCTAGGGGCAGGTAAATAAATTTGCCAGATTGCTTGTTTAGATAACCATTCCTTCGCTGTTTGTTCACTGACTCCCGCCGCTTGGCTTAGCTTTTGTATTGCTGTGATACCCTTCCAATATCCTTTGGGCGAATAATAGATTTTGTTCATTTTTTATTCAGCCAATATTATGTGCAACAAAATACACGACGGTCATACCAAAGGCAATAAACGCGATTTCTTGCATCTTTTGTTTTTCTGATGGTTGATAAAAGTCACTGAATTTTGGCGGGGGCAATGTCTCGATTGGTTTGCCTGTTACAAGATAATATTGTTTTATTGCCTGGTCAACATCTTTAAATGTGTAAGCTGCATGCCCCTGTTTTTTCAGTGTGTTATTAATAAATCTAACTGCTCAATTCTATGCTTTTCATAGGCGTCTTGTGCTGCAGCTAGTTGCTCCACAGCTTTGTTATGTCTTTTTCTCTCGCCTTCATCCCGTAGTTTACTAAATGCGTAATTACTACCGCTAAAAGCAAGCGCATTCACCACAGCGCCACCTATCATCATTACGAGTGAAGCCATTTTTATAAATGTATTTTTTCTTACATATTTATATTGTCCGGAATTATTCCTTGCTTGACTAGAAAATCTTTCGTGGCAAACGAAGCTGCAATGATAGCAATTAGCTTTGCTGAATCCTCAAAGTCTAGTTTGCCAAGATCTGCGGGTTTAATTCTTAACAAGTTTTTAAACCAAGCATTGAGTATCCTACACTTAGACCTCCAATAACAGCAGAATGGAATACAAGGTTGGCAACAGTTTTTTCGGTGCTCATTTTTTAAAATAAAATAATTATAATTTAATAAAAAACATGAACAGCGATGATCTACTACAGCTACAAGGCGGCCTAAACCTTCCTGAACTTATGAATGACCAAGTTGATGATCAAGCTATTATGCCCAAAAAGGAGAGGCTGTATTCTCTGGCAGCATGTGGGAAAACAAAACAGTTCCTCGGAACTGAATTCAGCATAGAACAGATTCAACAGATGCCGCCACAAGACATTATTAAAGTATCATAACAGGTATGAAGCGCAGCTGGGGTCTAGAATGGTGAAAAGGTGTGGGGCAAACGGTTCTTAGTTTGTACACTAAACTAGTCAGTAGTTTTTGCTCCCATTGATTCTGAACAAGATCTTACGTATGATTTAACGCAAGATCCAGTTTTAACAAAGTCATTAGAGTCTCTAGGGTGTGATTTATACTACAGATTTGGAACATTGTTATCGCCATTAATCATGGGATTAATAACTTTTAATCATATAGATTTTGTTTCCCTTAAAAATGAACGAGCTGGAAAATCATCAGAACCAGAAAACATTGAATCAGGTGGAGAAAGTAACCAAGCCAGAAATCATCAGAAAACACTGAATCAGGTGGGGGCCAGTGAAAAGTGTCCTCATCCGGGGCGTGTTAAAGCAGGAAAAAAAATTAGCAGAGTGGAACAGACAAAAAAAATTAATGTTACAGAATATAAATCATCATGAAAACATAACACCGCCAACGCCAGAACAAGTTGATTCAATGCCAGCTATAAAAACTCCATGTGATACAAGGGCCCCAAAGTCTTCATGGAATATTGAACTTAAAATGTTGCCATTTTTGGCGCCATTGCTGCTGTTGGGGCAGTTATTGCGGCTATAAAATATATACACAATGGCAACAGAAACAAAAGCAACCAAAAAATCTGAACCACTAAATGCAGAAAAAGACACAGCACGCCAAAACCGCCAATAACAAAGCATCATTTGATCCATTTATAATGGAATAATATTTTAAATTTTTTTAATAAAAATAGATCATGGCGTATTATAAAATGATAAAGTCAATAAATAAAGACATGGAGTCTATAAAAGACATTTCCATAGACCAGAATTGTAATCAATGCGGTTGCTTCGGATGTAAGAAATTCATTAAGATCTATGCTGACCGATCTTGCGCAGAGAACGCTGAGCAAGATATTCTCAGCGATGACGCGTTTTTTGAGGCGTGTGTGTACTATATTAGACATCTACTATTTAAGACAAAAACATAGAACGTATTTTTTTGATAATTATAAGATAACTGAATAAGAACTTGGTTGTACTTAAAGGACGACTTAATTACATTCTTGAAGTAACTTAATCAAGAACTTAATTAAAAACTTAATCAAGAACTTATTAAGAACTTGAAGTAACTTAATTAAAAACTTAATTAAGAACTTGGGGTGACTTAATTAAAAACTTAATTAAGAACTTGGGGTGACTTGGGGGTAGGAGTGTGTGTGGTGTACACAGGGGGACGTGCGTGCGTGGGGTGGGGGTGGGAGGACGTGCGTGCGTGGGGTGGGGGTGGGGGGACGTGCGTGCGTGGGGTGGGGGTGGGGGTGGGGGGACGTGCGTGCGTGGGGTAGGACAAAACACACACCACACACAAACAACAAACACAAACAAACAACAAACAAACACACAATAGACAGTTGAAGCAAGTTTTCAGGAAGAATGTTTGCCAGGCGGTTACGCGTAACCGTTACTATTTTTAGAACCACGTCATACTATCGCCAGTAGTCCAAAACCCCGCCGCGCAGGTCTGCACGCTGTTAGGCCGTCCCTGTGGTCTCAACAGCCCAGCCTTTGCTGCTGGCCAGGCGGTTACGCGTAACCGTTACTATTTTTAGAACCACGTCATACTATCGTCAGTAGTCCAACCACATATGATCACTTGGCCTAGTTTGCTGTGCTCCTCTTTTCTCAACCAGGCTTGCAACTGGCTTTAGCAGAGTTACAGCAGTAATTGCTGTAGCCAAGCTTTTATGGCGGCTCTAATCGCCAGTAGTAGTACATCCGTCATTGTATATTTGGAGCATTTATATAAAGATAGTGCTGGCCTCACACTACTCCTCTCCATACTGGTAGATGTACTAAGGTCTGCCTAGCCCTATCTAGTTTTGCCAGAACCCCGAAAAACGCCATCCAGTTGCATAAGGGCACACTTGAAAGGCAATGAACTGGTTAGAATTAGAAAAGTAGAAAAGTATACACATCTTAATACACAGATCAGCTTGCCACATAAACACTGAATCTGTAGTTAACAATCAATCAAGTCTAATACAAACTAAAAACATTTTTACTTGGGGAGGAACAGCAAAAATGTTTCAAATATAAGTTTTTTAGCATACGAATCAGCCGTGTTTACCTCCACCTTAAGAAATGAACGCCATGTTTTTTAAACATGGCTTTAGCTGTCTCAAGCCAGCTCCCAACAATCAACGCGTGATGGTTTGTTTTGCTTCGGGCCCCTTTCAACAATGCAGCGCCATTTATTAGATAAGAAACCATCTCATCGATAGTCAAACACGTATTAAAACTAGCTACATCTTGTTTCATTTCCTTGAACCAACAAACCTTTAAGATAGTCGTCATTTCCAAAGCAGTTAGTTCACTTTTCGTTTTCTAGAAAAACAATCTCTCCGGTTTCACAACATGCTTCGCCTAATTCTTTCAACAAATACTCTAACATGCAGTTAAAGTAAAACTTATGGCCTCGAATAACAAACCTGTTCTTCAGTAACGTTTTAGCCATTTTAAAATAACACAATTAAAACACAGTGGTCACACCAGAGCGCAAACAAAACACAGCCTTCTTGTTCAATAGTCCGAGCAACAATGGCAAACCCGGTCGTGTCACGCGACAGCCTCGATTCGGTGTGTCGACGTGGCAATCTCGAATTTTCCAAATCATTTTCTGATGCAATGGGTTGCAACCCAGCCGAGTGTGCTTCGTTTACACAGCGCGGGTTAACCTAGTCGTGAGCGGGCCGCTGATTGGCCGGGCTGTGACAGCGCCGCCACGCGTTGGCGTAGGAAGGCTGATGTCATGCTAGGCAGGAAGGAGGGGGGAAGAGGGGTAGAGGAGGTGCAGCAGTATTGATTTTTTGGCCTGTGTGTGAGTGTTTCTCTGTGTGTGCATGTGTCCGTGTTAGTTTGTGTGTGTGTGTGTGTGTATGTGTGTGTTTGTGTGTGTGTGTGTGTATGTGTGTGTTTGTGTGTGGTGTGTGTGTTTGTGTGTGTCTGTGTGTGTGTGTGTTTGTGTGCGTCTGTGTCTGTCTGTCTCTCTTCTCTGCCTGTCTGTCTGTCTGTCTGTTCTGAGGACAACTTAACCTTAACGGGCTTTGTCAGGGTTTCTCTCTCTCTCTCCCCACGCTGTAATTAACATACCGCGAAGTAATCAGATAGCCTGGTGCACCCACCGTGTATATGGGCGCGTTCAGCCACAACTGCTTTTCCCTACGTTACTCTATGGGGCGTGTTCAGTCCTGGCTACTTTCCCCTACGCTACTCTCTGAAAACTTTAGTAAATTAGTATTAAAACGGATAACCCTGCACAGTATGTTTGTTTGTAGATAATCGTTATTTTTTAGTTATTGAAGTCTTACTTGTCAGAGAACAGTAATATGCTGATTCTAGGTCACTTTCGCCCGAAAACTGGTTGAGGGCGAAAGTGGCGTAGAGTCGGCATATTACTGTTCTCTTCTTTGGATTTGGAATGCTCGAAGTCTAATATCAGGTCTGGATCCACCACCATCTTCACCCTTTTCCCCAGTACCTTACTCCATCTCCTTCCATTCAGTCCTTACTATCCCCATACCCTTCAACTTTACCACTTCAGTCCCTCACACGTGACACCATTCCATTTCTTCCCTGACCTTTACTACTCGGGTCTGTCACACAAATAAGATTTTGTCGTTGTTGCAGCAAATGATATTAATTTGTGATGGGTGGCTATGTCAGTGGTGGTTATTATTGTGTCTGCATAAAATTATCATCATTAGTGTTGTATCTTGTAATAGCCTGAGTCCTTGAAAAACTGTCAGTTTGCCGTGAAATATATTTTTGTTCTGACTCATTTTTCTGACAGTAACAAGGAAAAAAAGATAATGCTTTTTGCATACCAGGTGGTGTGTGCAGGGAGGGAAGGAGTAGGGCAGGGATGTGTGAGGCCAAAAGAAAAACAAATAAGCAAACTAATCTAGCATTCAGTTATCACCATAAGTTTATCTGATTCCCCCCCCCCCCCCCTACATTTGATTGCAGATGCTTCATGTGTTTGAGTGTCGGGTGTGCCATGAAGATTACATCGATCCTAAGATCTTGCCTTGTGGTCACCTGATGTGCCAGAAGTGTGTGCTGTCATGGGTGAACAACAAAGGGCCAGAAGCCGCCTGCCCATTCTGCCGGGCCCGCATTGTCTCCCTTCCCGCTCCTCAGATGGCTCCAGCAGACCTGGCCTCTGAGGTGAACGCTCTGCCGACCGATTTGTACACAGCAGCACTAGTGGAGAGCCACCAAGTCCTGAAAGGACCTCACATCTGCAGCATGTGTGAAAACGATGTCAGCGCCATGTCGTATTGCATCCCTTGTGGTGTCAAACTCTGCACAAGTTGTGTAAGGAACCACAAGAAGATTCCCACAACCAAAATGCATTCACCCGAGAACCTGGACAGCCTGACCCATCAGAAGCTGGTGGAGGCATGGCCCGTGATGTGCAAGACTCATCCAGACCGAGTGGCTGAGCTGTACTGCCCCGAACACCAGGAGGTCGTCTGCATACTGTGCGCTATGACCAGTCATGGAAGTTGTGCAGACAAGAAGATGGCGGACATGGAGGAAGACACAAAGGCAGAACTTGTTCAGCAACTTCAGAAACTGGAGCTTAAGGAAGCAAAACTGGCAAACCAGGTGAGTAATTAGATGAGAAGTTAATATCAAAAGTGTTGGAGAACTATACCTTGTAATTTTCCCCCCTTTTATGATTTCAGGGCTGCCAAGCGCTAGGCTTTTGAGTAGCATGCTGTGATTTCATTGACAGTGATGGACATTGTAATGAAATGCCACACCAAAAAGCTAACATTGAAAAAAAACAACTAAAAAACAAATGACAGTGTCTCACAGACCTGGTAGCGGCTTAAACACAATCAAGACAAGGCAGATCTTCAGACTGTTGACTTATCCTGTGAAAAATAGCTGTCAGAAAGGTCAGTGACATGTTCAATGAAGTGGAGGAAGGATCGGAAGAAGAAGCAGAATAAAAACCAGTAGAGATGATTGATTTTTTTGTTTGCCCCTTATTGATTGGTTTTCTTGTTGGCCATTTTGATATTTGTAGATGAAACCAAAACTGTGTGATTATTAGTGTTATTTCTGTCTTCCTAGTTCACGATCATGTTGTGTGCGAAGCAAAGTATGTTTGCAAGTGCCGTTGAGACAGTCTTAAGATACTGCATCGGAGTGCTCTGTATAAATGTGGAATGCTACCCAAAGTGTGTCTGAAAGTGCTGTTGAGACAGACTTAAGATGCTGCATTAGAGTGCTAGGTTTAAATGTGGAATGCTACCCAAAGTGTGTCTGAAAGTGCTGTTGAGACAGACTTAAGATACTGCATTAGAGTGCTAGGTTTAAATGTGGAATGCTACCCAAAGTGTGTCTGAAAGTGCTGTTGAGACAGACTTAAGATACTGCATTAGAGTGCAAGGTTTAAATGTGGAATGCTACCCAAAGTGTGTCTGAAAGTGCTGTTGAGACAGACTTAAGATACTGCATTAGAGTGCTATGTATAAATGTGGAATGCTGCCCATAGTGTGTCTGAAAGTGCCATTGAGACAGACTCAAGATACTGCATTAGAGTGCTATGTATAAATGTGGAATGCTACCCAAAGTGTGTCTGAAAGTGCTGTTGAGACAGACTTAAGATACTGCATTAGAGTGCTATGTATAAATGTGGAATGCTGCCCATAGTGTGTCTGAAAGTGCCATTGAGACAGACTTAAGATACTGCATTAGAGTGCTATGTATAAATGTGGAATGCTGCCCATAGTGTGTCTAAAAGTGCTGTTGAGACAGACTGAAGATTGGAGTGCTGTGTGTAAATGAGGATTGCTGCCCATAAGATGACAAAATGGTACATGTGAGGCCATGGCAGCTCTGTGGTAGAGTGGGGACAACTACAGTGCATGTAATTGTGATTTGATTCAGCCACAAGCAGTGAAATGACAAATGTCACATTTAGACTTGCTTCAAAAGTGGGAATTTCATAGATGAACATTGATGTGAATTGGATACATTTTCATTGAAGAATTAATAAATAAGCTGACTTAGTAAATTGCTGAAATTAAGCATCAAGCCATGTGATTTACATTGACACTATAAAATGTGCAAAATGTACAACATCCGACTTTTCCTTTTGTTGGTAAATTATTCAGATCAAAAAAGCAAAAGACCACTTCAGGATCCTGCGCAAGAAGGTCAATGACAAGTTCGATTACCTACAGCAGATGCTAGACACACATCGTCAAAACTTCAACAGAAACATACAAGCAGAGGACATCGTCTCGAAGTATCTGGCTGCACTGGACAAAATTCGGGCAACCTTGACGCAGAACACTTCCACCATTGAAAACCTTGTGCAGTCTGTCTCAGGAGCAGCTCTGCTGCAGATTGTGAAGGATTTGAAGGCACGCTTAGACCACCTTGAGAAACAGGCTGAAGAGGCCAAGGAACCAAACCCTGCTGAGTTTGTCCGAGACTTTCAGAAACTGGATGATCTGAAGAAGAAGATAGCTGCACTGGGTAAGGAAGCTTAAAGCAGTTGTGTCCATATTTCAGGCTTCATATAATTGCTAATAATATATCATTGATATATTCAGTGTTCTCTGTCTCACCTGTCTGCTCATAACTATATGCTGATGTAGTTGCAAAGTGAGACGACTGCAGGCGGAAATCAAAACAAATCTTTAATAAATGTTAGCAAACCGCCAAGAGAAATGTGGACAAACGAGTCACAAGACAAAACACGACGCATTTCGACCTCTTAGGTCTTCTTCAGGCAAGACACAAACAAATAGACAACGAAAATGAACGAGTTATCACTTGGCTTTGATCTCTTCAGCGCAAGGTAGACATTGAATGATCAAAGAGTTCTGCAGGGATGTTGTTGATGCATGCTGCCTTCCTGTGTACTTCGCCGATTTCACTGCAGCTATGACTTCATAACGGAGCATTGGAAAGTTGTCTTCATTAGGTGGATCCTGTGTTGTTAGTACATTTGGATGTCCTGTGCTTACTTTGTTGTCGGGTTCATGAAAACATATTCAGCCCACATTTTATTGATGTTTTCTTCCTGTGTCAGAAAATCGCTGTCCTTGCCTTGAGGGATACAGATTTCACTTTGCTTTTGTATGGTGAGATACTTCACAATTCTAAAAGTTTTCTTTGTGTTGGAGTCTTTGTTTTTTCCCATTTTCTGACACTGCTTTTTGATCCAGCTTTTTGTGCTTGCTATTTCTTCAGTGATTCTCTCGTTTATAGCATTGTATTTTTCCCCCTTCAGTCTTCTTGAGCGGTGTTAAGGTCCTTTTAGTTCTAGAGTCACACATCTCAAACATGTTGCATGACAGTTATGGTTTTGATTTCCATCTGTTTCCTCTGTGGCTGTTTCAGTCATCACTTCGTTGAAATTGTTTGGTAAGGGCTTCAAGTTCTTCCAAGAGAAGTTATGGGATGAATTTTCCTCTCAACATGGCGTGGAATTGTTTGGTAAGGGCTTCAAGTTCTTCCAAGAGAAGTTATGGGATGAATTTTCCTCTCAACATGGCGTGGAATTGTTTGGTACGGGCTTCAAGTTCTTCCAAGAGAAGTTATGGGATGAATTTTCCTCTCAACATGGCGTGGAATTGTTTAGAGATACCAGAATCTGTTGGTTTATGCAGATTGAGTTAGAGATGGCTGCTTTTTTCTCTCTACTTGTTTTTCAAACATATTTTAGTGTTGATCATGGTCATGGTCACTACTAACATCCACATCAGGAAATGCTATTCACAAGGATGTGGTCTGTGTGGCAGTGGTACTGAACATTTGGGGAAGTGCCAAGTCCATCATAGGTATGCTTTATGCTTACCAAGAGTGCTGGTGAGAGCCAAGCCTTTTTCACTGGCAAATTCTGGCAGTATAGTCCTCTGTCATTGGTGGTCATATGACTTCCAGCCTTCTTGGACATCAACACCAATCTTGACATTTCTGTCACCCTGAATGATGAGGATGTCTTTCTTGTCAACCTTGTTGATGGCCATTTTGAACTGGGAGTAGAGTTCTTCAGTCCAGTAGTCACCATGGTCTGATGTGGGAGCATGTTTTTGCACTATTGTGATGTTCAGTGGTTTCACTTGCAGGCTAATTATAATTCTGCTGAGGACAGGGTAGCATCCCAGTACCGCATTCATGATGTACTTGGTACTGCAAATCCCGTTCCATGTACATGCTTGTCATCTTCTCCACTGCAGTGCCGGTCTTGCCCTTCTTGTATACAGATGTGTTAATCAGCACTCGTGATATCTTATCAATTATTTATGCTTTCAGTATTTGTTAGTGCAGCTGTCCAGTCACTATGGCATTACTTCTCCCCTAATGCCAAAACGTCCAATGTTTTGGTTATTTTATTCATGATTTGAAGAAGTGGCAAATCAAGCCACATATTTTAGAGCCCAGATGACAACAGGGTTCATCATAAGGCTACACTAAAGAGAGTAACCAAAACAACAAAACAAAAACAATTGGGTGTAAGAGACAAAGGGAGGAGGGGGTGGGGAGAAGGCAGGGTAAGGATGGAGGTGAGAAGAAAAGAATCCAAAACGATATGCACATGTATTGCATGTACCCACCCCATCTAGTCGATGCAAAATTATCAGGAGACCAAGGATCCCAGGCTGACATCACAGAAATCAAGTCCAGATCTCCTTTCAGTATTGTCCACTGGATGGCAGGACTGGGGAATTATTTACTGTGCTCTTCCTCCTTTGTCTCCGTCTCCCTTCTGTCCTTGTTCGTTTTGTTCTACATTCTTCCATCATTCTATACTTTTCATCTCCCTTCTGTCCTTGTTTCGTTTTCTTCTATATTCTTCCATCATTCATACTTTTCATCTTTGTTACTCCACATGTTTATTCCAACTTCCTCTCTGTCCTTATGGCCCTTTCCTTGATCAACAAATGGCGACCTTATCAGAGTGCTCACTGAGGGAACATACCCCACTGAAGAGAAAACATTCTTCAGCCATCAGTATTGAGTTACAAGCTCTGCTAGATTTAATGGATATGGTAGTTGGGTCACAACCAATCTTTTCTCTGTTCTGAAGATGTTTGGGTCACAACCAATCTTTCCTCTGTTCTGAAGATGTTTGGGTCACAACCAGTCTTTCCTCTGTTCTGAAGATGTTTACAGGTTAAAAGCAATTAGAACTTGCATCTTGTGTGACACAAGCAGGCATTACCCAGCCATGCAAGTGAGCTGGTGGGCATGCTCACGGGTAAAGGATGTGGATGTTTGTTGCATAACTGTGAGACATGTCTGTCAGAAGAAAGAGATTAAAGATAGGAAAAGATTATGTCAGGCCCTCCCCACCACCTCCCCCAACACACACACACACACACACACACACACACACACACACCACACACACACACACACACACACACACACACACACACACACACACGCACACATGTTCGCTGCTCACAGAGAATAATAACACTTTTAACGCAGTGAAATGTTAGTTACAAATCCACCAACAGTGCACCACAAACTCACTTGCACTAACCATATCAGAGTATGATAAAGGAGTTCTGTATTAAATTTAACCTTCTGGACTGAAACAATCTAGAAAAACTGCAAAATGAGCTCAGCTTGAGCTGTAATAAAAAACGCCTTGATGAAAAATAACCTGGGGGATACGAGTAATCATTAAAGGAACTTCATTTTCTCTGGGAGGTTAATGGGAATTGCCGTTTGATTTTTCACCAGAGCCATGCAGAGGCTGTACTGGTGTTGAATTTGTCAGGCCAGCTGTAACTGAACAAACTGTCCCACAGACTGTTCGCAAATGCTGGATGAACAGGCCGCATAGAGAACTCCTGCATGGTCCTCAACAAATCCCAGGGAAACATATTTCATTTCTATGGTCCACTATGAAGACGTTTTTGTTGCAGGTTCAGCTGCCAGCAAAAGCAATCTTGCTGTTGCTAGCGAAGATAACTTCTTTCCTGCAAATATTATGACAGCTGGGTTCTGAAGCTGACATTCTCCTTTACAACATTTATTGCTGTCACACAACGGTAACTCCCAAAGTTGTTTGAGAACATCGTATGCACTCCTTTACAAAGTTCAGCTGGCAGTTTTTTTGGGGATAAAAAGTCTTTTGGATATGTCTTTTTGACTATCACCATCTCTACGTTATTTAAAGCACAAAATTAATCACAAGTCTTATGTTTTCAAGCACATTATACTGAAAGTCCATACACTCAAAACACTTTCACGCTTTGAAAAAAGAAGAAAAAAGAAGGCAGGAATTCTGCATTGCCACCTGCCAACACAAGTTGAGCAAAGGGCAACTAAGTCAGTCCAGGGCAAATTCCTGGAGTTCTTGCCTGTGCTTAGGCGTAAGCTGCCCCAAAAAGGCCCACCAGGCAAAAGCTGCCCCAAAAGGCCCACCAGGCAAAAGCTGCCCCAAAAGGCCCGCCAGGCAAAAGCTGCCCCAAAAAGCCCACCAAACCTCCTTCAGGGCATGCTTCAACATGGACCAACTTCTTAGGCTAAAAGATTGCATCTGAAAGGTTACCATAACACTTGTGACAGCAGGTGACTCCAGGTATGTGAAGAACTTCTAAGGCTAAAAGATTGCATCTGAAAGGTTACCATAACACTTGTGACAGCAGGTGACTCCAGGTATGTGAAGAACTTCTAAGGCTAAAAGATTGCATCTGAAAGGTTACCATAACACTTGTGACAGCAAGTGACTCCAGGTATATGAAGAACTTCTAAGGCTTGTGGTAGCTGTTTGGATATATTTTTGCTCTTGTATGTATCGGGTTCCTTGTCACTTGTGATATCTTTCAATGGTTTGAATCATTAAATGGCTCAGAATTGTTGACAGTAATTTGTAAAATAATTCTGGAGATAGTTTTGCTAGTTTTGCTTTGTCATTTGACTTGGTTACCATAAAATTTCAAAATGGAGTGACTGATGGCGGCGAACGAAGCAAAATTAGGAATAGAGTTTGTTTAGAACTTACCGCCAATGACATTGACAAACAAAGCACATGACAAGACACGATGCATTTCAACCACTTGGGTCTTCTTCAGGCGAAAAAATAAATCACATTTAACATGTGGGACAGTACGAACAAAGAACGAAAAACGAAAAAGAGAATGAAAAATGACTCATCCGTTATTATCCATGTGATCAGCAGGCGGAAATGACATGGAGCCTCCATGTCATTTCCGCCTACTGATCACATGGATAATAACGGATGAGTCATTTTTCATTCTCTTTTTTCGTTTTTCGTTCTTTGTTCGTACTGTCCCACATGTTAAATGTGATTTATTTTTTCGCCTGAAGAAGACCCAAGTGGTTTAAATGCATCGTGTCTTGTCATGTGCTTTGTTTGTCAATGTCATTGGCGGTAAGTTCTAAACAAACTCTATTCCTAATTTTGGTTACCATAGTTTTGCTTTGTCGTTTGATTTGGTTACTATAGTTTTGCTTTGCTTTGTTGTTTGAAGAGAACAGGAAAAGGGGCATTCTGGCTCCCCCGGTCTCAACCAGTTTCGACCGGGCGACTCCAGAATGCCCCTTTTCTGTTTCTGATAAGTAACACTTCAATAACCAAAAATAACTACCCTACAAACAAACATACTGTGTAGGATTATCCGTTTTCAATACTAATTTACTAAACTTGCTTGTCTTTTAAAACTAAGTTATATTTTTTACATAAAATCCGCACACTTATTCTGACTAATTTCTACCTACAAAACTTTGTATAACAGACAGGCAGACACGAGGCAGTGGGAGTTATAGAGACCCGCCATTAAGCTGAAACACTGATCACTTAATTTACGGCCAGCACAGACACGAGGTCTTCGTTCACATAGAACACAGCGCAGGCCGACGGCCCGTTCACAAACTGTGTGTCTCCCTTGTTGTGACCAAAAAATCAATAAAACACGCCTCGCGAGCGTACTGCGTTTTCTTCTCTCACCGGGCTCGCGGCTCACTTTGGCCAGGTTAACTTGCAACATTATTGCATCAGCAAAATGTTCTTGAACCTTCTCGAGAGAATGCGAGACTGCCACGTCGACACTGCCACGTCGACACTACCTACGTCGGCAAGAGCCGGCCATAGCCTCTTATCAAATCAGTGCTGAGCTTAAATCACGTGACGCTTTGTGTTGTGCCTAGTTGCCACCATTTTACATTTGACAGCGGTGCTGTGTGGTCGTATGCTGTGTGGCTAGCATTAGAACTTGTGGGTGTTAAAAACATGGCGAGTCAGGGAAGTGATGTTTCAATGCTTCTGCCAGTGCTGGAAGTGACGCTAATATTACTCAAAAAACGGCTGAAATGTTGTTATCTTCGCAAGGAAAACTTTCTGATCAACAGACCGATCTTGGGGGAAAAATACATTGTTTATCATGAGGCCATGGCAAATTTTTTTGTCAAAGAAATTGAGTGGCGGAGCCTTGTTCTCCTCCCTCAAAGCCAAAAGGAAGCATTTCGTTTTTGTTTCCGCAACAAAAAACGGAACTATCAGTTGAAGATCTTGACAAATATTTGAAAACACAGCTTTGTGAGCTACATTCCGAACCATTTGATGAAACTAAAACCTTTGAAACTGTTCAAGAAATGACTCCCATCTTACAGAGTGCTTGTTACTCTGTGAAAGATGACGAAAGGAAATCTCTTTCTCAGGCTCTTTTTTTAGGGCATTGGCTTCAGAAAGCAAAGACAATTTTGAAACAGTCAAAAACAAAAACTGGGAGTCTTATCTGAAAGAAAATTTTCTGGTTGATCTAACTCGTGCAAGAAGACTAATTGAAGTGTCATTTTGTTTCAATTCTTATCCAAAATTTCACAAACTCGCGATTTCTTTTAATGAGTTATACAACAACGAAAACTCATTCTGAAATACATACAATCTAACCCAACTTTAAAGCATTCTGGCAAGATACACATGACGTGTTTGAACTTGCATGCAGGAGTAATTGAGCCACTTCCACAGCGGCAGTTTTACTACCACTGACCTGGCTTCTTGCCAGCATTGATCCGGCTAGAAAGCACCCAAGCAATACTGGGTCAATCAGGCGAAGCCGCCTGATTGACCTAGAAAGCGCACGAGCACGCTGTAGCATGACATGACTCTAAATATAGTAACGATCATGCATTCTCACTCCTTCCACATGACTTTGTATATAATGAAATGATGTTTTGTGTTATGCTTGCCTTCTTCAACGTCCTGCTTTACCTTCACTGTTTTGCTTCAACACCCTGCTACCTGCTTCAACTTCTTCACCTGCTCCAGGCTGCCTTTTTTAGGCGGCCACAGAGTGAACTTTATTCAACTGTCTTGTTTATTAAATCAAGCTTTTGATAAATGCACTTGGTGGCTGCTTTGAATAATCTTCAGTTGACAGAGAGACCTACAACCGCCTTGAATTTACGGCGCTTAAGCGCGAACCATAAAACCCCTTCACATTTCTCCATGCAAGCACTTCCCAAATTTTTTAAATGCTTGTGTGTGTGTGCGTGCGATTGTGCTTGTATATATGCCGTTATTGTTGTTGTTGTAGCTGCTGTCATTGTTGTTGCTTTGTTGTTTTACTGATAATAACTAAATCATATTCTGAACGAGAACATAGAGAAAGGCATGGAAAAGGGAAACAGCAAACATGCCTTCACCACACTGAAAAACCTCACCAAGACGCAGCAAAACAGATCGTCAGTCATCGAGGATACCTCAGGCGAGCTGCTGACAGAAAGCTCCGCTGTTTCGAACAGATGGACACAGTACTGCCAAGAACTTTACAACTACCCTATACAGCCAGACGACAGTCTGTTGAGGGGGGCTCAACCCATCAAGGGAATCCTCACACTACCAGTGATGAGAGAAGAAGTGGAAGAAGCCATCGGCAGCCTTCCGGCAGGAAATCACCTGGAGCAGACAATATTCCAGCGGAGCTGCTCAAACATGGAGGGAAGGAATTGGTCACTCTAGTAACATCGATTTGTCAGAAGATCTGGGAGACAAAACAGTGGCCCACAGAATGGACTCAATCACTCATCATCCCCCTGCCCAAAAAGGGAAATCTACGCCAATGCCAGAACTACAGAACAATAAGTCTCATTAGCCACACCAGTAAAATCATGCTCAGAGTCATCTTGAATCGACTGAAGAAAGAGGCGGAAGAACACCTGGCGGAAGAACAAGCTGGATTCAGGGCAGGCAGAAGCACAGTAGAACAGATCTTCACCTGCCGGATACTGATGGAGAAACATCTGCAACATCAGAGAGACCTGTTCCACAACTTCATTGACTTTAGGAAAGCGTTTGACAGGGTGTGGCACAAGGGTCTGTGGCAGGTGCTCAGAAAGTTTGGCATAGAGGAGGGTCTCGTCCAAACCATCCAGGCACTGTATAACACCGCCAGCAGCGCAGTCCTCCTCAACAACCAGATAGGGGACTACTTCAAGACCACAGTTGGAGTCCGTCAAGGCTGCCTGCTATCTCCCGTACTGTTCAATCTCTTCCTGGAAAACATCATGCGTGAAACCCTCCATGACTTCCACTCCACTGTCTCCATCGGAGGAAGAATCATCAATAATCTGAGGTTCGCAGATGACATTGACCTGATGGGAGGCAGCAACGAAGAACTACAAGACCTGACAAAGAGACTGGAAGAAAGGGCAGGTGCATATGGAATGGAAGTGAGCACAGAAAAAAGCAAAGTCCTGGTCAACAGCACAACCAACACCCATGCTGAAAATCTACATGAACGGACAACAGCTTGAAGAAGTGGGCGCTTTCAAATACCTTGGCGCCACTCTCACCAAAGACGGTCGCTCTACAACAGAAATCAAGACCAGACTAGCGATCGCAACAGCAGCAATGGCAAAGCTAAACAAGATCTGGAAGAGCAGGGAGATCAGCTTTCCTACAAAGATGAAGCTGTACAAGTCCCTGGTGCTGTCCATCCTGCTGTATGGCTGCGAAAGCTGGACCATGACAGCAGAGACCACCAAGAGAATCCAGACGTTTGAAACTAAATGCTTCAGGCGCTTGCTCGGGATCTCTTGGCAAGACGGAAGACAAACGACCTTGTGAGGAGCCAAATAACATCACTTGCAGGCCCCCAAGAACCCTCTTGGCAACAGTCAAGAAGAGGAAGCTGTCGTGGTTCGGGCATGCCATACGCCACAATTCACTGCCCAAAACAGTCATCAGGGCACGCTGGAAGGCAGCAGACGAAGGGGACGACAAGCCAAATGCTGGATGGACAACATCAAAGAATGGACCAGGATGGATGGCCCTACGCTGATGCGACAGGCAGAGGACAGGGCCGGATGGCGGTGCCTGGCTTCGAGAGTGTCTCTCATCTCTCCTCTACGCCCATCATGGGCAAGAGAATGATGATGATGATGATTCTGAACATTCGTTTCTTATAAATAATCAAAGGTGCACGCACACCCCCTGCCCCACCCCACCCACGCATGCACACGCTCAAGTTACTTCTAAGTTCTTAACTCAAGTTACTTCTAAGTTTTTAACTTAAGTCACCCCAAGTCACTTCTAAGTTCTCACTCAGTTGTCCTCAAGTCATCCACACGTTCTTACTCAAGTCACCTAAGATTATAACTAAGTCATCCTCTAAGTACAACCAAGTTCTTATTTAAGTCATCCTCAAGTTCTTACTCAAGTTACCTCAAGATCGTAATTAAGTCATCCTCTAAGTACAACTAAGTTCTTATTCAAGTTATCTTATAATTATCAGAAAAAACAATACAATCTATGTTTTTGTCTTAAATAGTAGATGCCTAATATAGTACACACACGCCTCAAAAAATGCGTTATCGCTGAGGATGTCTTGCTCAGCGTTCTCTGTGTGAGATTGGTCAGCATAAATCTTAATGAAGTTCTTACATCCTAAGCAACCGCATTGATTACAATTCTGGTCTATGGAAATGTCTTTTATAGACTCCATGTCTTTATTTATTGACTTCATCATTTTAAACAAATAATAATCCATCATGATCTATTTTTATCAAAAAACAAAAAATTAAGTTCTTAAAATATTATTACATATCAAAATGGATCAAAACGATCTTTTATTGTTGGCGTTTCTGGCGTGCTTTTGTCTTCTGTATTTAACGGTTCAGGTTGTTTTGACTGCTTTTGTTTTTGTTGCCATTGTTTATATATTTTATAACAGTAATAACCACCCCAGCAGCAGCAAGGGCGCCAAAAATGGCAACAGTTTTAAGTTCAATATTCCATGAAGACTTTGGTGCTGTAGGCCTTGAATCACATGGAGTTTTTATAGCTGGCATTGAATCAACTTGTTCTGGCGTTGGCGGTGTTATGTTTTCATGATGAGTTATATTCTGTAACTGTAATTTTTTTGTCTGTTCCACTCTGCTAATTTTCTTCCTGCTTTAACACGCCAGGATGAGGATGCTTTTCAATGGTCTTCACCTGATTCAGTGTTTTCTGCTGATTTTCTGGCTTGGTTACTTTCTCCACCTGATTCAGTGTTTTCTGATTCTGCTGATTTTCTGGCTCGGTCATTTCGAAGGGAAATAAAATCTATATGATTAAAAGTAATTAATCCATGATTAATGGTGATAACAATGTTCGAAATCTGTAATATAGATCACATCCTAGAGACTCTAATGACTTTGTTAAAACTGGATCCTGCGTTAAATCATACGTAAGATCTTGTTCAGAATCAATGGGAGCAAATCTACTGACTAGTTTAGTGTACAAACTAAGAACCGTTTGCCCCACACTTTTTACCATTCTCGACCCCAGCTGCGCTTCATACCTGTTATGATACTTTATAATGTCTTGTGGCGACATCCGTTGAATTTGTTCTATGCTGAATTCAGTTCCGAGGAACTGTTTTGTTTTTCCACATGCTGCCAAAGAATACAACCTCTCCTTTTGGGGCATAACAGCTTGGTCATCAACTTGGTCATTCATAAGTTCAGGAAGGTTTAGGCCGCCCTGTAGCTGTAGTAGATCATCACTCTTCATGTTTTTTTTATTAATTTTAATTATTTTATTTTTTAAAATGAGCACCGAAAAAACTGTCGCCAACCTAGTATACCATTCTGCTGTTATTGGAGGTCTAAGTGTAGGATACACAATGCTTGGTAAAAGCCTGTTAAAAATAAAACCGGCAGATCTTGGCAAACTAGGCTTTGAAGACTCGGCAAAGCTGATTGCTATTATTACAGCTTCGTTCGCTACGAAAGATTTTTTAGTTAAGCAAGGAATAATTCCAGAGAATATAAATATGTAAAAAACAAATACATTTATAAAAAATGGCTTCACTTGTAATGATGATAGGCGGCGCTGTGGTGAATGCGCTTGCTTTTAGCGGAAGTAATTACGCGTTTAGTAAACTACGGGATGGCGGTGAGAGAAAAAGACATAACAAAGCTATGGAGCAACTAGCCGCAGCACAAGATCACTATGAAAAGCAGAGAATTGAGCAGTTAGATTTTATTAATAACAAACTGAAAAATCAGGGACATGCAGCTTACACATTTAAAGACGTTGACCAGGCAATAAAAGAATATTATCTTGTAACAGGCAAGCCAATCGAGGCATTGCCCCCACCAAAATTCAGCGACTTTTATCAACCATCAGAAAAACAAAAGATGCAAGAAATTGTGTTTATCGTCTTTGGTATGACCGTCGTGTATTTTGTTGCTCATAATATTGGCTGAATAAAAATGAACAAAATCTATTATTCGCCAAAAGGATATTGGAAGGGAATCACGGCAATAAAAAAGCTAAGCCAAGCAGCGGGAGTCAGTGAACAAACAGCAAAGGAATGGTTATCTAAACAAGCGATTTGGCAAATTTATTTACCTGCACCTAGACGAATACAGAGACCACACTTTGTAAATACAATACCGAACGACACCCATCAAATGGATCTTCTATATTTACCCCATGATACGATTAGACGAAAAAGATTTAAGTACGCGCTTACAGTCATTGACGTAGCTTCAAGATACAAAGATGCGGAACCATTAACACAAAAGAGTGCTTCTGCTGTTGCTGTTGCCATACAACTGATATACCAACGAGGCCCGTTAACTTATCCTCGCATGATTCAAGTCGATGATGGAAAAGAATTTAAAGGTCGAGTGAATCAATTATTGTTAAAACATAGAGTTACCATTAGAAGAGGCATTCCGGGAGTTCACAGATCACAGGCTTTAGTTGAAAACTTTAACAAACAGTTAGCCGAAAGACTTTTCTCCTACCAGTATCACAGAGAGCTTATTGACAATTCTCGCAGCACAGAATGGGTTAGAAGACTGCCCTCAGTTTTGCGCGCAATGAATAATGAAGAATTTAAATTAACGGGTTTAAAGCCAGTACAAGCAATCAAAAAACAAACAATAAATGTTGCTGAAGACTCCAGTACAACCAGCAAACTATTACCATTTGGCTTGAAAGTAAGGTACCTTTATTTACCGGGGGAAGCAGAAGGGGACACTCGCATCAGGGCAACCGATCCAGTTTGGAGTGTCGATCCATATGAAATAAAAAGAATTGTAAAGATGAATCCGCCTGTGTATTATTTACGAGAAACTGCCACAACAAAACAACCAGCCCCCCAAAGATCTTTTGTGAAGGAAGAACTGCAGATAATCCCATCAGACACAGTTCCACTTTAATTAATTGACGGTTCTCCAATGTCCATATGCATATGAAAACTCTGGATTAACAAACACACGTTTTGTGTTTGTTCTATCTAATGACTTCTTTGTTACAACCGTTGTGTTGATCTCATGTAGATTAGATCGCAGTTTTACGTTGTCATGATGAAAAGTCTTATTGTCAAACAATGCTTCTTTGTAGTTGTCATGAGATATGTTTGACTGCACAACACTGCGAGATATTCCTTTTGCTTTCTTAATGGTTTTCTCCTGGCTAGAAATACTGTACATTTTCGACCTTAACCCAACATACTCCTTGATCACCTTTCCAGATAATTCATCTTTCATCTTTCCTAAAACCTTCTTATTAGTAATTGAATGCAAAGGCGAATCTTTAGGGTAATCGGACGTGTCATACCATCCTGCATGCCCTTTCGCTACTTCTATTTCCATGTCTTTATAGATGTCTTCAGTAGGGATATCTATAACAAAACTATCTGTATCTGTGTAAAGTACTCTGGACTCTGGATACAAGGGTTTAAAGTAGTCATAAAGAAATTCTAACATCAAAAGCTTTGATAATTCTAAAACAGTAAACCCAATAAATACAGGCTTGTCTAATTTGACTTTCTTTTTTTCATCATTATGCCAAAAAGCTGATCATGAAATCTTCTGAAGTCCTGATAATTTGGTTTTGAAGTTAGCTTAATTGCTTCGTTCTCTTTGGTGACCAATCTGACATCTTTACGCTTGTGCGGATTCTCCATAGTCTTTCCAAAACAGCTGTTGTTCATCAGCTTGAAAAAGTCTTTTTCTGAAGCATCTGTGGATTTAGTTCTAAGATCAGTGTTCTTCATGATGTATGGTTTCATGAACTGTTCTTGATCAAAAGCAATTATACGATGAACAGCTGTCAACTTCAAACCATGTCTTAAATAAAATTGCAGAAGTCTGTAATGACATACATAATTTTTTTTGCCCGAAGATTAGGCACAAGTTTAGGCGGCTCTGTTTTTGCCATCTTTAGGCTTTCTGCTGCTAATGGATAGTCATTATGCAGGTCATGGAGTTCATTAGGATATTCTAAGTCAACTTCTAGAATGTATCCACGCTGTTGGCCCGGCGTCAAACTCCCCAACCACTTTAATGCCTTTTGAATATTTTTTGGATTGTCTTCTGTGTACATTTTAAAGTTGCGTAATGGAAGTGATTGCGCCATAGCCCAACCATACAGATTGTTTGCATCTAAATACATGAGATAGTTAGACCTTTTACTTGGATCATAATCATCTAGGTATTTGTTGTTTGCTTTACAATAATGATGCGACGCAATACTAATTCCCCCACGCAATCCGTTTTCAATCATCTGAATCATTGATAGGTCAGACAATAAATCAATCTGTACTCCAGTAAACTTTAAGAAAGCATCCCAACTCATCCCGGGCGCAGAAATATAATGCGCAGGATCCAATACTGTAATGTTTTATGCAGGTCTTTCTGTAATTTTCAAAGACGTCCGCCAACAAACATACATCGGCCCATCAAGTATGAATCATGATAGTCTCCCATCGTTTTACAATCTAACTTCTGCCACGCATCTTGAGCATGCTGGTAATCAGAATCACTGATGTCCTTTCCTCTAAGACTAGAAAAGAACGCGCCTTTAGGCGGAAGTGTATCTTCGTCAAACCTTTCCAACTGTTCATGTACTATAAGGGTAAACGCCCTTTCTAACGAGAGTTGGGTCCAAATATTCTTCCGTTATTGGGCAGGACTTTAAGGACATAGCCAGCGACTCTAATGATCCCATCATGTGCTGCATAGAGTCATAAAAAGACATGTTATTTAAAGTGAAACAATGTACTTTTCTGATGACTGTGCAATGCATGACACCCTGAAGGCATCGCCCACTGCTTTCATTATAAGATGAGAGTCGTAACCTCGCAAGTTATGAAAGAATACAGGCAGCTTCCATGTCTTAGGATCAAACTTTAGTTGAAGATTGCATTTACTGTGTGCTGCTCCTCTGAACTTTCCACTAATGTGATCATGGTCTCCTTACTGTTGGATTGGCTTCCTCACTGAGTTCTAAACCACAAATCCAACAATGTGTGGCTGATTTATACTGTTGTTGGTCTTTAGGCGTCATCTTGATTTCAGATAAATTCAGATTATTAGAACAATCATTACGCACTTGCTGCATGCGCTGTAAAATCTTCTAGCCGCATTTGGGCCTCTGTATAATTCTGGCATTGAATGAGCGCCATCCGACCTAACAATTAATGAAGGCAAATGAACAAATTTGATGATTACTCATTAAGACTGTTTTTCGAAGTTTTTGTGGCGCTGGCCTTCATAAGGAACAATGAGTGATTCAAAGTCTGCGTAAACAACATATGGAGAATTTTGCATCCGTTTCCAGTTCTTAAAACTAACTTTACTGCCTTCTGGGGGCGTAATTAGTTCTGTATTACAGTCAACTGGGCCGATACAATGTTTCTTGTGTTCGCTCGCGGCTTGAACAGATGGAATCTTGTTAAACATTTTCTACAGAATTCTTGTTTGCTATGTTTTTTTGTAGATATATGCTAACAGTCTACTCATTGTGCGTATCAATGTGTAATGTGGCAGCCCTGCTGGTGAAAACATAGTAGTAAGTCCACATGGCTTTTGTCTGGCTCGCCAATCGTTGGACTGTTCTTGGACACTTTAATCGGTTGTAGATTTGTTTCTTCATCCCATGGTGTAGACATTAACAGTTATTGGTTTGTTTTGTTCTTCAAACTGATCAATGGAATCCGCGCTAACGGGAAAGGATATTCCACTAAAGTTAAGATCATTGATGTAAGGGTGATAGTTTAGACACTCTTCTGCGTTTTTGTGGACGTGATGCAGCCTTGCAAGAACACACCACATGAAACATTTGTTGTCTGTATTCTTTATGTTTAAAATGCTTTTTTTGCAACTAATGCTGGAGGTAGTGGAATGTAAGCCTTACCACAATGGGCGCATACTTAGCCTGTTTTAATCTAATCTCTAAGACTTCGCCCTCTGACCAACCAGAGCCTCTCATTTTGGCTTCTTCGGCGGCCACATCAAACTGTGTAAGCAGTTGGTCTGCCCAACCGGGTGTTAAGTCATTAGAGGAAAGAATAGTCTGCTGTTTAGTTGAGACCCAGACTTCTAGATTTTCTTCATTTATTGTTATATAGTCGATTAAAACAGCTAAACATTACTTTAACTGGCGGGTCTATTGTTAGTTTACCTGGAACTTGAGAAATAGCATGAGCAACACTTGCCCGTACGCTTGCTGTATCAATGACTTCTAAATCAATATCATTATTGCTCTTGATAAATCTTCTTGCATGCTTCAAACAATTCGTCCGGTCCTTCATATATCTTATCCATGCTGAGTTTCTTTTTTAACTCAAAATATTTATTTAAATCAAAAAATAATTAATCAATACCGATAGTCTTTTTGTGTTTAGACTCATAAACTAAAGTATAAACACCCTTTGGCGTTGTTAATGTGAGCTGTTTAGAGCAGGTTTAATGTTTCGTTTACTTTTTTTAAACATTCCTTTTTTATCTGTTCGGTGTCTGGCTGTTGAGAAAAACTTGTCCTTGCCTTTCTTTGAAGATCAAATTTTGTCTTTTGTAGTCATAAAAATCAGCCTGTAAACGGCTAAATTCTTCATCCGTGATGTTTGAGTCATCTAGTGCTTTATTTATTATCAGATTGAAGGAGCTAAGTTTAGATGTTATTAGTTGACTATAGCTGTGTGCTTTTGGAGTTTAGTTTTTATTTTTTTGCTAGCAGCACCTACAGCTAATGAGCACAGGCCAAGAGCTAAAGACAAACCACCTAGAGGTAAAGCTGCGGGTACGCCTATGCCCGTTGCTAAGAGACCAACACTCGTTCCGGCCGATGCGGCGCTTTTTAGTTGATGCTCCAGTATTAACATAGGTAACAGCATTAAAGACAGCAGAATACCTTCGTTTGGCTTTGCTGTATTTTGAAAGGTCCTGCTCTAGTTTTTGTTGCATTTGTGTAATGTTGATTAATCTGAAGGTTTTTACTTCAGGGCTTTCTACAGCTGCAGAGACGACCTTGGAGTCGATGTTGCCTTCTATAGCAGCAGAGTTGCCTACTATCTCTTCTTTAGGTACTTTTGGATAAAACTGACAAGACATGCTTTTTTAAAATGAAAAAATAATTTAGTATACTATACTTTGTAATCTGCTTTCTCGAATATTCAGCTGCGCATCATATATTAAAAACAAATGCGCATTAAGTGGTTTATCACTCTCTTTTTCTTTCTCAATTTGAATGTTTATTACGTTTTTAACCTTTCTCCTGCTTCCATGTAACTCATTATCCTCTGTTGACCTTAGGTCAATCCATAAAGCGTATTTCGTTGTTAAATAATCATCGAGTCTAACATTGTGAAGGTGTAGATCTTTAGACACAAGGTCAACTTTTGGATTTCTACCCCTCCCACCCCCAAACAATTTTCTTATTTCGTCAAAATGATGATGAGGTTTAAGCCCGCTAGCGTAAATTTGGTTAGGACTACATCAATCGAACATTGTACTTTCGTTATTTTAGGATTAAAAAACTTTTCAGTTTGTCTTTTGAATGGTTCTTCATCTTCGCACAGCAATAAAATACCTTTAAGCGATTCTGCTGGGCCACTAAAACTAAAATTCCATATAGTGTCTGCCCTGCTTTTAGGATATGTTGAATGATGATGCGCTCTATCAAAATATATATGTAATTTGACTCATATTGTTGCTCAATCAGCCCCGTTAAGTTAGGGTTGCTAACAACGTCAAACTCTAACGAGATGTCAGAAATGCTGTACTTTGCTTCGGTGTCTGATGATCTGATAACGCGTTTGTATTCATTAAAAGTAGTTCATATGACAATCTGTCTTTTAATGCTCTTTGAAAGTATGGCGCATGAGATTTTAAGAACTCAAAATCTAAGGGAATGGAAAGCGATTACCATACGCATAACTTACAGCTAAAGCCTGTTTGCTGCTTTTAGCATCTGGGTCAAGTTCGGCGTCTATTCTAAGTTTTAGTGCTTCTTCATTTTCAATTCCTTGAAACGCAAGATCGGACTTTTCTTTTCCCGGTTAGCCATAGATCGAATAGGTTAAAAATATGTCTGCATTGTTTAAAGAAAATACTTCTTGCCCCTCAAGTTTTACAGAAATTTTTTTAACGATTGCCCGTCCCAAATTCTGGACAACTGTCCTTTTGGGTCTGTTTCTGATTCGAGTTCTATTTTGAAAGTAAGACGCGCAGAGCCTGGCACAATCACTTATCCGCTCCTAGGTCTGGAAATCTGACAGTAAGAATTTGATCCGCATCAATAGTAGATGGATTATTTGGAACAGTAATATTCCGTTTATTTCCCTGCGCGGCAAGAGGATTTTTCAGTTTTCTATGCGGGTCAAGAATCGAGCCATATACTTCTGACATTTTTATAAAACAAAATAAAAAGTTAATTATTAAAAACATGGCAGGTATTGAAGGTGAAGGAGATTATGATATTAGTGATCTTGGAACCGACATGAGTGATTCTCCTGGGTGCGGCATCAATTAGGACCCTCATTGCGGGATGAATTAGAAGAAGGCAGCAAAGGCGTGAATTAACAGAAAGTAAGGTCAGATCATTATACCAAAGTTTAGAAATAGAACCTCCTAAAACTATATACTCTGATGATTTTGAAGTAAAAGATAACCATTTGTATTTTAGAAACGACAAAGGAGAAGTGTTCCACTTACGGATAAACGAGACTCATCAAAGTTTGTAGGCATAAGTACAATAGACAAAGGCTCCGTGTGAGCGAGCAGAATCGCCTTGGCATTTCTAAACCAAAATTAAATAGGGAAGCAGTTGCTAAACTTCAAAAACACTACAAGAACTCCCAACAGATAACCAAATACAAAACATGGAACTTCAAGATTTAAGTCAAACAGCAGACGAAGTAATGCAAGCAGAACAGTTTTTCAGAAGAAACAGCATTAAAAACTATCCATGATCCGCCGTTGCCCATGCGAGAAATAGCGGCCCTTGATCATGCTTTGAGAACCATTAGAGGTGAATTAACAAACAATTTAGCAAAACTAGGTAAAATAGATGAGCATATAAAAAGAGAAAAAGAAAAACTCGTTGAGGCTGATGACGCCAACTTAGGGCAAGATATTAAAGAAAGAATAAGACAAAGACTAAAAGATCTTGAAATACAAAGATCGGCAAGACTAGAAGCGCTGACTACTAACCGAGACCAATTACGAACTCAAGTGAATAGAATAAGAGAAACTATCGAAAAAAATTTATATGAAGACACGACACTAGCAGAAAGAATACGAACACTGTTTAGAGAGCAGGGAGTCACATTAGCGAGCGTTATAACAGCCTTAGGATTTGCAATATGTACACTGGTGATGGCTATTACAGGCGGTGGTGGTCAAAGTTCAGTGCCTCCCCCGCCATCGCCTCCTCCTGATAAATCATGGGTAAAAAAAACAGCTTGATCATCTTGCGAGTTTATTAAAAAAATTAGCTGGTAAAGCTATAGACTCTTTACCTGGTATATAGGGAGTGTTATTAGCTGGCTTTTGTCTACTGCAAGCAAAGTAGTTGGCTTTATGGCCAAGCCTTATGGGCATTAGTTTCTCTTAATAGTTGGGTTAATATTTAGTAAGATAAAGGCCGAGTAATCCTAGGGCAGTTAATCCAATACAAGTGCTGTCTTTTCTATTCATGGTCATTACTTTTTTTGCGGTCTTCAACGGTCTTGGGCTTTGGGCCGGGGATTGGATGACTTAATCTTGGGTGTTTTTTTTATTTTTTTGTAATATTACTGGCCCAGAATTTATGTCGTTTTTTCCGACCTTCTGTTCATTGCCTGCCTTAATGATTTTATTGTTGTAGTTTATTATTGTTCCTACCTGAGTCTGAGGTCAGAAGGTAGCATGTATAAACCAGTGCCAACAGCAAAGTCTACTTTCGATCTTGCGTATTGTAAAACATTTTGGTACCTTTTTATACTTGAAGATACATCAACTGCAGAATTAATGGCGTCCTCTAAATTTGCTAAGTATTGTGTTTGTGCATCCAAGCCAGTAGAAGAATCAGTTATGCTCGATCTCGTTTGTGCTTGCGAACCTAGCAAACACCAACGTAAGTACGAATAGAGTCGTTTATTCGTACTATTCCCGCTCTAGTTAGGCCATTAGAAGTGTCTAAGATAAATGTTGTCCATGCTGTTTTATGCTCTTGCTCTATGGACCCAAGGTGAACGCCTGTGCCTGAAGAGAAAGATGTGTAAGGAGGATTCCAGTCATAGTTATACTTTCTGTGCACGCCCCAAAAAAAAAGGGGTGCCTAGGCCATGATTAAGATCCGACTTTTGTCTAAAGTCTGTCTTAACATTAATATTGAATTCGTTACAGATCCTTTCAAAAGCCTTCATATCTATTCTGTTGCTGAATGGATTAAACGTTTTGTCATTTGGCAATGGTGCTTGCAGTTCAGTCAAAATACGCCTGAAGGTGTAATAAAAATGAAATCTGTACACTGACCTCACCAAGGATCTTGATGATTTAAGTGATCAGCATACGACACTCCACACCCAGTTGTTGCACAAAACACAGCAAAGTTTAACTGGTTCTGATAAAACTGCATCGGATGACTAAACCCACTCTTGCGATGTAGTCTTTTTTAATAGGAGGGTTAAGATATTTGGCTAATGGAGTACTCACCTTTTTATGAAAAGCGACAGTCTGGGTCACAGCAATGGACAAAAGTATCAGTTGTTATATTTTTAAGATGGTAGTGCGGCCCAACAGAATATTTTTGCATCAGTATATTTAAACGCACTCATTTTTATTTTGTTTAAAAAAATGTTTGTAACAATAAACAACCAAGACAGTCCTTCGTTTCTAGAACATGCTGTTGATAACGATTGCGGAAGTAGAACGGTCGCGCTCCATGAAATATTTTACAAAGTCGTATGGTTTAATATAACTGAATCCAAGAAGAATAAAAAAGATTCAAAAATATGACATAAGAGGAAACTTAGTTAGCCAGTTAACCTACCTGACGGTTATTACGGGTTTTGCTCACTAAAAGAAGCAATGAGTAACTTTGACATTACTCTCAAACTTAACAATGCAAATTTAACAACAATGTTAGCATTCAAACCCGAAAAAGAAGAGTAGGTTACTATTTTGGTAAAGAGCTAGCTAAAATGTTAGGCTTTGCAACTAACAATCGGGACTTTCATAGTTTTAGAGTTACACCAGACGAAACTACTTATGAGGGAGAAAATCCGCTCGACCTTGCATTACATTCATTACTCTATGTTCATTTGGATGAGTTGAGCACTGATGAAAACTTACATGATGGAAGGCCCCCAACTGTTTTAAGAGCTCTTCCATTAGGGAAAGCTGCTTTTGCGATTATGAAATTATACAATTCCCTAATTTACAGTTTAAAGATTAGTTTGTGGGAGGGTCGGATCATTTAATATAAAAATCGCAGACAAAACGGGGAAAGTCGTAAAATGTGATAACCTGCACATTGTTTTGGAAATAAAATAATAAGTTGTACTAAAAATGTCGCGGGGGCAGAAGAACCAGGAGTTACATTAGCGCCTGTAAGGTGTATAACTTTAGAATTAAAAGACCTTGCAGACGTTGTAGACTTTTAACAGAACGGTGAGATAGGCGCTTTGTATGGTTTTGAGTACACTAAAGATGGTGATTATAAACGCAAAGAGGTTGGCGACAGCAAAAAGTTTCCTAAACTAGAACAGCTGCGCAATCTAGAAGCAAATAATGTTGGCCAGTATGAATATAAAATAGTTCGAAAACCTACCTTAAATGGCACTTGGAACCATATTTAGAATGGGAAATAAAATTTGAATTCATAAGCCCATTTACATTTTTTGGCCGTCAAAAAAGTTTCAGAAAAGCATTCAACTCTGGCCCTTTACACGTAAGTCTTATGCCGGACGACAATAGTCGGAAAGAGATTGAAATAAAGCAGTATGGGAATAAACAGTACATCCTCCACAGAAGAGAAACGGTTTTAAAAGATGCTTCTACAAAATTACAATTCATTCCGCAAATGAAATTAGGAGACACGTTCACAATGATATTTGAAATTTCTGTCTTAAAAGATAAGGAGAGGATGGGGTTGTGGGCGTTAGTGACGTCCTTTTTAAAGGAATTCTAATTAGCTGGCAAAACTTAGACGTTGACAGTCTTAAAGTTACTGTCGTCATTCTTCACAATGGTGAGGATATTAAGGTAATAACAACAAGCAAAAAAATCAATATTGTCTAAATAGAAACAATCTTACAGCACTGAATTGGATTAATCTTACACATTTAGGCCTCATTTGGATTTTATTATACTGAACAAGTTTTGACAGAGAGCATGATAAAAACAATAACTGGATTAGATTAAGTTCTGTTATAAAACTATGGAGCAGTTAAACTTTATGACAAAAACCCCTCATTGTTCATTAATTTGTGGGCAAACTGGTTGTGGGAAAACAATATTTGTCCTCAACCTATTACAAACAGTTTTCGTTATAATTTTGCTCATATTGTAATTTTCTGTCCAACGCTTGAATTTAACAAAGCATATTATGATAGAAGGTTCATATGGGCAGATGATGGCATATATTTAGTTGATCCTAGCAATAAGCTAAGTGAGTGTTTAGAATACTTTTTTAAATTTTTTAAGGGAACGCAACACATATTTATTATAGATGACTGTTCGGCAGAAAAAGACATAGTTAAAAAAGAACGCTTTGTCAAAACTAGCTTTCAGTGGAAGACATGCTGAGATAAGTGTGTGGATTTTATGTCAAAAATATAACTCGGTTTTAAAAGACTTTAGAGAACAGTTAAAGACTGTAGTTTTATTTCACATGAAAGACAGAGACGCATTTGATGAATGTATGCGTGAAAATGATGTTATTGAAAATGACCAGGAAAAACAAAGGATTAAGCAAAAACTAAAATCTGAAAAGTTTAGTAAATTAGTATTAAAAACGGATAACCCTACACAGTATGTTTGTTTGTAAATAATCGTTATTTTTTGGTTATTGAAGTCTTGCTTATCAGAGAACAGGAAAAGGGGCATTCTGGAGTCGCCCGGTCGAAACTGGTTGAGACCGGGGGAGCCAGAATGCCCTTTTCCTGTTCTCTTTTGACTTGGTTAGTATAGTTTTACTTTGTCGTTTGACTTGGTTACTATAGTTGTGCTTTGTCGTTTGACTTGGTTACTTTGTTTCCTCTGTTGCAGATGAGTGTCAAGCAGCTGCTACCTTTCGTTACACTGTTGCAAATGTCAGCCAACTGAGGGAAACAGTCTGCAGTCCACCATGCATGATCAGAAATCTCCCTTGGTGAGTATGAAAACCATCTGTTCATTTCCATAATGATTTAACGGAACGAGTTTGCATAATCACCCAGCGTCAGCTGTTTGTGATGTGCACAGAAGAGAGAGAGAGAGGGAGAGAGACGTGCGTACACACACACACACACACACACACACACACACACACACACACACACACACACACACACACACACACACACACACACACACACACACACACAGGCATGCACACATGACACAATGCTTCAGGTACACCCCCTGATTCTAACAGAAAAATTTGATAAGTTTGAGATAGGGCACATATTTCTAATTTGGCACACACACAAATGCACGCACGCACACACACACGTACAAATTGATCACGACACTCATGCAATCATACATGACAAGTTCCTGATGTAGAAGAAAAACTACAAGTTACAAAGTAATGAAAAGAAATGCATTCGTGATAAAGATTGGGTACGACACTCTCGATCTACAATCAACTTGAAGTTTGATCTGTACTCTGTCACTGAAAATACTTGGAGATCTAACTTCTCCATTTCAAACAGGGACTACGACATCAAGCCTCTGTGGGATTCCAAACTGCTTCCCTGAATCCAGTCTGCGAGCTCAGCTTCTAGTTCTGGCCATTTTGTAATGCATGAATGAAAAGTTTTCCCCATTTTCTTCCACACTCTAATTTTATCTTTTTTTCTCAATTAAACGAATATCACCTATTAACTATCCAGAGTCTTGAAGACCGTTGCAGTGCCACAGAAAACTTGGCAACCACCTTCCTCCACTTCTCACGATTCTCAGACACTCTTAGGCAGTTGCTGAATGTGAGGCCAGTCCATTCACTGATGTTGTCCTCCCATTGCTTTCTGTGCCTTTCTCTTCCAAAATTATTTACTTTTCTGTTTTTACCAAATGTACCGACCGTAGACAGTTCAGTAGCAATCCTATGATTTCCTTTTTTCTCAGCAAGTGTGATTGTGTTCAGTTTGAAGTCGGTATCGTATGCTATTAGTTTGCACGTCAGCATTTTTTGTACAGTTTCTTAAGAAATTCTCACTGTGATTGCCAGATGAGATCTGGACTGACAGTCTACTACATGTAGAAGCAGAAGCACTGTGAGCTGTTATGAGTTATTATTTTGTGAATTGAATAAGTTCAGAAATAGGTGAGTTGTCCGTTTCACCGGTTGGTCAGTGTAGATTTTATTCTTTCTATTTGGGGACACAGATAAGTCACTGATAACTTACAAGGTGCAGGTCAGAGTTCAGTAAATAAAAAAGCTGCATCTTGTAGCTTAAAATTATGGTATGTCTGTACCAGAGGTACACTTCTTTCAACATTTTTGTAAATTGTGGTTTGTAGCAGAGCCAGTCTTGAACAGAGTTATTGATATATATATCTCCGCCGGGCTGTTTCGGTACAGGGGGATTTTTCCCTCAGAGTTAACATTGGTTCTGACTCCATTTCCATACAGTCCTTCGAATGAGACTATAAACCGAGGTTCCGTGTGTGAACGCACACATAACATCTTGCACACACGTAAAATCCCATCACCAACTTTCGGAAGAGAAGGCCAGTTTGGCCGTTGGTATGGATGACACGTTACACATAGCATGCACCCTGCGTGAGAAATGGAAAGAATGAAAGAAGTAAGGAAATTGAGTGAACGATATTGACCGGATGACATGGGAAATGACTGAATGATGCGCCGGCAGGCAGCTCTTCAGTCGGCACTACCCAGATAGGCAGCCCGTTGTGTAAACGAGAGTGTTTATTATATTATATGTAAAGCGTTTAGAGCCCTAGTCTTTAGAGAATAGTTGCTATAAAAATTAACATTATTATTATTATATTGATAAATCATTCCCAGCACAGGATGTTGCATAAGGCGGAAAAAAGAAAATCTTTTCTTTGATAGCAATAATGAAAAAGTATATTGTAACATTTATGAAACGGCAGACAAATTTATTTTCTCTACAGTGTCTGTTCTCATTTTGAACCAGAAGTATAACTCAAGGCATAAAGGAATTCATTGTACACAGTCTGTTCTGTCAGTTCATTCTCCAGTGTCTTTTTGTCAGTCAAGGGTGAGATCTAGTCCTGTGGGTCAGAGGCCCTTCAGGACAGGACATACTTGCAGACTGAAGTCAGCATATTTCATGACAGTTGTTGTCGTTGGTAGTTGTGTCTGGTTCTGTGTGGAGGTTGTTATCTTTCGCTCTCTCAATTTTAGTTCCATGTGAACTCCGGTTTACTTGGTGGTGCTGGTCAGCCAATGATGAGTGTCCATTTTTTTGGCCTCTTTCCCTTTAAAAGGTCTGTTTTCAGGGCCACCAAGCGGCTTTCTTCATGCTAGAGTGGCCATGGTCCTGTTGTGCGTGAGGCTGCCACAAAAAGGGAGGCTGCCACAAAAAGGGAGGCTGCCACAAAAAGGGAGGCTGCCACAAAAAGGGAGGCTGCCACAAAAAGGGAGAGGCTGCCACAAAAGGGAGAGGCTGCCACAAAAGGGAGAGGCTGCCACAAAAGGGGAGAGGCTGCCACAAAAAGGGAGAAGGATGAAAAGTGCTGGAGTGCTGCACATGTCCATTCTGTGGCCCATGCAGGTTATGGCTGAGAGGGCAATTTTTCAGCCCAGCCCTGAGAGGGGTGCCCACCATGCCCACCCTCAAAGTGTGGTACATCCGGCCTTGGTCATCGTAGTTAGGCAGCGCTCTTATCACTGATTGCTCCACATCTCTAGGACGTGTCCCCCGATGAACCAGCTAGACCTGTCGTCACCCATACGGCTGGAAGGTTCACTGCACCGCGTGACACTGACCTCTCAAATCAGTGTCTTCAAAGAAGAGCTGCCACCAGTGAGGTGGCACAGTGCAATGGGGCATAGGGCAGAAAGACAGTTCACTGCATGGTAGCATTGCAGCAAACACCGTGGGTGACACAGACAGTTCACTGCATGGTAGCATTGCAGCAAACACCGTGGGTGACACCAGCCGCCGTGGCGAAGTGGTTAGCGTCGCGGACTCCCGGCTGGGAGATCGTGGGTTCGAATCCCATCAGAAGTCATGTGGGTTTTTCTGCCCCGACCGGCTCCTACCCAGAGTTGAGTTTGCTGCGGACTCAGTTGGGAAGACTGGGACCACACAGTCGAGTTTCATCCACTTAATGGATGCGTTTCTGAGAGTGTTGCTCAAATTTCCTGACCAACACTGCAGGTGCCTGTATCTTGCGGGGCTGGTTGACGCCGGGATATATTATGAAAGGAAGCGTAGAGTACAGCCCTGTCATGTAGTCTCAGACCGAAATGGAAATCCGTACCATCATCTTAATCATCCTCATTCTCATTGATCAGCATTAAAAAAAAAGTCTCAAATTCTGTGGCCCATCATGCCCTCCTCTCATGGTGACCTCAATTTCGATGTTCTCTCCACGTCTGTGGTCTTGGTTTGGTTCCGTCGGGGTCACCGGTGTTGGCGAGTCCATGGGGTCTGTCGGTGGACGGACGTGGTGGCGCCCTCCGGAGGGAGAGCTCACTCACGCCGGCTCCGCGACTAAGCAGTTATTGTCGTCAGTAGGGGGCTTAGTAGGTGGTGTCCTGCGTATGTTGGATCAGAACAGGCGCCACTGAACACCGCCGAAGTGACTCGGCGGCAGTGCAGTGTCTCCTCCGGTGGGTTGCCTCTTAACGACTTGACATTGACTGCTCCCTGTGGATTGCTGGTGCCGGGGCTGCGGCGGGGCCGACCGGGCTGTGACTGTGGACGGGGTGTCGGAATGAGCGGCGTGGGTACACTGCCTCTGAGGTGGCGCAGAGGTTGGGACACCAAAAACAAAAAAAAACCACCGTGGGTGACACAGACAGTTCACTGCATGGTAGCATTGTAGCAAACACCATGAGTGACACAGTGCAATGGGACATAGGGGCTGAAAGACAGTTCACTGCATGGTAGCATTGTAGCAAACACCGTGGGTGATACAGTGCAATGGGACATTGGGGCAGAAAGACAGTTCACTGCATGGTAGCATTGTAGCAAACACCGTGGGTGACACAGACAGTTCACTGCATGGTAGCATTGTAGCAAACACCGTGGGTGACACAGACAGTTCACTGCATGGTAGCTTTGTAGCAAACACCGTGGGTGACACAGACAGTTCACTGCATGGTAGCATTGTAGCAAACACCGTGGGTGACACAGACAGTTCACTGCATGGTAGCTTTGTAGCAAACACCGTGGGTGACACAGACAGTTCACTGCATGGTAGCATTGTAGCAAACACCGTGGGTGACACAGACAGTTCACTGCATGGTAGCATTGCAGCAAACACTGTGGGTGACACAGACAGTTCACTGCATGGTAGCATTGCAGCAAACACTGTGGGTGACACAGACAGTTCACTGCATGGTAGCATTGCAGCAAACACCGTGGGTGACACAGTGCAATGGGGAATAGGGGCAGAAAGACAGTTCACTGCATGGTAGCATTGCAGCAAACACCGTGGGTGACATGGTGTTTGCTACAATGCTGCCTTGCAGTGAACTCTTTCTGCCCCTATGAACTTTGTTTGTACTAATTGTGGCACTGTAATGTTTAACTTGATTTTTTAACCAATTTGTTTACTTGCATATGTAAATAAAGAGTCTTTGCTGTCTTTCCATTTTACTTGTGTGTGTGCATGTGTGTGTGTGTGTGCATGTGTGTGTGTGTGTGTGTGTGTGTGTGTGTGTGTGTGTGTGTGTGTGTGTGTGTCTGTCTGTCTGTCTGTGTGTATGCATGTGTGTGTGTGTGCGTCTGTGTGCATGTGTGTGTGTGCATGTGTGTGTGTGTGTGTGTGTGTGTGTGTGTGTGTGTGTGTGTGTGTGTGTGTGTGTGTGTGTGTGTGTGTGTGTGTGTGTGTGTGTGTGTGTGTGTGTGAGAGAGAGAGACAGAGAGAAGTGGCAGCAAAAGCAAATTTGGCGTAACAATAAATATTGATGAGACCTTTCAAGCCATCCCATGTCTGAAGATGTCAGTGAATGGTAGTGATTGTAAATACGCGATTTATATTTCAGTGATATTTTCAATATTACAGAGATGATATTTTTGGGGGAAAAAAACTGTGATCATTTATTCTGATTATTCTATGGGTTGGTGAGATATATGTCAAATGACATTATATCTAATATTGTAACAAATATAGTTATTGAATTACATTCAGACCTGTTAATGGGATTTCAACCAAGCAGAGGTACAAGTATTAATATATCCCCACACATACAACTAAGGTTGACTACACATAGATATATTACCATGTATAGTGTCGTAAGACTACACATGCTCTTCATTCATGGTGAATGAAATAAGGAAGACACATTGAAGCAGCAGATAAAACGTATCATTTAACCATAGTTGGAAGAAACTGTCAGGAGAGCTGGATCACTGAAGCTTGTAGCAAAGAAAGCCTGCTCATGAAAGTTTGTCAGCCCTGAACTCTACCCTCTAAGAGGTTGTAACAGATGCAAATACTATCGAAGTGCATGAATTGTTAGGGAGATGATAGAAAACAGGTACTAATTATGAGAAAATCCAAAATGGGTGCATGGAATGATAATAGTAAAATAAATGAAGTAAAATAAAGTGCCATTTATATTTTGCAACAACAAAAAAAAAATGATGTGAAACGTTGGTAATAATAGAGTTTGAAATGTATTAGTGAAGTCTCAGTGTAGTAAAGGCAAATTGACACCAAAGTATCAATTGATCTAGATTGCTGCCATGAATTTTTCATCCCAGAAGGATAGTGCAGGAATGTGGATAAAAAGCTTGACAGGAATGACCTGATAGCAGGTGTCTGTTGCATAGCAGCCAGAGTAAGCTTGGTGATCACTCAGACTCTGCTGCTTTTGTAGTGAGTGGGGGCAGAAAGTGAGAGAGGGGATGGGGGTTGGTAATAGACCTTTTTTTTTCTTTTTACTGTCCTATCTTCTGTGCCATCTCAGTGGCAGTGTGCCCACGCCGCTCATTCCAACACACCATCCACAGCCACAGCCCGGCCTGGCCCGTCGCAGCTCGGCACCGGCAGTCCACAGGGAGCAGTCCGTGTCAAGTCTCAAGAGGCAACCCATTGGAGGAGACACTGCACTGCTGCTGAGTCACTTCAGTGGTATTCAGTGGCGCCTACTCTGACCCAACATACGCAGGACACCTCCTACAAAGACTTCTACTGATGACAGTAATTGCCTAGTCGCAGAGCTGGCAGGAGTAAGCTCTCTCCCTGGAGGGCGCCACCACATCCGTCCAATGACAGCCCCTATTGATGGGGATATCGGTGACCCTGATGAAATCAAACCAAGGCCACACATGAAACTGAGGTCACCATGAGAGCACGGTGTGAAGGGCCACAGAATTTGAGACTTTTCGTATGCTGATTGATGAGAATGTGGGTGATGGAGATGATGTTATGGATTTCCATTCTGGTCTGAGACTGCATGGCAGGGCTGTACTCTACGCTTACTTTCATAATGAATCCTGGCGTCAACCAGGCCTGAGAGGTACAGACATGCAGTGTTGGTCAGAAATTTGAGCATCACTCTCAGAGATGACATCCATTAAGTGGATGAAACTCGACTGTGTGGTCCCAGTCTTCCCAATTGAACCTGTAGCAGAAAAATCCCATATGGCTCTGATGGTTTGAACCTATAACCTCTCACCCGGGAGTCCATGACACTGACCACTTCGCCACGGCGGCTGGTGGTGATGGGCAAATTAGTGAGAAAATGGAATGAGAGAAGAGGGGGGAGATGGAGGAAAGGGAGTGAAAGTACAGTACTCACTATAATGTGCATGCTTTGGCTTTGGTTAGGCGTATTATCCAGAACTGCTCTTGTAATGACGTTGGTCTACCCAGAGACAGGAACATGCCAGAGGGGTGTGTGCTGCATTCTGGACTGCTCTCTTTTGTTTTTCTTCTTTGGAATCAACCCTGAAATGTTACATGTTTCATCAGCAACTTAATGTGGACCATCTGACACAAACACACCATTGTACAATCTTCATGCCTCTCTCCTTCCACACTTAATGTAGACCATCTGACACAAACACATCATTGTACAATCTTCATGCCTCTCCTTCCACACTTAATGTAGACCATCTGACACAAACACATCATTGTACAATCTTCACGCCTCTCTCCTTCCCACCATTTGTCTGATCCATCCTTTGCCCGTCTTTCTGTTGTGGTGATGGCTCTTGAATGGCTCTGTGTGGTTGGCTGAACTGTGATGAACATGAATGGAGGATCTTTCCTTTGGCTTGTTTTTGTGTTGTTGATATATGTATATGGTAGTTGCAATGTTGATTTTTGTTTTTGAATATTACAGATACTTGGTACACAAATTCACACAGCTTTTTATCCACCCTCCCTCCTTCCAGGAAAATCAGGGTGAGGCAAAACCAGACTACTGAAGGTCAGAAGAGCCTTGCAGTATTCTTGGAGTGTAATGGGGAATCACAGTCTGAGTGAGTACCTGTTGTTGCTATTTGAGTGTGATTGGTTCTTGTTTTTGTTCATGGCCTTCTACCTCTTCCATCCATGGTTTTCCAACTCCTTCACAATTGGCTTGTGTTTCCTTGACTGCCTCATGTCGTGGGTTTGGGGGATTTTCAAGTGCTCTAAAGTATGCCTTCATCAGTTCTAACTTATGTCTAACCTGCATTGAAGGAAGGTTGGGCAGGTAGTGCGTACTTTAAATTGGTGCATCCTTTGTATTTTTGTTTTCTTTTTATCATGACTTGAGAGTTGACTTCAACTTGGTGACAGCCCCGATATGGCTCTTAGTGGTTGGCTGGGCTATAAGCAGCATTACTTTACCTTACTTTTGAGACCAAACCCTACAAACAGCTTGTGGTTACTTTTTTTTAACCAGAAAAAGGCTTTCAACACCACATGGAAATCTGGAATTCTCATGGATCTTCATCATTTAGGTTTTCAAGGTCATCTTACACTTTTTGTTAAGGACTTTATGGCTGATCGGCAGTTCCAAGTTCAGGTTGGAAACCTTGCTGTCTGATATGGAGTAGGAGTTGGGTGTAGCCCAGGATAGCCTCCTTTCTCGTGCCCGCTTCAGCATGAAAATAAATGATATTTTAAATTCCATAAACCAAGGTTCTCTGTGGATGACTCTGTGCAGCTGGAGCCACCTGTTGCAATGTACAAGATTAACTGAAATTTTGTGTGGATCAGATCCAAAAGTGGACCGAGGATAGTGGGTGAACTTTTCCATGTACCAAAACTCAGTGTATCCATTTTCACAACTTTCAACAATACTTTGCTGTCCCTGAAATTTTTCTGGATACACCTGTCATTACAACTGTAAAGGAAGCCAAATTTCCAGGAGTTACCTTTGATCAAAAACTGAACATCAATAGTCCTGTCCAGCACTTGAAAACTACTGATCAGAAAGCAGTGACTATTCTGAGAGTTGTGATGCTCTGGGTTGGGGCACTGATCAGAAAACTCTTCTCTATCTTTACAGAGCTGTAATCTGCTCCAGAGTGCCTTGACAATGTTCTGCAGCATTCAGCATGGAGATCAGCACTGAAGAGACCAAACTTATGACCAACAACACCACTGGCAGAACTAGAGACAGTTCAGAGCTTCAGGTACCTCAGGGCAATGGTTTCAAATGAGGGATCAAAACCTGAAGTGCTGTCCAGAGTTGTGCAAATGACAGCAGCGCTAGTCAGACTAAGACCCATCTGGAATGACAGAAACATCACAATCAGTATCAAGATGAGACTGATGCGCTCCCTGGTCATTACCATATTTCTCTATGCCTGTGAGACGTGGACTCTGACAGCTGAACTTGAGAGAAGGATTTAGGCATTAGAGATAAGATGCTTCCGCAAGATCCTTGGCATCTCGTACAAAGACCACATTACCAACTTGGAGGTCCAGACCAGAGTAAGGTAAGACATAGGACCATAGAAAGACCTGTCGTCCACAGTGAAAAGAAGGAAAATGCGATGGTATGGTCATGTATTGAGATCAACAGGATTTGCCAAAACCATTCTACAAGGAGCAGTGGGAGGAGACAGGAGGAGAGGAAGACTGAAAGAGATGGGAGGACAACATCAGTGCATGGACTGGCCTCACACTCAGCACCTGCCTAAAGGCGTCAGAGAACAGGGAGGAGTGGAGGAACTGGTTGCGAAGTCTTCAAGACTCCTGGACAGGCAATAGCTGATAGATCTGCTATAAACTAGACTATGGCAGTGTCGTTTGTGGTTCTGCCAGACCTTCCTACGTCAAAGCCATCCTTCACCAAGGGGCTTGACTCTGTCTGGGTGCATTCTGCACCACTCCTTTTTACAGTCTGTATGCTGAGGCAGATGAACCATCCCTCTCAACCATCGGCTGAAACGTTACTTGAATTGTTGTTTGAATCTCTTCTCTGAACCTCCAAACCCTGCTTATGACTGCGTGTTTGACCACAGTTTCCTGAAGAAATTTGAAGACAACCAGAGTTCTGTTCCACCTTCAGGAATTCATATTCTTCTCCATATGAACAGTGCAGACGTAGACATAGGACAAGTTGGGAGTCGTGCGTGATTCATCCAGATTTGTTGACAACCCACCATTGACTTTCTTCACCCTGGAAATCTGCTTTGATCTGGCCTCATGTTGCAAAGACTCCACCAGCTCTTTGGCATGCAAGACTTGTTTTGGCCAGTCTTCATTCAAAGTTTCCATCCTTTCAAAGAACGTTTACTGATGGCTTACAGTTTGTAGATGGGTTGCCTCTGCTAAGTTTTGCACAACAGCCCCTTCACAGAGATGCTCAAAACAAATTCTCACTGACAGCTCCATCTACACTGCTAGGCTGACAGTATTCCCATGTACGCTTAACTGCTGATAATTGTTTGAACTGTACACCTCTTTGAAATCTGATGGTTACAACAGATTTTGCTGGAGTTCTGGCCTTTTGGGCATTTGAGGCCATGATCAACTTGCCCAGAATGCCACAAATAAAGAAACCCCAAACCGAAAGCTCAGGAGAGAATGTAAATATCTATGTTCACGACCACCCATCTTATTTTGCACAAAAACCCCCCTTTTCACATACACATCACGTCCATCACATGTCAATTTTGGCCAATTTTAACACCTGTTTAACACTAAGATAAACACCTCAAAACTGCCAAATATTGACGAAATTAGCACATTAAAACGGGGGCTTACGTGCTAGATAAGATTTGGTGATCGTGAACAAAGATATTTACCTTCTCTCCAGGCACATAAAATTACATTTATATGGCTTGACTGCTCTACTACAGACTGGCCCTGCTGCTGTTACGTGATACTGCAAAACCGATAAAGTGCAATTACTGCTCCGACATCGAAACTGCCCTACCCAGACCAGTTATGCTGTTGTTACTCGTTACGTGACACCGCAAAACCAATAAAGTGCAATTACTACCCTGACAGCGAACCACTGCAATGCGACTCATTATTATTCATCGCGCGTGCGCGCTAACCAATGGCAGGAGGCATGACGTCATTTCTGCCGGGTTGGGCTTAAATCACGTGGCATTAGCAGCCGAGCAGCCCGGTCCTGCCATTTCTTAGTGTGGCGTTGAGCAGTGAAGGCGTTCTGGGAAAACTGTTTGACTTTAAAAACTGTGTTTCTGCTGTTTAATTTTATGTCTCGTGATAGTGTTTCTTTTTTGTGGAGAAGCAGAATTATTAGGTAGTCCTTCTTCACAAGAACTAAATAAGGAAATTTATGAATTGCAAGCAGCAACAGACTAGTTTAATTCTTCCAGTAGGCATGGCTCAACAAGTGCAAGCCGCTTCTCAGCCTTCTACTCCATTATGGACAGAAGAAGAACAACGCGTACTAGAAGAGAATAGAATATATCATGAACAGATGGCATTAATTGCTGCTAAGGCTAAAACAGAAGGACCAATGAAACTACCAAAAAACCTCAAAAGAAAGATGGAAGATTTGTTTAAAGAAAAAGAAGGAAAGAAAAAGAGAGTAGAGCCAACAACTCCAAGTGATTTACATCACTATCTTGTTTCAAACCAAGCTGATGTTAGTCATGCTATATCAACAGAAGCTTATACAGATGCTTATTTAGCTCAAACAGCAACTGAACATGACATTGTAGAAAGACTGCAAAAAGGGGTGAGAAATCTTAAAAGGCAGAACGCTCAACAAATCTTGATTTACATTCAGTTTGGGAAGTTTTTGATTTTATGCAAACAATGGCAGGAGAGACAAAGAAAAGAAGGAAAGATGACAAAAACATGGGCTCAGTGGCTAGAAGAAAAAACTGGCTATTCTGATGTTCATGCGCGTAGACTGCGTGCTGTTGCCAAATCGCTTCAAGCATTTCCCCGATTTTACACCGTTGGGTTGCCAATCAGTTTTATCATGAGCAAACTGAAGCAAGTTGAAGAGATGCTCCAGATCGAAGAGTACAGAAAGTACTGGTCAGAAGCGCCATATATTCCTCCCACATCAAAGCGTCAACAATCCCAGCCGCAGTTATAATCATGTCTGTTTTAGAGGGGTAGGGTAGGGGATACGGGTGGGTAATCGATAGCAATCTTGCAAACCTGCAACAACTTGCTGCTATGATGTGGTTCTAAATATAGTAACGATCATGCATGATCGGTAGCCATCTTGCCAACCTACAACTTGCTGCTTTGTGACATTTGTGCCTGCTCTGCTTCAACTGTTTTTGCTTCGCCCTACCTCAACGCCCTGCTTCGCCCTGCCACCTGCTTCAGGCTGTCTATTCAGACGGCCGCTGAGAGAACTTAAACAGATCCTGTGATTATTGATTCAGGACTTTGATAAGGGCTTTTAGCGGCTGTTTCGAATTTACGTCATTCAAGTGTGAACCACAAAAAGCTCATTTACATTTCCCTGCAAACAACCCCCCTCTATTGTGCGTTTGTTTGTTTGTTTGTTTGTTTGTGTGTGTGTGCGTTCGTGTTGTGTGTGTGTGTGTGTGTGTGTGTGTGTGTGTGTGTGTGTGTGTGTGTGTGTGTGTGTGTGTGTGTGAGAAAGAGCGTTCTGTCCTACAAAGCAATACAGGTAATCCAGGCCAAAAAGGCCTGCTATTGATTAATATAGTTTATTAAACCACCCCCTGCCCACGCACGCACACATACATAACTTCTTCTAATTCTTACACTATTAACGCCCGCGTGACCGAGTCCTTCTTACTATTCTAACATGTTCTTCTACTTCCAGCACCATTAATAAATCAGAACAAACAACTGGCTTTCCGTCTTGATTAACTATTTTTACATCCAATGAATTTAAAGAAACCTCAATTAATTCTTTAAATTCAATGTCTCCACCAAAGCTATGTAACTGATAATCGCAAAACCCTACATTAGTTGGTGGCAATGCGTGTAGAACAGTAGATGGATAGCCATTAAACAAATTAGTATCTGTTTTTAACTGTTGTAAATTGACATACAAAATTGGGTTCACGAGAAAATCAGACGGTCTACTGCCTACATACTCATAAAGACCTCCTTTTAAGTACATATGTGTTTTAACATGATATGTTTCGCCACTGTCATAAAAGCCTAAAATTCGAGCAAGGCTTCTAGGAAAAACGTACTCCCTTTCTTCAATTTCTGGAAAATTCATAGTAACTATAAGATTTGCCTCATTAATTTTTAACTTAATGTTAAAATTGCTAAATACTTCTCTTAAAGAACAAAAGTTGTAGTAACCATCGGGTATTTTTAAATGTTTTAATAGATTGCCTTGCCCATCCTTAATATCCACCCAGTTATTCTTATCTTTTTCAGATATGTTAATCCATTTTATTTTAACCCCAATTTTTAAGGCAATTACAATCGCCGCGCATTTCTTGGGGTTAAAACGTCGTTTTGCTTGGTTTAAGATAACATCTTTTTATAACTATTTAAAAAAACTTTTAAAAACTATTTAAAAAATGGAACCTTTAAATAATAAAGTGCACTTACAATGTAGAGCTTTATAACCCAAATCTTTGGATTCACTTCAACATGCAGTAGAGTATCATATGGCTTCCAAGTAGACTTGAAACCCATAACTAAATTAATCCGCAATAAAGATGACAGAGTGCTAGCAGGACATCCACCCTAGTTTTTTTGGGAATCGTAAATTTGCATTCTGGCAACTACTGGCTGGGGTGTTTCATATGCAAACCATTTAAACCATCCTAATCTTTTAGTAAGGTCAGTATATAACTTTCATGTTTATTACCAGTACAGACGAATACTAACTGAACTACAATGGCCCCTCCCCAACGACAACGCGTTTTATCCATTTAACAGCCCAATGGACAATAATGCATATAAAGAATTTGCAACGAATTTAACATTGATCCTTTAACTGATTTTAGACAAAAGTTAGACCGCAATCATGGTTAGGCACATTGTTTTTGTGGGTGAACGTAGAGAATAAAACTTATGACTACTGGCCCGGCCACACCTCTTTTCACCCAAAAAACACAAGTTCGATTGGGGCCCCATAGAACAAAAACATCCTAATGCTTGGCAACATTTATCTTAAAATAAAGAAAAGGCCTAACAATGCCAGGAGTGCAAAGGCTTAATGACCCCATAAGAACATACATTTGGTGTCTATTAGGAGCACAAGCACAGACCAAGTCTAGCATCGTGTCATCTACAGGCTTTGATGCCAGAAAACAATTTCTAGCTAATTTAGAAGATGCTATTAACTCTGCTGTTGTTTTGCCTGCCAGCATACAAAGGTATCAAGACGTTCTTGCACATGCTAGGTCAAAGGTTGACTTTTTTTGTAGGCCATGGATTATACATGCTACCTTCTGACCTTAGACTACAGATTGGCATGATACAGAATTAAAACCCAATGAAATCCTCATAGCTGGAGACGCCCAAGACTTAGGGCCAAAATAAATACTTAAACCAAGACCCCCCCATCCATTTTAAAGAAAGTACCTAGCCCTGAAAGCCAGAAAGCGATCCGCCACCGTTATAAACGCCCCAAAAGCAACCCAGACCCAGAAAGCACTCCGCCTTTTTAATGTACCTCACACTGACAGTCACACTACGAAAAGACAGCCCTTGTTGTGTTTTTAACTTTTACCGGGATTAGCTATACTTTATTCCCCTAAAAATAATCCGGCAGCTAGCACTCCTAACGTCCACAGATGGTCAGCCAATAAACCAGCCACCTTACCTATTGTAGACAAAACCCAACTAACAACACTGCCTATATACCAGGCAGAGCATCAAGCGCTTTGACTGCTAACTTCTTTAATAAGTTTGCTAGATGGTGTAATTGTTTTCTAATCCAACTTTTACCAGGTTGAGGCGTTGGAGGTGCTACTGGCCCTTTTTGGGCGCACTCCCGGGTTAAAGCATAAACGAGTGTAGAGATAGCAAACCCAACGCCGTTAAATACTAACTATTGTAATCCCCTGTTCCCCGAACGAATCCTTATTCTTTCAGCTAACGTAGTGTTTTCATAAAGTTTTTTGTTTATAGTTTCTCTTATTCTGCTTGTTTGCGCTGCTAGCTGCACTCTGTTATCAGACAACACTTCTAACCTGGCTTTCCCTTTCTTCCATTAAATCCTGTATTTTCTGCTGTATTATAGCCTTTTCTTCTCGCCCTAAATTGTTATCATCTGCATCAGCCAGTTTTATTTTTTTCTTCTTCATCTCTCTATCCTTTCACCAAGTTTTGTTAAATTGTTTTCTAGTTCACCCCTTATTGCCTTTAGACGTTCATTAAGAGCTAGGAGGTCGCGCATAGGCAAGGAGAATCTTCAATTGTTTTATTGTGCTCCTCATTAAAACTCTTTTCCAATTTCTGCTATTAGTTCATCTGCTGTTCGTTTTAAATTTTTGGAAGAGGTATGTTTTTTTATTTCAGATTGGGGTTGGCAACTTTTGCCCCAAGTTTTTGTAAAAGACAAACAGCCTCAGGCCTTAAATCGTCAATAAAGTATAAATTGCCTTTGGTCAAACAAGAAGATCTCTAAGAATTGTGCCCCCTGCTTAAAAACAGGTTGGGTCGGTTTTGCAGTAAGCCGCACACTCTTCCTTTACTCGTTCTTACATACAATGATTATTTTTATCTGTTGAAAAATCAAAAACCCAATAAGTGCTCCCGCTGCTCTCGCCCCATAGGGCTAATAATGATTCAATTCTATCTAGCAATCGTTTTTGGGTTTTAAAACCCTACTCCTTGACCTCGCGCTCCTTCAAGCTCTTCTTGCAATGAGGGGCCCAGTTCTTTTTTCATCATTTTCTTCTTCAATAGGTTCAATCGCGTCAAAATCTTCACCATATTTTTATTTATATTCTTTTTTGTTTATAAAAAATGAACTCATACGATGCGACCTCGATCCATACAAAAAAAGGGAAAAGGAACCCACGGCGTAAAAGGCATAAGGCAGACTGTAATTAGTGTAAATACTCCATCAACAGTTCAGCTGGACAAGATTTAATAGTAAGTTTCCGGATCTTGCGCTGACGATGTTATAATGCCAGGCACTGCTAAACTATCATTCAAAATAGATTTTAAATGGGAAGATGCTAATGCTACTGTTGTTGCTAATTTAGGCAGGGCTACGTTAATCATATGGCAATCAAACAGAGGAAAAGAAGTCTTTGTACTAGGCGAGGCAGACATTTTTACCCTCTTTTCTGATCTAGGGCTGCCTAAAAAAGAAAGGAAAGAGAAAGTTTAATCAGGAATACAAACCCCAAACGGTCTCAAGCACAGGCTTAAAGCGAGGAATGCAAAGAATGATGTTAAAGATGAGGCAGTAGCAGAAGCTTTTGGGCAACAGATTCTGCATCCCTCTAGATTTTGAGCTGTTAAAGACGCATATGCCATATAACCAAGGCGCACTAAAAGAAAAAACTTACTTATCATCTGACATTTAATCCTAGCAGTTCTGTTGTTTTGTCTGAAGACCCTTAGCAAATAGCGGTTAGTGACATTCTCTTGAGTTTGCTGTTGTTACTAACCCTGGCTAGCCAGAACAATCTTAACCCAGTATAAAAGTAAAACGGTTATTTATTATGAAAACGTTATGCACGCCATTACAGAAAATAAAAAACAAGCGAGACACTCTCTGGAACATACATCTAAATCAGACTCTAAAGTCTTTAAAAGGAATTTTGTTCTTATTTACTGAAAAAAAAACCCTCCTTTTCAGAGAGAATCAGAAGCGTTTTTATAATCCCAAAATTGAGAAGGTTGACTGTGTAATAAATGGCAAGTCTGATCATTTTGTATTCGGGGCGGGTTTTTACCTCACCAACACTTCGATGAAATAAGAAAGTTGTTCCCCGGGAGGTAGGCAAAGGGATCCTGCAGTTGATCGCGTATGTAAAAACTTCGCCTTTATGATGTAAGACTCGAAGACTATTAATAAACAAATATGGGCGTGGCGGGATTTTAGATCTACATTTGACAACAGATTTTTTGGGAAGTGGAGAAAGGATAGGACAAGATGGTATACAAAAAATATTCGAAAGAAAGCAGACGAAACGCCCAAACAAATGCATGTTTTTAGGGTTTGTGATGCTCAGTTAAACATTGAAGAAAACAGGGTTTAAAAAATGTAGCTTATTAAAATGCAGAAGAAATATTCTTTAATAAAAACAGATTGGGTAGTTTGAAGTTTTGCCCAAGATCCACACTGTTCTCTTATCTGCGGATTACTGGGTGTGGGAAAACTGTCTTCGTACTTTATTTGTTACAAACAATATACAGGTTTCATTACGAGCACATTGTTTACATTCTGCAAACCATTAACACAACAAGTCTTACAAAGAAAGGAATTATTTGGACAGACGATAATATATTTTTTAGTTGATCCTAGCGACAAATGAGCGACTGTTAGAATATTACTATAGACTATTTGAGGGGAACTGAAACCCTTTTTTATTTTTGATGACTGTTCAGCTGAACGAGACATTGTTAAAAAAAGAAAAAAAATCTGTCAAAGCTAGCCTTTAGTGGCCGTCACGCCTTAGTTCTGTGTGGCTCTTTAACTCAAAAATACAATTTCTGTCTTAAAAGACTTTCGATCGCAGTTAAAATCGGTCGTATTATTTTACACTAAAGACAAAGATGTTTTGAAGAATGTTTAAGTGAAAATTATATAAATAAGGGACAAAGATGAGCTAAAAAAAAATAAAGAGCAGTTAGAAAAATCTAAGCACGCTAAGCTATGCTTTCGGACTGACCCCCCATTCAATACGTTTGTTTTTATAGATTGTTTATTATTGATTGTTTTAACAATTTGTTTATTATAATTTTTAAAATTATAAAAGAATGTCTCGAGGGCCAGAATCAAAAGTGGAGCTAGCTCCTAAATGCACTGCAGTAAAAGCTAAAAGACCTAGAGACACAACTGAGTTTGATCTAATAGGAGTGCCGGGAAATGTTTATGGGTTTGAATATACAGATGACGGGGTTTTTCAAACGAACAGAAATTGAAGACAAAAACGACAGCAACATCCCACCCAGAACAGATAAGAAATTTAAGGGCAAACGATTTTGGCAAAAATGAATACAGACTTCATAAAAGAAGAATTTTGGGCGTTGCTTCCTGAAATTGACTGGAATTTAAAGTTTGAACTGCGGACCCCAATGTATACTAAGATAAGAAAAACAATTTAGAAAGGTTTTGAATGCAGGGCTCATTCTTGTTAGCTTAGTTCCAGAACACAACAAAAAAAAAAAGATTGAAATAGCTTGCAGGGTACTGAATAATGCTACAGAGAAGAAGTCCTTAGCTGAAGTGGGGGGCGACACTGTTGGCTTAGAATTTACCCCAGCGCTACAGGCACTACCTAGGCAAATAACGATGTTTTTTCGCTTATTTATTACTCCGAGAGAGGGGGAAAACTAGTTTTTCCAAACATGCGCTAATTAGAGGGGTACAAATAAAGGCTGAAAACTTGGATGCCCCTCCCTTTAAACTCGTTATTGCAATTACTAAAAACGGAGATGAAATAAAACACCCCTGTATCATCTGACAAAGTTACTGTGAAGGTTGACAAAGACAAACTAACAGTACTCGACTTTATTTTCATTAAGTATGTTGATTTTATTGCGTTTTACTCTGTTGATGAAGTCTGTCCGAAGGATTAATAAAAAGATATGTATAGAATTTAAATTTAAAAAAATAACTAATTAAAAATGGAGGTTCAACAGTTTAGGTTAGACAAATAACTGAACTCAAAAGGAAATAGAAAGCGACTTGGATAAGTATAGAGTTACTAGAAAGAAATATGCTAAAGCTATTAAATACTCTTTCTTTTGTAATTACTGGCTCATCAGCTGTAGCTAGCGTAAGTGCTGGGGCTGGTGTTGCTGTTTTAGCTACTGGGGTCGGAGCGCCAGCCTCTTTAGCAATAAGGGGGCCTTGGTTTAGTTTAGGCGCCGTTGTCTATGGTTGTAAGTCCGTTTTAAAAAAATAAGTCCTAAATTACAAAAGCACACTGCCATTGTTGCCCTAGCATCACAAAACTTTGTTCATTAAGATTAAGAATAAGCAAATCATTACAGGATAAAACATTACAGACGAAGAATTTCAGAAGCTTATGGCTGATGGTGATGATTTCCCGACGACAGAAAATTGAACTTCAAAAGGAGGAGAAAGATTTTACTTCACGAAAAGGTAACACTGATGCAATTAAACAAAACATTGAAAAACAAACACATGATCGACTAAACCCAAAAATAGGCAAAAAAAAAAAGTTTAGCAAAACGTTTAAACAAAAAAATAAGTTTAATAAACACTATTGTTTTGTTAGCCTACTGTGTTTGGTGGGGCAACTTGCAGCTCTTTTGCGAACAAAGATCTTTTGGGGCGGGCCTTTTAGACGCAGTAGCGCCGCAGAAGAAAGAGTTTCCTCTTAAATAATATACGGGAGGGGTTGTTTTCATGATTCTTTCAACTTCATAACAATCTATGCTCCATATAGGATCTGTCGCTCTAATTCTAACATCACCTTCTGCCTCTCCAGGAGATACAAGTATCTTACTTTTAGTCCAAACGGCAAGAGTTTTTGAGTCCCCTGCACATCTTCAGTAAAAGCTAATTTTTTAATTTGATCGCAATTTACTGGTTTAAGAAACCCGTTGCTTTAAATTCTTCATTGTTCATGGCGCGTAAAACTGCCGGGAACTCCTAACCCATTCTGTGTTACGGTTCTTTCCATAATTCTCTGTGATATTGATAGGGAAACAGACGTTCGGCTAGATTCTTATTAAAGTTTTCTACTAAGGCTTGCGATCGATGGTTGCCTGGAATCCCTCTCTTAACTATAACAGTTGTTTTAAAAACAATTGGTTTACAGAACCTTTGAACTCTTTTCCCTCATCAACCTGGATCACTAGGATACTTTAATGGACCTCTCAAGTAAAATTTGTTGTAAAGCCACAGCCACAGCAGTTTAGCTTTTATCCGTTAAAGGTTCGGCGTCTTTGTATCTTGAAGCCATGTCAACAACTGTCAGAGCATACTTAAACTTTTTTCTCTAACTTGTCATGTGGAAGATACAGCAAGTCCATCTGTGGGTGTCCCTTTGGGAACTGAGTTAACAAATCTAGGCCTTATATTCTTTTTGGGCGGGCAGATATATTTGCCAAATTGCTTGTTTTTGAAGCATCTTTTCGCATCTGATTCAGACACTCTAGCAGCTTTACTTAGTTTTTCAATAGCAGCCTTTCCTTCCAATACCCCTTAGGGGAATAATAAATTTTGTACTTGTCCATAACAGGACTGTATTTTTAATTGGATTTTAAATTGTTTGTGCAAGAATTAGGGTTGCTCCCATAGCAACCCACAATAAAACCAATTTCTGCTATTTTTCTGTTCTTCTGATGGTTCTAAAAGTCGGACAGTTCTGGCGGGCGATGTTAGAAAATTTTTTCCTGTCACTAAGTAATACTCATTCATTGCCTCATCAACATCTGTAAATGTGTGCTCTGCATGGCCCTGTTCTCTTAACTTTTATTAATAAAGTCTAAGTGAGCAATTCGTCTTTTCTCATAAGCATCTCTTGCCCTTTGCTAAATCTTTTATTGCTTTGTTATGTCGTTTTTCTCTCCCTTCGTCGGACCTCAATTTACTAAACATATAATTGCTTCCAGAGAAGGCCAAAGCATTAACAATAGCCCCTCCTACCATCATTACTACTCCCGCCATCTTTTTATAAAAACAATATTTTTTTAGATTAATCTTTCTAGTATTTTATATTTTTTTAGGATAATTCCCTGCGTAATAAGAAAGTCTTTTGACGCAATTCCTGTTCTCTTAACTTTTTATTTAAAGGCGTCTAAGTGGGCAATTCGTCTTTTCTCATAAGCTCTTTGCCTTAGCTAAATTTTCCATTGCCTTGTTATGGCTTCTCTCTCTTCATCAGACCGCAATTTACAAAACAATAATTGCTTCCAGAGAAGGCCAAAGCTTTAACATTAGCTCCTCCTACCATCAGATCCAATCCCAGACATCTTTTTATAAATAATATTTCTAAATTAATCTTTCTATGAACTAATATTTTCGGATAAATCCCCTGTGCAACAAGAAAGTCTTTTGACGCAATCCCTGCAGTGATTACACTATAACCTTAACAACGTCCTCAATGTCTAACCTTCCTAGATCTGCCGGCTTCATTCTAAACATGTTTTTTGCTAACCCGCTTAGCCTATACTAAGGCCGCTAATTACAGCAGAATGGTAAATCGTATTGATAATCTTTTTTTCACTCATCTTTTTATTAACTAAAAAAATAATTAAAATAATCATAATACGAAAGGCTGTCTATGTGCTTTTTAATCAGATAATCTTTTGTTGTTAAAGCTAAAAATAAGGTTGCAACTAGTTTTGGCGAATCTTCTATCTTTCCCATGTTGGGCGGTGTCACGACCGACCCCTGGAGGTCTGCCCTGACAGGATCGGTTTAGATGGGAGTGAAGGGAGTGACTGACCTCACACGCCTCGCAAGAGCCCACACAAGAAAGATTACGATACAACACCCCCATTTATTCACATCAACACACACAATCGCAAATAAATATTTCAACACACGCACCATGCACAATCACAATCAAGCATTCCAACACACACAACACGCACAATCACAATCAAGCATTTCAATATACGACATACACAATCACAATCAAGCATTTCAACACATATGACATATACACAATTATAAATAAACATTTCCAGCACCCATCCCTTTCCATGTCATGTAGTGCCCCCACACCCCTGCCTCTCCCAAGTCTACTGGGAGCACCCTGTCGCACTAGGTGCTCCAAACCGGGTCGGTTCTTGAAGAGAGTCGTTCAAGGCCGACACCCTTGACACACACAAAACAGACGGTGGAGAGCGCGTCCCGGGGGGGACGGGGCGTTGTTGCTGGAGGTCCTGGACGGGGATCAGGACCGTCCAGCCAAGTCCACGGGCTTTTCCACCAGTACGTGGCCTCAACCAGTGCGTGGTCCCAACCAGTGCGTGGCCCCAACCAGTGCGTGGTCCCAACCAGTGCGTGACCCCAACCAGTGCGTGGCCCCAACCAGTGCGCGGCACCAACCAGTGCGCGGTCCCAACCAGTGCGTGGCACCAACCAGTGCAAGCTCCGGGTGAAGCCCCAGGGAGGAGGGAAAAGGTAACTGGGAGGAAAGAAGAAAGAAGGGAAGGAGGGTACTGGAACCCCGCAGTCAGTACAGTCTGACCCATGCTGTGTAAATCCTAACAGCCACTCGCATGATGGGCGAGGGGAGGTCTACTAAATACACCAACAACATCAGCTCAACACAGACCTGAGCATAACACAGCAAACCAACCAAATCAGGAATGTTCGTTAAAGTCTTCTCATACGAAGCAGGTAAGAGACTGCATTAAATTAACAGGCTATAAAACAAATATGAATTGTCTTCATCCTTCTCTCACTCACGTTTAACATTTTCCTTTCTTAGGAAATGAACTAATACAGCAATAATGGTACAATTATCCCCACATTTTATAACAACATTTCAAAATAACATAAATCTCCAACCACGCATCCAAACGACAAATCATGCGTACGCACGCTCGCGAACATAAAACTCGTTCTCCTTGCACACACAAACAGATGGTGGCCGAAGAATAAGAGTCCGGCGAATGTGACAGGGGCGGACGAGCGAGACCAAGCAAGTACCAACCCTGAATCACCAGGCTCTCTCCCATCCCCACCGACTACCGCATCACCAGATGCATAAACAGGAAAAAGAATTTTGGATATAATTTAGAATGACCAGTTAAAGATTGAATTAACCAGAGAAAAGGTCTCAAACGATATTTCTTTTACAATTTTGAAAACGAAAGAAAATTGCGCAACAGAGAAGAATAAGCCGGCTAACAACAACAAAAAACAACAACAAACGAACCACGAAACTGATGCTTACCAGCTACCCGTGGGTGACCCAGAAGAGGCGGGCCAAACGACTCTCTCTGCCCTCTGTCCAGTCAAGAGGACAGCAGCGCAGATGCGGAAAAAAGATGAAGTGATGTCCCTCTCCTACAGGCCGACTGTAGGAATGAAGGTACCGACTGTACCTTCGACGAAATGGTGAAGAACCAGGACCGGAGCAGGCGCTCCAGGGACATCTTCCGCTCGAGTCAAGAGAAAACCTGCCTAAGCGATGGCGGCCAACATGCCACGCTACGTCACAGAGTGAGCATACCTCAAACTAAAAGAAATGAAGCACGTGCGACAGGTGAAAAGACAGGCGAGAGGCCGATAGACAGCAAGTTCGAGAGAAAGGTACCAGCCACCCGTGAACCTGCAGGATGAATTGTACGGGCAGTGGAATTAGAGAGAGAGAGAGAGAGAAAGCAAACCTAACCTGAGCTGAACTACATTAAGGTGCAACCGCACCACAAGCCACACCAAGGGACGGACACGCGACAACAACGACAATAAACAAATGAACAATTCCACCACCCTAGATGGGTCAATCGTCGTAGGCCTCGTGACAAACTCGTGACAAACCCCCCTTCTAAAAGCATCTGTTTCTCTGAGATACAGTGCTCCTTTGAACCTTGACGCATGTGCAAATTCACAACAATGGGACCGAACCCAACCCTCTGTGATCGACAGAGTACGATAAATCCAATACAAACATTCTACGATAGAATCACACAGGGAAATACATAATACTACATTTATCAAACAACTAAGCAAACCTTCCAACAATGAAAGTAACAATCCGAACGATTGGTGATTCACTACCGTTAACCTCACTGAAATGAAAACTGTCACTACACCTGATACAGAGACCAAAAGGGGATATAACCCTGGTTGAGGGGAAGTGTCCCTCTGACTGATTTTCCCAATGTACTGACTACGGAGCTCGGCTGAGATAGTCAGCATCCGTATTGCTGGAACCCTTGATATGACGAAAAGTGAACGCATGACTCTGCAGTTCCACTGCCTAACACATGAGTCGACGACTGACCGGCTGGATCCGGTCCAGGTACTGGAGAGGATGATGATCGCTCTCCAGTACAAACTTCCGGCCGTACTTCTTCTTGGGCACACCAGTGCGCGTCCAAATCTGCCGGAGAGCCACAGCAACAGTAGGGGCATCGATAGTCCTAGGCGGGACAACCTCTGGGTATCGAGTCGCAGAGTCTGCCACTACTAAAGAGTAGCAGTGACCGCGATCGGATGGTGGATTGATGGGTCCCACCAGGTCAACCCCAACCTTGCTGAATGGCTCCCCAACCCGTGGCACTGACCCTAGGGGAACACGCTTCAAGCGACCCTTAGGCGTTGTCCGTTGGCAGACATCGCAACTGCGGCAGTACTGCCTAACCTGTGAGTTCATCCCTGGCCAAAAGAAGTCCTGTCTTACTCGCTCGAGAGTCCGCTTTGAGCCCATATGACCTGCCATGGGTGAATCGTGGGCCTGCCGGAGAACAGATTCTCTCAAGCTTTGGGGGACAACTAGTTGCTTGGCCCCACGATCTGCCTGAGTGAAAACCCTAAAGAGGATCCCCTTGTGGAGCTTGAAGCTCACCTTGGCATGTCGGGCAGACTGAGCGGTCGATCCACCAGTTGTCGCAGGCGTTGGACATCCAAGTCCCTGGCCTGAAGACGGACCATGGTAGCAGGATCGGCCCTGGCCAGAACCTCGTCAGAGATCGGCTGAAGAACGGGACGCAATTCCTGTTCCTGCTTCTTAGCTTTGGCCGTGTGGTAACTCCCACACACGCCTGTACGGGCAGATCTGTAGACACAGACTGACTGCGTCCGTCCGCAAAGGTGATAGTATTCCCTATGAGAAGGGAATACATAGGTCGCTCCACAGCGATGGCCCACACTTCGCCACAGAAGTAGGGGGTGGAGACAGGAATGAGTACGGAAGGACGGGTGGAGGTAAAACCCGCCTCCAACCCGCACACATCATAACTAGCGCCCCGCCGGGCCTTAGGGGAAACCAAATCCTTATCCACAAAGATCGTTGATGCTCCCGAATCCCTGATGGTGTCGACCAAGGAGGAACCAACAACAGAGAGAAACACTGGGCACTCTGTACCACTAGAAGCTGGGATGGACCCCACGTTAGCCGAGGCACGAGGACGCGGGGAAGGACTAGCCCCATAACTACCGGTGGCTTTAGGGCAATCTTTCCTAATGTGGCCGGACGACCACAAAGAAAACAGAACCGGGGTGCTGAAATCCCCGATGAACTGCCTGCCTTGTTCAACCCGCTAGCAGTCGTCGGCGCCTTACTGCCACTAAATCCTGTGGGGGTCTTCCTGTCCGTGTCTGAGCGATGCCCATACGCTCTACGGGCTTCAGCAAACACCTCAGCGGTATGAATCGCAGCCGCGAAATCCTGAGGTGCTGTCTCGCCTATACGGATCCTCAACTCTGGGGACACGGTGTTGGTGAGCTGTTCGATGAGAATCAGATCCTCCAGCTCCAGTTTAGCCAACTGACACCAGTACCCTAGCGTTTTGCGCAGCCTATCTCCAAACTGCACGAAGGTCTCGTCGTTATTCTTCTTCATGGACCTGAACTTCCTCCTGTACGTCTCTGGGGTAAGGTGGAAACGCTTATGCAGAGCCAACTGCATGTCTGCATAAGACGCGCCTTCATTTAGAGTGAGCACACACTCCCTTGCAGCACCAGATAATCCAGAAAAAAGGTGCATGGCCTTTTGTTCCTCAGACAATCGGTATGAACTAGCTACCTTGTCAAAATGCTCTAAGAACATGTCAATGTCCTCACTAGGTCTGAACTCTGGAAGCTTTAATTTTGGGCCTCTAACCCTATCACTTGCCTGTCGATCAACCCCCTGATTTACAGATGCGGGAGACCGCGAAAGAAGTTGTTTCATCTCCTCCCTACGCAGAGCCTCCATCCTGTCTAGTTCTTCCCTACGGAGGGCTTCCTGTCTGACAGCCTCCTCTCTGCGCAGAGCAGCCTCCTCCCTACGCTGAGCCTCCTGTCTAGCAGCCTCTTCCTTACGAAGGGCCTCCTGTCTGTCTAGCTCTTCCCTACGGAGGGCCTCCTGTCTGGCAGCTTCCTCTCTGCGCTCTTCCCTACGGAGGGCTTCCTGCCTGACAGCCTCTTCCCTACGAAGCGTTGCCTCTTCCTTACGAAGGGCTTCCTGTCTGGCAGCATCCTCTCGTCGCTGTTGCTCTAGAAACATCAGGACAGAGGCGATATCCTGAGCAGATTCACCACTCCCGACACGGGAGGATGACCTGTCTGACCCGTTCCTTGGGTCTCGACTTTCCCATGAGGAAAGTCCCCCGGGGCATACTCCTTACGAGGGGAAGCATGGAGAAGAGGGCTTTGGTTTCTGCGACTCAACAGAAGCCCATAGTTGCTCCACTATACTCTGACGCTTCCGAGCGGAAGTGCCAGTCGGGGTCTCAGCAGGAAGATCCCCTAGCGAAGAAGTAGTGAAAGTACTCACTGGACTATCGGCTACAGCACGGGAATAAGTAGAAGTCACTGTAGTCGAAGTACTGGTACTAATAGTAGGGACTACATTTTGAATACCTTTCTTCTTCGACGCACGCGTCGCCATACTACCAGCACCGGACGCTGCCATGACAACTATATCCTACGTTCTCAAATACAGGGGAAAGACAATTCCACTAGAAAGAAACAAATATTTTAGGGGTGTGTGTGTGTGTGTGCGGATGTGTTCCGGCTGCTCCCACTCTGGCAACACCGCGCTCCACAGCACGAGCAACAGTGCGGTGGGGCTCACCGAAAAAAAAAAAAAAAAAAAAAAATGTCCGGCTGCTCCCACTCTGGCAACACCGCGCTCCACAGCACGAGCAACAGTGCGGTGGGGCTCACCGAAAAAAACAAAATGGCAGAAGGAATCCGGAGAGAGGAAAAAGTGACACTAACGTCCAATACACCCACCTATACTCAACCACCCGGTAAAAAAAAACTGGCTAACTACCAAACAGGAATGGCAGACTGAGCGGCAACAGAAAGGAAAGACTTACGGCCGAATCTGCGTGAGGCACCCGGCGGAAGGAGGTCTGGACGCGGTCGACTCCCGCTGGTCTCACCTCGACTCCCCAGTCACACCGATGTTCCTTCAGGCCACCAAAAGACTCCCTACACGCTAGAGTCACCCAGCCAACCACCCACAAACAAACACGACAAACTGACTAAACACATACAAAATAGAACTGGACAGGTACTCCGCGAAACGAGAGAGAGACAGTCAGAGCCCTTCACATCCCGGACGAGCCCCCACAATTGTCACGACCGACCCTGGAGGTCTGCCCTGACAGGATCGGTTTAGATGGGAGTGAAGGGAGTGACTGACCTCACACGCCTCGCAAGAGCCACACAAGAAAGATTACGATACAACACCCCATTTATTCACATCAACACACACAATCGCAAATAAATATTTCAACACACGCACCATGCACAATCACAATCAAGCATTCCAACACACACAACATGCACAATCACAATCAAGCATTTCAATATACGACATACACAATCACAATCAAGCATTTCAACACATATGACATATACACAATTATAAATAAACATTTCCAGCACCCATCCCTTTCCATGTCATGTAGTGCCCCCACACCCCTGCCTCTCCCAAGTCTACTGGGAGCACCCTGTCGCACTAGGTGCTCCAAACCGGGTCGGTTCTTGAAGAGAGTCGTTCAAGGCCGACACCCTTGACACACACAAACAGACGGTGGAGAGCGCGTCCCGGGGGGGACGGGGCGTTGTTGCTGGAGGTCCTGGACGGGATCAGGACCGTCCAGCCAAGTCCACGGGCTTTTCCACCAGTACGTGGCCTCAACCAGTGCGTGGTCCCAACCAGTGCGTGGCCCCAACCAGTGCGTGGTCCCAACCAGTGCGTGACCCCAACCAGTGCGTGGCCCCAACCAGTGCGCGGCACCAACCAGTGCGCGGTCCCAACCAGTGCGTGGCACCAACCAGTGCAAGCTCCGGGTGAAGCCCCAGGGAGGAGGGAAAAGGTAACTGGGAGGAAAGAAGAAAGAAGGGAAGGAGGGTACTGGAACCCCGCAGTCAGTACAGTCTGACCCATGCTGTTAAATCCTAACAGCCACTCGCATGATGGGCGAGGGGAGGTCTACTAAATACACCAACAACATCAGCTCAACACAGACCTGAGCATAACACAGCAAACCAACCAAATCAGGAATGTTCGTTAAAGTCTTCTCATACGAAGCAGGTAAGAGACTGCATTAAATTAACAGGCTATAAAACAAATATGAATTGTCTTCATCCTTCTCTCACTCACGTTTAACATTTTCCTTTCTTAGGAAATGAACTAATACAGCAATAATGGTACAATTATCCCCACATTTTATAACAACATTTCAAAATAACATAAATCTCCAACCACGCATCCAAACGACAAATCATGCGTACGCACGCTCGCGAACATAAAACTCGTTCTCCTTGCACACACAAACAGATGGTGGCTGAAGAATAAGAGTCCGGCGAATGTGACAGGGGCGGACGAGCGAGACCAAGCAAGTACCAACCCTGAATCACCAGGCTCTCTCCCATCCCCACCGACTACCGCATCACCAGATGCATAAACAGGAAAAAGAATTTTGGATATAATTTAGAATGACCAGGTTAAAGATTGAATTAACCAGAGAAAAGGTCTCAAACGATATTTCTTTTACAATTTTGAAAACGAAAGAAAATTGCGCAACAGAGAAGAATAAGCCGGCTAACAACAACAAAAAACAACAACAAACGAACCACGAAACTGATGCTTACCAGCTACCCATGGGTGACCCAGAAGAGGCGGGCCAAATGACTCTCTCTGCCCTCTGTCCAGTCGAGAGGACAGCAGCGCAGATGCGGAAAAAAGATGAAGTGATGTCCCTCTCCTACAGGCCGACTGTAGGAATGAAGGTACCGACTGTACCTTCGACGAAATGGTGAAGAACCAGGACCGGAGCAGGCGCTCCCAGGGACATCTTCCGCTCGAGTCAAGAGAAAACCTGCCTAAGCGATGGCGGCCAACATGCCACGCTACGTCACAGAGTGAGCATACCTCAAACTAAAAGAAATGAAGCACGTGCGACAGGTGAAAAGACAGGCGAGAGGCCGATAGACAGCAAGTTCGAGAGAAAGGTACCAGCCACCCGTGAACCTGCAGGATGAATTGTACGGGCAGTGGAATTAGAGAGAGAGAGAGAGAGAAAGCAAACCTAACCTGAGCTGAACTACATTAAGGTGCAACCGCACCACAAGCCACACCAAGGGGACGGACACGCGACAACAACGACAATAAACAAATGAACAATTCCACCACCCTAGATGGGTCAATCGTCGTAGGCCTCGTGACAAACTCGTGACAGGCGGTTTTATTCCTAACAAACATTTTGTAAGGGTTGAATAAACTATAACGCCAACGATAGGCACTGCATAATTAACCAGCGTTAACCTCATGGTTTTAAAAGTATTATATTATTTTTTATTGCTTTTTAAAATGGATTGTGACGAACTATTAAAGTGTGAGGAGCAAGCAGGCTACTCAGCAGACAACTGCCATAAAGAAAGATTATACTCTCTGGCCGCTTGTGGAAAAACCAAACAGTATTTAGGCACTGAACTAAGTATTGAACAGATTCAGCAACTGTCTACATCAGACGTTGAGAAGTACTACGCTAGGTACGAAGCGCAGCTAGGTCGAAAATGGTTAGATCAGTGGGGCAGACAATGATTAGTCTATATGCTAAGTTAGTAAGTAAGATTGCGCCAGTTGATTCAGAAGAAGATTTAAAATATGACTTATCACAAGATCCAGTTTTAAACAAGTCCCTATGTTATGTCCATTCATCAGGGGATTAATTACTTTTAATCATATTAATTTTGATCAAATTAATTTAATCACAATAAAAAAAAATGAGCGAGAAGACGCCGCAGGCCATCCGCAGGACCAGAATGTGCCACAAGTGAATGCACCACAGGTGAATGTACCACAAGTGAGTAATGTTACTAAGTCTAAAAGTCCTGGACGTGTTGAGGCTGGGCGTAAACTAGCTGAATGGAACAGACTGCAAAAAGCAAACCAATCAGCAAAACAAAAATTGTTAGATAGTAATACAACATCGCCGTCAGTACCAACACCCCAATTAACAAAAACACAATCACAAACAAAACGATAAGATGTATTATTATGTATTGACTGCTGTTGTTGTTGGTGGGGGAGTTTTAGCATACAAATGTCTAATGCCATACTTAGCAGCAAAGTCACAAACCCCCACAAAGCCAGTAAAAGAAGAAGAACCCCCTTCTGCAAAAAAAGTGCAACCTCCTGCTGTAGATCCATTTTCTATGGAATAGTTTTTAAGAACTAGATAAAGTACAAGTTAAGAACTAGATAAGTACAAGTTAAGTTAGTTATAGAAAGTACTTTTTAAGTTAAGTGCAAGTAAATTACAAGTTAAGTGTAAGTAAATTATAAGTTCTTGTCAAGTACTAGTTAGGTTCTTAAATAAGTACTAGTTAGGTTCTTAGGTTAAGTTCTGTTAGGTTCTTAAATAAGTACTAGTTAGGTTCTCAAGTTAAGTACTAGTTAAGTCAGTTAAGTTAATCTTTTAAAGTTCTCCAATGCCCTACAGCATATGAAAACTCAGGATTGACGTAAGTTCTCTTGTTATTGTTAGAGACTAGTGATTTCTTATTAACAGCAGTTGTGTTTACTTGATGAAGAGTAGAGCGCAGATTAACATTTGTGTGATAAAATACTTTGTTTTCAAAGAGAGCTTGCTTGCAGTTGTCGTGAGATATATTTTTTTTGACAACTTCTTTACTTATGCCTTTAGCCTTTTTCATTACAGAAGTCTGGCTGGCAACGCTGTACATCTTCGACCGCAAACCAACATATTCTTTGATAACTGTCCCATTAAGTTCATCCTTCATCTTTCCAATCACTTTCTTGTTAACAGTTGAATGTAAAGGACTGTCTTTAGGATAGTCGCATGTGTCGTACCATCCATCAACTCCTTTAGTCACCTCAGTTTCTAAGTCTTTGTAAAAGTCTTCTGTGGGGACGTCTAGAATAAAAGAGTCAGTGTCTGTGTAAAGGACTCTTGCTTCTGGGTACAGCAGTTCAAAGTATCGTACAGAAATTCTAACATCAAAACTTTGACAACTCTAATACGGTAAAGCCGATAAACCCCGGGCTTGTCCAACTTAACATCCTTTTTCTTCATCATAATGCCAACCATGCTGTCGTTAAATCTTCTAAAGTCTTGATAGTTAGGTTTAGAGGCAAACTTAATTGCTTGGTTTTCTTTGTAACTAATTTTACATCTTTACGTTTGTGTGGATTTTCCATGGTTTTGCCAAAACAGCTGTTGTTCATCAGTTTAAAGAAGTCTTTTTCTGAAGCATCAGTGGTTTTGGGTTCTAAGAATCAGTGGTCTTCTTGATGTATGGCCTCATAAAAGGCTCTTGGTCAAAAGCAATGATTCTATGAACAGCATCAGTTTCAGTCCGTGTCTTAGGTAAAACTGTAGGAGTCTGTAATGGCACACATACTTAGTTTTGTGGCGAAGATTGGGTACAAGTTTAGGAGGCTCGATAGGACTCATCTTTAATCTTTCTGCAGCCAGAGGATAATCGTTGTGGAGATCGTGTAATTCTTTATGATATTCTAAGTCTACTTCCAAGATTACCCCTATTGGATTATCAGGCGGAAGCTGTGACAACATTCTTAACACAGTATTAACATCATGAGGTCCTTTTATCATTGTAAAGTTTCTCAGTGGAAGCGGCTGACTCATGGCCCATCCATACAGATTGTTGGCGTCTAAGTACATTAAATAGTTGGACGGTTTAGTGGGATCATAATCGTCTAAATACTTGTTGTTGGCTTTGCAGTAAGGATGTGAGGCCATGCTAATACCTCCCCTTAGGCCGTCTTCAATCATTTGAAGTGTGGGTAGATCAGAAATTAAGTCAATCTGGATGTTTGTAGACTTTAAGAAAGCATCCCAAGAAAGGCCTGGGGCAGAGATGTAATGTGATGAGTCTAAGCTGTAATGTTTCATGCATGTAGTTCTGTAATTCTGAAAGACGTCTGCCAATAAACATACGTCGGCCCATCAAGTAATGATCGTGATAATCTCCCATTGTTTGACAGTGTAATTCTGTCCAGGCTTTTGAGCGTATTCATAGTCAGCATCAGTTATGTCTTTGCCTCTAAGACTAGAAAAGAAAGCGCCTTTAGGAGGAAGCGAGTCTTCATCAAACCTATCCCACGAGTTCATGTATTCATAGGGGTAAACTCCTTTGCGCACTAAAGATGGATCAAAGTATTGTTTAGTGATTGGAAAGTCTTGTAGAGATCCTGCTAGTTTATCCAAACTCCCCATCAGATGTTGGCAGAGTCATAAAGGATAAACAGTCAAGAGTAAACATCATGTACTTTTCTGAAGATTGTGCAATGCAGGAAACCCTCTTATATTCAGAAGTCACTGCTTGCATGATAAAATGAGAATCGTAGCCTCGAAGGTTATGAAAGAAGATAGGCAGTTTCCCATGTCTTAGGGACAACCTTAAGTTGAAGATTACAATTGTTATGTGCTGCCCCTCTGAACTTTCCAGTAATGTGATCGTGGTCTCTTACTGCGTTGCCTAATAATTCTTTATTGCAAATCCAACAGTGTGTAGACGAGTCATAACGTTCTTGGTCTTCAGGAGTCATAACAATGTCTGAAAGATTTAGTTGGTTGGAGTAGTGATTGCGAAGTTGTTTAAATCTGCTCTAAAAATCTACTAGCTGCGTTAGGGCCTCTGTAAATCTCTGGGCGTGTGTGTGCCCCATCGACCTAACAACATAAACGCATAAGAACAGATCTGATGGTGGGTTAATAACGTTGTTTTTTGTTCTTGCTGTTGTGGGCCATAGTACTGTGGCAAGATTGATTCAAAGTCAGCATAAACCACGTACGGGCTCATTTGCATTTTGTGTAAATTTTTAAAACTAACTTTAGACCCTGGTTTAGGTGTGAGGAGTTTGGTTTCACAGTCTACAAAACTTTTACAATGAGGTCTATGGCTGGCAGCTGCTTCTATAGTTGGGATTCTGACCAAACATCTTCTACAAAGCCCTTGTTTAAAATTGTCTTTTGTAGTATAAGCCATAAGTCTGCTTATTGTTCTGATTAATACATAATGGCTCTTTGTACTATCTTAAACAGTATCAAGTCTACATGTTTGTCAAGTGATTCGCCAAAAGTAGGAGCGTTGGGAGAAACCCTTAGAGGCACTAGATTGGCTTCTTACAGACCACGTGTATACGTTTACAGTGATTGGTTTGTTTTGCTCTTCAAACTGAGATATACTTTCTATACTTACTGGAAGGTTATGTTATCAAAGTTCAGCTCTTGCTTATATGCTTCATAATTGGAGACTCTGTTTGCATGATTTTTAACAGGATGTAAATGTGGTAAAACACACCACATAAAACACATGTTGTCAGAATTATGTATGTTTAAGACTGCTCGTTTTAACTCTAACTCTTTTGGAAGAGGAAGGTAAGAATTGCCGACTATAGGAAAAGAACTTTGTTTGTCTTAATCTTATTTCAAGGACTGTCCCTTCAGACCAGCCAGAACCCCTTAACTTTGCCTCCTCACTTGCAATGGTTAAACTGTGTAAGCATGTAGTCAGCCCAGTTAGAGTTAAAGTCGTGATAGCTGATTACTTCTTTCTGCCTTGTTGAAACCCAGACTGGCATGTTAGTATCATCAGGCGTTATATAATCAATCAGAACAGCCAACAGCACTTTTACTGGCGGTTTCACGTTTGAAGAGACTCTGGAATTTTAGAGATAGCATGTGCTACGCTTTTCATGAACGTTTGTGGGGTTAATGATGTCCATGTCTACTTCACTAAACGTATGCTTAATTGTTTGTCACTGTTGTCAAATATTTCTTCCATCGTATATAGTTTTCCGTCCTCGAATTTATTTGTGGTCGTCATTTTTAAAGCCAAAATATTTACGTAAATCAAAAAAATAAATGTATATAAAAGTAAGTAAAACGCGCTTTTTATTCTTCACCTAAGCGTTGCAACACTTCAAGGCATGTTAACCTTACAATAACGCCCGCCAGCATTTTAGCTTTTTTCTGAATCACTACAGTCAATGTTCATCACTTTGATTGCTTCGTTAAATAGTTCACTATGATCTTTTATTATATTGTCTACATCATTCTCAAACCCAAATTCACTAAAATCAATGTTTAACACTTTCATTGTTTCGTCAAATAGTTCATTACAATTCTTTAAATCAGATTCCACTGAGTTTGACAGCCATTTTTAAATCTAAAATAAATAAAAAAAATAATTGTAAATTCAGCTGTTATTCATAGTTCACCTTTCTAATTGTAAAAACTGTTCAGGTTTAAAGGTAACAGTTACTCCTTCAAGATCATCAGACACAATGCAAGTCCAGCATCTTCAGGGGCAATATTATCAAGTAAAATGGCAAAAAACTTTATAATTGGTTTAGGACAAGACTCTGAGATTTTACTAATGGCTTCCATTACGCTTTCTCGTATAGTTAAACTTTCAAAAAGTTCTGTTATAAATTCATCAAACACGGTCTTTAACTCTTTTATCAACTCCTGCACTAATCGCCCACCCAAAATCATCAAATATTTCTGTAAGCTTTATAACTACGTGGGGGTTCATTTTTTTAAACCAGATTAAAATCATAAATACAAAATTAAGTAAGTAAGCCGCTCCTCTTCAGTGAGCATTTGTTGTTGTTAGTCGTAAAAATTGATCTTCATTAAAGCAAATAGTTACTCCTTCGGGGCCAGTAGAAACAGTTAGATTAGCATCTTCAGAAGCTATATAATCAACTAAAATAGCAAATAACTTTATAATTGGTTGGGGCCAAGAATCTGGTATTTTACTAATAGCCTTCTTCACGCTTTCTCGCATGTCTATTCGATTAAAAAGATCAGTAATTAATTCTTCAAACCTGTTCTTTAACTGATCTTTATCGGCTTCTCTCTCCCAATCCAACTCGTAAAGTATATTAATAAGCTCTGTAGCTAGTTCGGGCTTCATTTTTAAACTCAAATAAAATTATAAATAAAAAATTAATTAATTCTGTAAACCCTTAATTCTTATATCCTTGGAGAGAATGTAAATATCTTTGTTCACGATCACCAAATCTTATCTAGCACGTAAGCCCCCCGTTTCAATGTGCTAATAACTCAATATTTAGCAGTTTTGAGGTGTTAATCTTAGTGTGAAACAGGTGTTAAAATGGTCAAAACTGATATGTGATGGACGTGATGTTTTATGTGAAAGGGGGGTTTTCGTGCAAAATAAGATGGGGGGTCGTGAACATAGATATTTACATTCTCTTCAGGTGTATGTCAGAAACCTCTGGCAAGAGGAATGGAACTAGCAGACGGACAACAAACTCTGACAAATCCATCCAAACTTGAACCATGGGCCTTGGGCAACCCTAAAGAAGAAACAGTCTGGTGCCACTTGCACATAGGCCATGCCTTTACACCTTCGTATGTTTTAAATGGTGAAGAAGCTCCATGATGCATTCCATGTGATGTACCGCTCACCATAAACCATGCTGTTCTAGAGTGTTGGGAGTGACATGATGTCAGACACAAACACTTCACAGCAGACTCCATGAAAATCTTGTCCTGAGCTGTCCCACCCGATGAAAGAGATCAACCTTTTTTCATCTGATCTGAGATTTTAACAACATTCTGGTGTCTTGTAATGAGTTGTGTGTGTGTGTGTGTTTAAAGATCTATTTTGAGAGTGTAGTTTAACGAGTGGACAGCCCTGATATGGCCCTTTGCAGCCGACAGGGCTATCAGCTGGATTATCTCTCATTCTTCAATGCCATTGAGGGCAAAGCAAAAACTAGCAGAATCTTAAACAGGTCAAAAGAGCTTGATCGAGATTTTTACTTAAGCAAATCAAATGTTGCCCCCCCCCACCCCCTACTTTTTTTTTCTTATACATGATAAAAGTAAATCTTTCTGACTTAGCTTCATGCATCTCTTCTCTCTCTGTCTGTCTGCCTACCAGTCTGTCTGTCTGTCTGTCTTCCCCACTTCCCCCAACACCCTCTCTCCTCACACAAACGACATGTACACACACATTTGTTCACTGATACCTGCACTGCACTCATACACTGACACATTGTGACACGTATGCATGCACATACACACCCACCTACCACCCACCCACCAGCAGACACTGACACAGACAGACAGACAGACAGACAGACACACAAACAGATGGATATGCACCCTCCCTCCACACACACATACTCATACACAATAATACATTGTGAATTAAAATGAATTAAACAAATGCAGAGTGATACATACACACACAAACAAAGACTGAGGCACAGAAACATACGGACAGAGACAGGCAGACAGACGCACCACACCACACCACACCACACCACACCACACCACACCACACCACACCACACCAGACCACACCACACCACCACACCACACCACACCACACTCGCACCAAATATATACATACACACACACACTGAGACACAGACCCACACAAACACACACACATACAGACACACACAATGCACACACACATATACTCGCAATACCACACACACACACACACACCCACACACACACACACACACACACACACACACACACACACACACACACTCACACACACACATAGTCATACACATTTACATGCATGCATGAGTGTGCACTTACACACACACACACACACATGCACCCCGCACACGCGTGCACACATGCACACACGCACACACAACATACACACACACACACACACACACACACACACACACACACACACACACACACACACACACACACACACACACACGCACACACGACATACACACAACACACACACACACACACACACACACACCACACACACACACACACACACCACACACACACACACACACACACACACACACCACACACACACTGTGCAGACAGTGTCCTAAAGGTGAACAGAATAAACAGAGCAATTCATGTCTTGCTGTCATTGATTTACTGAAGTTACTGTAGTTAATTAGATGTCAAGAATAGACGGGAATAGAAATCTTTCCACTCACCTTCATATGACGCTTCAATTGTTGCTCCTTTCGTT
>CM031621.1:57061638-57076961 GCA_018398815.1 Conus ventricosus
CAGCAATAAATGTTGTAAAGGAGAAGTCAGCTTAAAACCCAGCGGGACATAATATTTGCAGGAAAGAAGTTATCTTCGCTAGCAACAGCAAGATTGTTTTTGGGCTGGCAACTGAACCTGCAACAAAAACGTCTTCATAGTGGACCATAGAAATGAAATATGTTTCCCTGGGATTTTTTGAGGACCATGCAGGAGTTTTCTATGCGGCCTGTTCATCCAGCATTTGCAAACAGTCTGTGGGACTGTTTGTTCAGTTACAGCTGGCCTGAAAAATTCAACTGTAAAACAGCCTCTGCATGGCTCTGGTGAAAAATCAACAGCAATTCCCATTAACCTCCCAAAGAAAATGAAGTTCCTTTAATGATTACTCGTACCCCCCAGGTTATTTTTCATCAAGGCGTTTTTTATTACAGCTCAAGCTGAGCTCATTTTGCAGTTTTTCTAGTTTGTTTCAGTCCAGAAGGTTAAATTTAAACAGAACTCCTTTATCGTACTCTGACAGGTTAGTGCAAGTGAGTTTGTGGTGCACTGTTGGTGGATTTGTAACCAACTTTCCCACTGCGTTAAAAGTGTTATTATTCTCTGTGTGCAGCGAACATGTGTGTGTGTGTTTGTGTGTGTGTGTGGGTGGTTGTGTGTGTGTGTGGGGGTGTGTTGGGGGAGGTGGTGGGGAGGGCCTGACATAATCTTTTCCTATCTTTAATCTCTTTCTTCTGACAGACATGTCTCACAGTTATGCAACAAACATCAAACCCTTTTACCCGTGAGCGTGCCCACCAGCTCACTTGCATGGCTGGGTAATGCCTCCTTGTGTCACAAAAGATGCAAGTTCTAACTGCTTTTAACCTGTAAACATCTCAGAACATCGGAAAGATTGGTTGTGACCCAAACATCTTCAGAACAGAGAAAAGATTGGTTGTGACCCAACTACCATATCCATTAAATCTAGCAGAGTTTGTAACTCAAAACTGATGGCTGAAGAATGTTTTCTCTTCAGTGGGTATGTTCCCTCAGTGAGCACTCTGCTAAGGTCGCCATTTGTTGATCAAGGAAAGGGCCATAAGGACAGAGAGGAAGTGGAATAAACATGTGGGTGTAACAAAGATGAAAAGATAGAATGATGGAAGAAGGGTAGAACAAAAGAAAACAAGGACAGAAGGGAGACAGAGACAAGGGAGGAAGAGCACAGAAAATTTAATTCCCCAATCCTGCCATCCGGTGGACAAACTAAAAGGGAGATCTGGACTTGATTTCTGTGATGTCAGCCTGGGATCCTTGGTCCCCCTGATAATTTTGCATCGACTAGATGGGGTGGGTACATGCAATACATGGGGCATATCGTTTTGGATTCTTTTCTTCTCACCTCCATCCTTACCCTCCTTCTCCCCCCCCCTCCCCCTTTTGTCTCTTACCCCCAATTGTTTTTGTTTTGTTGTTTTGGTTACTCTCTTTATTTGTAGCCTTATGATGAACCCTGTTGTCATCGGGACTCTAAAATATGTGGCTTGATTTGCCACTTCTTCAAATCATGAATAAAATAACCAAACTTTGGAGTTTTGGCATTAGGGGAAAAGTAATGCTACTGTGACGGGACAGCTGCACTAACAAATACTGAAAGCATAACTAATTGACAAGATGTCACGAGTGCTGTTTAACACATCTGTATACAAGAAGGGCAAGACCGGCACTGCAGTGGAGACGATGACAAGCATGTACAGGGAACGGGATTTGCAGTACCCAAGTACACCCACGAATGCGGTTACGGGATGCTACCCTGTCTTCAACAGAATTATAATTACCTGCAAGTGAAACCACTAAACATCAAAATAGTGCAAAAACATGCTCCCAATCAGACCATGATGACTGGACTGAAGAATTCACTCCCAGTTCAAAATGGCCATCACAAGGTTGACAAGAAAGACATCCTCATCATTCAGGGCGACAGAAATGTCAAGACTGGCGTTGATGTCCAACAAGGCTGGAAGTAATATGCCCACCAATGACAGACGACTTACCTGCCAGAATTTGCAGTGAAAAAGGCTTGGCTCTCACCAGCACTCTTGGTAAGCAAAAAGCATACCTATGATGGACTTGGCACTTCCCCAAATGTTCAGTACCACTGCCACACGACCACATCCTTGTGAATAGCATTTCCTGATGTGGATGTTAGTAGTGACCATGACCATGATCAACACTAAAATATTTTTTGAAAAACAAGTAGAGAGAAAAAAAAACACCATCTCTAACTCAATCTGCATAAACCAACAGTTTCTGATATCTCTAAACAATTCCACGCCATGTTGAGAGGAAATTCATCCCAAAAACTTCTTTTGGAAAACTTGAAGCCCTTACCAAACAATTTCAACAAAGTGATGACTGAAACTGCCACAGAGGAAACAGATGGAAATCAAAACCATAACTGTCATGCAACATGTTGGAGATGTGTGACTCTAGAACAAAAAAGGCCCTTAACACCGCTCAAGAAGACTGAAGGGGGAAAAATTACAATGCTATAAAACGAGAGAATCACTGAAGAAATAGCAACACAAAAAGCTGGATCAAAAAGCCCGTGTGAGAAAATGGGAAAAACAAAGACTCCACACAAAGAAAACTTTAGGGAATTTTGAAGGATCTGACCATACAAAAGCAAAGTCCCAAAAGTGTATCCCTCAAGGCAAGGACAGCCATTTTCTGACATAGGAAGAAACATCAATAAATGTGGGCTGAATGTGTTTTCATGAACTCGACAACAAAGTAAGCACAGGACATCCAATGTACTAACAACACAGGGTCCACCTAATGAAGACAACTTTTCCCAAAGCTCCGTTAGGAAGTCATAGCTGCAGTGAAATCGGCGAAGTACACAGGAAGGCAGCATGCATTTAACAACATCCTGCAGAACTCCTGATCATTCAATTCCTACCTTGCGCTGAAGAGATCAAAGCCAAGTGATAACTCGTTCATTTTCATTGTCTATTTGTTTGTGTCTTTTCCTGAAGAAGACCTAAGAGGTCCAAATGGGGTCGGGGTTTTGTCTTGCGACTCGTTTGTCCACATTTCTCTTGGCGGTTTGCTAACATTTATTAAAGATTTGTTTTGATTTCCGCCTGCAGTCGTCTCCCCTTTGCAACTACATCAGCATATAGTTATGAGCAGACAGGTGAGACAGAGAACACTGAATATATCAATGATATATTATTAGCAATTATATGAAGCCTGAAATATGGGGCACAACTGCTTTAGGCTTCCTTACCCAGTGCAGCTATCTTCTTCTTCAGATCATCCAGTTTCTGCAAGTCTCGGACAAACTCACAGGGTTTGGTTCCTTGGCGTCTTCAGCCTGTTTCTCAAGGTGGTCTAAGCGGCCTTCAACTCCTTCACCATCTGCAGCAGAGCTGCTCCCGAGACAGACTGCACAAGGTTCCCAATGGTGGGAAATGTTCGCTCAAGGTTGCCCGAATTTTGTCGTGCAGCCAGATACTTCGAGACGATGTCCTCCTCTGCTTGTATGTTTCTGTTGAAGTTTTGACGATGTGTGTCTAGCATCTGCTTTAGGTCATCGAACTTGTCATTGACCTTCTTGGCGCAGGATCCTGAAGTGGTCTTTTGCTTTTTTTATCTGAATAATTTACCAACAAAAGGAAAAGTCGGATGTTGTACATTTGCACATTTATAGTATCAATGTAAATCACATGGCTTGATGCTTTTAAATTTTAGCAATTACTAAGTCAGTTTATTTATTAATTTTCAATGAAAATGTATCCAATTTACATCAATGTTCATCTATGAAATTCCCACTTTTTAAGCAAGTCTAAATGTGACCCTTTGTCATTTCCCCTGCTTTTGGCTGAATCAAATCACAATTACATTTCCCCTGTAGTTGTCCCCCCTCTACCACAGAGCTGCCATGGCCTCACACATAACATTTTGTCATCTTATGGACAGCATTCTACATTTATACATAGCACTCTAATGCAGTATCTTAAGTTCTGTCTCAACAGCACTTTCAGACACACTTTTGGGTAGCATTCCACATTTAACCTAGCACTCTAATGCACATCTTAGTCTGTCTAACAGCACTTTCAGTACACTTTGGGTAGCATTCCACTTTATACAGAGCACTCCAATGCAGTATCTTTTAAGACTGTCTCAACGGCACTTTCAAACTACTTTGCTTCGCACACAACATGATGTGAACTAGGAAGACAGAAATAACACTAATAATCACACAGTTTTGGTTTTATCTACAAATATCAAAATGGCCAACAAACAAAACCAATCAATAAGGGGGAAACAAAAAAATCAAACACTCTACTGGTTTTTATTCTGCTTCTTCTTCCGATCCTTCCTCCACTTCACGAACATGTCACTGACCTTTCTGACAGCTAAATTTTTTACAGGATAATCAACAATCTAAAGATCTAAATTTGTCTTGATTCCGTTTAAACTGCTACCAGGTCTATGAGACACTGTCATTTGCATTTAGGTTTTTTTTTCATGTTAGCTTTTTGGTGTGGCATTTCATTATAATGTCCATCACTATCAATGAAATCACAGCATGCTACTCCAAAAGCCTAGCGCTTGGCAGCTCTGAAGTCATAAAAGGGGAAAAATTACAAGGTGTAGTTCTCCAACACTTTTGATATTAACTTCTCATCTAATTACTCACCTGGTTTTTCATTTCTGCTTTCCCTTAAGCTTCAGTTTCTGAAGTTGCTGAACAAGTTCTGCCCTTTGTGTCTTTCTCCCTGATTTCCATCTTCTTGTCTGCACAACTTTCATGACTGGTATTGCCACACAGAAAGCAGATGACCTCCTGGTGTTCAGGACGTACAGCTCGGCCAGTCTGTCAGGATGAGTCTTGCACATCACAGGTCGAGTCTCCACCAGCTTCTCAAGGGTCAGGGGGGCCAGGTTCTCAGGTGAATGCATTTTAGTTGCAGGAATCTTCTGGTGATACCTCACACAATCTGTGCAGAGTTTGACACCACAAGGGAGCAGTATGACAAGGTGCTAACATCATTTTCACACATGCTGCAGATGTGAGGTCCTTTCAGGACTTGGTGGCTCTCCACTAGTACTGCTGTGTACAAATCGGTTGCAGAGCATTCACCTCAGACGCCAGTCTGCTGGAGCCACCTGAGGAGGGGGAAGGGAGACAATGCGGGCCCGGCAGAGTGGGCAGGTGGCTCGTCGCCCCTCTTTGTTTCACCCATGACAGCACACCATTCTGGCACACCAGGTGACCACAAGGCAAGATCTTAGGATCGATGTAATCTTCATGGCACACCGGACACTCATAAAGACATGAAGCATCTGCAATCACATGACAACAAAAAATGCCTTTAGATGTGATAGTTACCTCAAAAAAAAACCTTTGATCATGGTAATCAAAAATCAATAGAAAGGAGTGCAGGGAGTTAAAGTTGTAATACTTCACTAGCTGGACTCAGGAGAATCTATCGATATACAACATGTACGGCCACCAATCTAGGCAAATATATAATTCATGAATTATGATCTTAAAAAACACATCTTAACAGGCAAGGCAAGCTGGCCAGGTTGGCCGCTGCCACAACGTGTGGAAGCTACTATCCGACAATGAGAATGGATTTAGATCATTGAATCACATCCATTTGGTTGTCAGGTTGGCCGCTGCCACAACGTGTGGACGCTACTATCCGACAATGAGAATGGATTTTAGATCATTGAATCACATCCATTTGGTTGTCAGTGCAGGTTATACAAGTCAACTGCAGTGATGATGTACAACACTTAAATGATTTTAGAGAATGTAAATATGCGGGTTCAAGCTCACCCATCTATTTGCACGAAAACCCCCCTTTTCACATACAAATCGCGTCCATCACATATCAGTTTTGACCAAAATTTAACACTGTTTTACATAAAAAAATTAACGCCTCAAAACCTCTAAAAATCGACACAATCAGTACTTAAAACGGGGCTTACGTGCTAGATAAGATTTGGTGACGTGAACCCGCATATTTACATTCTCTCCGAGACACATAAAATGAACTGAAAACGTATATGGTTTGACGCGCCCGCCGCCAGACTGTTCTAAAATCAATATAGCCACCACAGTTGCAGCGGGTTTACCTCGTTAATGCGCATGCCCGTGACTTAATTCCACTGAGCGCGCGCGATAAGCGGGCATTGGAGGTGAAGAAGGGTTGTAGCATTGTTTGGTTGTTGGTATTGACAACTAATGTGACGTGTAATTGATTTTGTGCCTATCAATTTATACATGATTTATGGTGATAAGTGTTACTCCCCTACCACGCGGTGGGGGCGGGTGGGGTTGGGGTGTGTGGGTGTGCAGGAGTTACTCCATTAGTATTATTTTCGACCCTGTTAAGGGCCTTTCTAGAACGCGGCGGTCGGCGGGCAAGTGACACAGTTCTGGAGTATTTTTAGTTCTGTGGAGCTCTCTCTGTGCGCCTCCTGCCCACTTACTCACACACATATAACTTCTTCTGATTTTTGCACAAAAACAAGAGAAACTGATTAATTAATTTTTAATTTATAATTTTATTTTGTTTTAAAATGAAGCCCGAAGAAGCTAGAAAGCTTATTAATATCAGGGTCATACCAATTAGTCAGAACAAAATTCCATACTTTTTCCATACCTTTTCAAGACCTCAGCAATATTTTTCCAGGACCAAAATCCAGGACTAAACCCACCCACCCATCTCACCCCGCAACCTTCATATTATATATGCATGCTTCACACACACACACACACACACACACACACACATTATATACACACACACAAATGCAAGTGAACACAACAGACTTAACAATTAACTTACCAATCAATGAATCATGGTCACACTGCAGCACTTGAATCACACTATCATTCAGTCACAGTTCCTTACCATTAGATGTAATTTAAAATTACACAATTCCACTCACACCTGAAAATGTATCTTGATCCCAGTTTTACTTTTTGATTTCTTCCACTTTCTCATTGATCAGACTTGAGCAGGTCTTTCACACAAATTTCCAGTTTCCCTCTTCTTTGCTCATACTGCCAGCACTTGAATCACACTATCATTTAACAGTCACAGTTCCTTTACCATGCAAAGAGTAGCCATTTAGACGTTAATGTAAAATTTACACTATTCCATTCACACCTAAAAATGAACCTTGATCCCAGTTTTAGTTTTTTATTTCTTCCATTTTCTCATTTATCTGGCCTCAAGACATCGCTAAATACCTTGCTTTGGCTTCACTGCACTTAAATTGTTGTGCAATCTCACATGCTGGAAACATCTTCTGAAAATGTCTCCTACCCCATCAAAACTTTTGAAAGAAAAATGTTTTTCCATGGCGAACATGGTCCAATACACCTCAGCTATAAGCAGGTCATTCTTGGTGACAGCCTTGTCTGGTGTGCTCTGGATGCTGATAAATCACTTGCAGATGTAGATGGTTCACATCCTGATGCTGAAGTGGACTGCTGAACACCTGAACTGGAAACAGAAAAAAAGTTCATTGCCATTTGTAACTGTATACATGTTTTCATAATACATACTGTGTGTGTGTGTGTGTGTGTGTGTGGTGTGTGTGTGTGTGTGTGTGTGTTTAAATCAGTGAGCAAGACAGACAAAGCAGCCAAGTGAGAGAGACAGACAGACAGAGAGAAACAGAGAGACAGACAGACAGACGGAGACCGAGAAACAGACAGAAACGGACAGATGAGATAAATTTTTATTTTGTTGCATGATGTTCAAAATAATTACACTAACTCCGTTTTTCTTTTTTGATAAAAACACTATTTTAAATTCTGTATTTTCTTAAAAAAAAATAAAATAAAATAAAAAACTCACCAAACAAACAATTCCTGAATGGATACTGATCATGTGACGTGTGTGTGTGTGTGTGTGTGTGTGTGTGTGTGTGTGTGTGTGTGTGTGTGTGTGTGTGTGTGTGTGTGTGTTTGTGTGCGCGCGCGCCTGTGTGTGTATGTATGTGTGTGTGTGTGTGTGGTGTGTGTGTGTGTGTGCGTGTGTGTGTGTGTGTGTGTGTGTTGTGTGTGTTGTGTGTGTGTGGTGTGTGTGGTGTGTGTTGTGTGTGTTGTGTGTGTGTGTGTGTGTGTGTGTGTGTGTTTAAATCAGTGAGCAAGACAGACAAAGCAGCCAAGTGAGAGAGACAGACAGAGAGAGAGAAACAGAGAGAGAGAGACAGACAGAGGGAGACTGAGAAACAGACAGAAACGGACAGATGAGATAAATTTTTATTTTGTTGCATGATGTTCAACATAATTACACACTAACTCCGTTTTTCTTTTTTTCTTTTATGATAGAAAACACTATTTTATATTATGTATTTTCTTTAAAAAAAACAAACCTCACCAAACAAACAATTCCTGAATGGATACTGATCATGTGTGTGTGTATATGTGTGTGTGTGTGTGTGTGTGTGTGGTGTGTGTGTGTGTGTGTGTGTGTGTGTGTGCGTGTGTGTGCGTGTGTGTGTGTGTGTGTGTGCGCATGTGCGTGTGTGTGTTTACTTATTATGCATCAGCACGTGTCTTGTTTTGCAGATTGATTAGAAACTAGCAACTAACTCTTCTCCCCTCCCCTGCCCCTCTGTCCCTTTCTCCTAACTTCAGAGAGATAGTGACAGACAGAGACAGACAAACTTCACAAAGATAAAGACTGATCTTTCAACAACAACAACAACAAAGAAAAAAAAGAGATAAAGACTGAGACAGGGGGAGAGATAGACAGAGAGAGCGAGCTAATCAAAACCATGCATCCTATTCCCAGTACAAATACCCACTTTAAAAAAAAAAAAAAAAAAAAAAAAAAAAGGTGCTAGGAAACCCCCGGCCCGTTCAAAAAAAAAAAAAAAAAAAACTCGGGAGGGGAAGCAGAGAGAGAGAGAGAGAGAGAGAGAGAGAGAGAGAGAGAGAGAGAGAGAGAGAGAGAGAGAGGTCATTCTGGTCTTCAACTTACCTCCCACTGGCTGTAAAAAAGTCATTCATCGTCATCGTCGACCCTGTCGACTTACTCGCAGCCTGTTCCAGAAGCACGTGTTTCTTCCCCGACATGTTGCTTTTCAAGGCTGCTTCACCCATGTTGGACCCATCGAAGTCTTTTTGACACGTGCAACAACGGGCTCGAAATTTACTGCCGTCCGATGCTTTTCCGATCCAGTTCTGGTACTGGCTATTGGTCAGCCACGCCGGCTGAATACACACTTCCCCATTTTTTAATTCTTGCTGCAGGCGCAAACCACGGAGAAGAAATGATAGAACGGAAGTTGGGGGCTGGAAAATGGCGCACATGCGCACTCGACACAAGGGAGACTACTCGGACGGCAAAATAAATAAGTCTGCTGTTCGGATGCGCGAGTGTTTGACGGGGTGGCAAATCGACATCGACCTTTTCCGAAATTTGATGTAAACAATTTTGTTTCAATTCATGACTTGAACATTCATGATGGAACTCTGGAAATTTCATGACTTTTCCAAACCCTGCTGGGTAAAAGCAAATTTTCCAAGACTTTTCCAGCCCTGGAAACGCCTTTCCCATTTTTCCAAGACTTTTCCAGACTTCCAGGACTCGGTACAAACCCCTGTAATATACTTCACACGTTAAATTGGAAGGCCAAAGAGAAAGGCTAAGGAGCAGGTTTGAAACATCAATTACTGATCTTTTTATTTACATAAATATACAAACAAGCGTGAAGGAGGCCATCAGTGAAATACAAGATTATTGGCCCCCACAAGCTATAAAATTGTTTGCCATATTAGTTGATTATATGGCTTCTCAAGATGTTAATCTGACTGTTTCTACTTGTCCTTCAGGGGTAACTATTTGCTTTAATAAAGATTAGGTTTTACGATTAGAAAAGACTATAAATAACAGTTGAATTACAATTATTTTTTATTTATTTTAGATTAAAATGGCTGCCGAACTTAGTGTATCTGATTAAAGAATTGTAATGAACTATTTAACGAGACAATGAAAGCGTTAAACATTGATTTTAGTGAATCTGGGTTTGAGAATGATGAAAAACAATATAATAAAAGATCATAGTGAACTATTTAAAGAAGCAACCAAAGTGATGAACATTGACTGTAGTGATTTAGAAAAAGCTGAAATATTAGTGGACGTTATTGTAAGGTTAACGTGTCTTGAAGTGTTGCAGCGCTTGGGCGAAGAATAAAAAGCGTGTTTTACTTTACTTTTATATATATTTATTTTATATAATTTACGTAAATATTTTGAGTTAAAAAATGAGCCCCCACAAACACGCCCTGAGTTGAAATACTGCAGCCAGCGCACTGGTGAAAGGTAGTGACAACAATTAATCAATATGTTTAGCGAAGTAGACATGGGCATCATTAACCCCACAAATGTTCATGAAAGCGTAGCACATGTATCTCTAAAATTCCAGAGTCTCTTCAAACGCGAACCGCCAGTAAAAGTGTTGTTGGCCGTTCTGATTGATTATATAACACCCGATGATAGTAATATGGAAGTCTGGGTTTAAACTAAACAGAAAGAAGTAATCAGCTATCACGACTTTAACTCTAACTGGGCTGACTACATGCTTACCCAGTTTAACCATGCAAGTGAAGAACCAAAGTTAAGGGGTTCTGGCTGGTCTGAAGGAACGGTCCTTGAAATCAAATTAAGACAAACAAAGTTCTATCCTATAGTTGGAAATTCTTACCTTCCTCTCCCAAAAGAGTTAGTTTTAAAACGAGCAGTCTTAAACATAAAAAATCCTGACAACATGTGTTTTATGTGGTGTGTTTTAGCGCATTTACATCCTGTATAAAGAACGCAGAAAGATTTTTCTAATTATGACCAATATAAGCAAGAGCTGAACTTTGATAACATAAACTTTCAGTAAGCATAGAAAGCATATCTCAGTTTGAAGAGCAAAACAAACCAATCACCGTAAACGTATACACATGGTCTGTAGAAGCTGATCTAGTGCCTCTAAGGTTTCTCCCAACGCCCCTACTTTAGGCGAAACCGCTTAACAAACATGTAGACTTGATCCTGTTTGCAGACGGCCCTAAGAGTCATTATGTATTAATCAGAACAATAAGCAGACTGTTAGAATATACATCAAAGCATAAATCTAAACAAGAACTTTGTAGAAGGTGTTTAGTTAGAATCCCAACTATAGAAGCAGCTGCCAGTCATTGTAAAAGTTTTGTAGACTGTGAAACAAACTCCTCACACCTAAACCAGGGTCTAAAGTTAGTTTTAAGAATATACACAAAATGCAGATGAGTCCGTACGTGGTTTATGCCGACTTTGAATCAATCTTGCCACAGTACTATGGCCCACAACAGCAAGAACAAAAACAACCTTATTAACTTACCATCAGATCTGCTCTTATGCGTTTATTGTTGTTAGGTCAGACGGCCAACACACAACGCCAGAGATTTACAGAGGCCCCAACGCAGCTAGCAGATTTTTAGATCAGATGAAAACAACTTCGTAATTACTACTCCAACCAATGAACCTTTCAGACATTGTTATGACTCCTGAAGACCAAGAATGTTATGACTCATCTACACACTGTTGGATTTGCAATAAAGAATTATTAGGCAACGCAGTAAGAGACCACGATCACATTACTGGAAAGTTCAGAGGGGCTGCGCACAACAATTGTAATCTTCAGCTTAAGGTTGACCCTAAGACATGAAACTGCCTATCTTCTTTCATAACCTAAGAGGCTATGATTCTCATTTTATCATGCAAGCAGTGACTTCTGAATATAAGAGGGTTTACCTGCATTGCACAGTCTTCAGAAAAGTACATGACTTTTACTCTTGATTCTTTATCCTTTTATGACTCAGCCCAACATCTGATGGCTAGTTTAGATAGTTAGCGGGATCGCTACAAGACTTTCCAATTACTAAACAATACTTTGACCCATCTTTAGTGCGTAAAGGCGTTATCCTTATGAATACATGAACTCGTGGGATAGGTTTGATGAAGGCTCACTTCCCCCTAAAGGCGCTTTCTTTTCTAGTCTTAGAGGCAAAGACATAACTGATGCTGACTATGAATACGCTCAGAAAGCTTGGACAGAATTACACTGCCAAACAATGGGCGACTATCATGATCAATATTTATTGGCTGACGTGTGTTTATTGGCAGACGTCTTTCAGAATTACAGATCTACATGCATAAAACATTACAACTTAGACTCATCACATTACATCTCTGCCCCAGGTCTTTCTTGGGATGCATTCTTAAAGTCTACAAACATCCAGATTGACTTAATATCTGATCTACCTACACTTCAGATGATTGAAGACGGGCTGAGGGGAGGTATTAGCATGGCCTCACATCCTTACTGTAAAGCCAACAACAAGTATTTAGACGATTATGATCCCACTAAACCATCCAACTATCTAATGTACTTAGACGCCAACAATTTGTATGGGTGGGCCATGAGTCAACCGCTTCCATGAGAAACTTTACAATGATAAAAGGGCCTCATAATGTTAACACTGTGTTAGGCATGTTTTTCACAGCTTACGCCTGATAATCCAATAGGACTAATCTTAGAAGTAGACTTAGATTATCCTTATGAACTACACGATCTCCACAACGATTATTCCCTAGCCGCAGAAAGGTTAAAGATGAGTCCCATTGAACCGCCTAAACTCGTTCCCAATCTTAGACACAAAACTAAATATGTGTGCCATTACAGACTCCTACAGTTTTACTTAAAGCATGGACTAAAGTTGACAGCTGTTCATAGAATCATTGCTTTTGATCAAGAGCCCTTTATGAGGCCATACATCAAGAAGAATACTGATCTTAGAACCCAAGCCACTGACGCTTCAGAAAAAGACTTCTTTAAACTGATGAACAACAGCTGTTTTGGTAAAACCATGGAGAACGTACACAATCGCAAAGATGTTAAATTAGTTACAAAAGAAAACCAAGCAATTAATTTGCCTCTTAACCCAACTATCAAGACTTTAGAAGATTTAACGACAGTTGGTTGGCATTATGATGAAGAAAAAAGGATGTTAAGTTGGACAAGCCGGTGTTTATCGGCTTTACTGTATTAGAGTGTCAAAATTGTTAATGCTAGAATTTCTGTATGAAAAAAGTGTGGAACATCATTAAGAAAATCAAAGGGGAAGAACACCTGTCCACTGTGAACCATCTCAAGTTTTCGGATTCTTTAATAACAGAAAGAAAGCAGTTGCTAATCTGCTTGCTTCAACCATTGAAAAGAATTCCATCCTCTTCTAATAAATCAGTCACTTTTGTCAAACACAAAGCCCTAAAGAAAAATCTCCCCTGCAACTTTTCATCCGACAACATGGAAGACTACAATCTTCCTTTTACATTAAACGAGCTGAAATCTGCCTTACTCTCTTGCAGCGATTCCTCTCCAGGTATAGATGACATACATTATCAACTATTGAAACATCTTCCGCAAGAAGGTCTGAACATCCTGTTACAGGTATACAACCACGTGTGGACTACAGGTTGCTTTCCACCCTCTTGGCGGACAGCCCTCATTATTCCCATCCCCAAACTGGAAAAGATCTTTCTAATCCATCTAACTACCGTCCCATAGCTTTGACCAGCTGTGTCTGTAAATTGATGGAAAAAATGGTCAATGCTAGGCTCTGTGAAACTCGAAACCGATGGCCTTTTGGCGAAAGAACAGTGTGGTTTCCGCAAAACATCGTAGTACAGTGACCATTTGATTCGTCTGGAATCTACACTTAGGAACGCTTTTTTAAACAGACAGCATGCAGTGGCAATTTTTCTTTGACTTGGAGAAGGCCTACGATACCACCTGGAAGTCGGGGATACTTCATGATCTCCACGATCTGGGTTTTCGAGGTCATCTTCCGCTTTTTATTCAAAATTTTTTGGCAGAACGACAGTTTCAGGTCCGGGTTGGCACCACTCTCTCTGATGTCCACGAGCAGGAGTTGGGTGTTCCACAGGGGAGCATACTATCTCCTGCCCTCTTTAGTATTAAGATCAACAACATTGTTCAATCAGTTCAGCCAGGGTTCAGACTGCTCATTGTTTGTGGATGATTTTGCTGTCTACGCAATGGAAGCCTGTACCCGAGTGTCCAGCGCAGGCTCCAGCTTTGCGTAGATAAAATCCATCGGTGGGCGGATGAAAACGGTTTCACCTTTTCTGCTACAAAAACCCAGTGTATTCACTTCCATAATTTCCGTCAGTTTTTTCCAGATCCGGAACTTCAAGTAGGGAAATCTCCCATTCCAGCTGTTAAAGAGGCCAAATTTCTGGGAGTCATTTTGACCAAAAACTTAACTTTCTCAGCCATATTAAAAACCTCAAAACTGCTTGCCAAAATGGCACTGAATATTCTGCGGGTCGTAGCACACACCGACTGGGGCTGATAAGAAAACTTTGTTGCACCTCTACAGAGCCCTGGTCCGTTCCAAACTGGACTCGGTTGTGCTGTGTACGGCTCCGCAAGATCATCTTACCTCAAACTCTTGGACCCTATCCACCATCAAGGGCTTCGTCTCTGTCTTGGAGCGTTCCGCACCACCCCTGTGTACAGCCTGTACGCAGAGGCAGGTGAACCTTCACTGTCCAACCGCAGGCTGAAACTGTCTTTGAATTATTACATCCGACTGTTCTCAGAACCGCAGAATCCTGCCTATGACTGTGTTTTGACCCTCCGTTCCAAGTAAGTTTGAAACAAACCCGAAATGTATTCCGCCGTTTGGGCTTCGTAGCAGCCTCACGTGCGGAATGCAGGTATAGACCTGGGGGTAGTTTCCGATTTTTCCAAGTTTCCGGATCAACCTCCATGGACCTTTTTCACACCAGAGATTCGTTTTGATCTCGCAGCTTTCCGTAAGGAGTCTACCAGCTCTCTGGCGTACAAGGCTTTGTATGCCGAGCTCCTGTTCCAAATTCCCATCCTATCAAAAAGTTTTCACTGACGGTTCCAAGTCCGAGGATGGAGTGGCCTGTGCAGCCTACTGCCCTGGGGCTCCTTCTCAGATATTGTTGGAACATATACATTCAGATGCTTCTGTCTATTTGCTGAACTTACTGCTCTAGTACTGCTTTGAAGATAATCTCCATTCTTCGAGGAGGGACTTTCTGGTTCTGTCGGATTCGCTGTCACTTTGGAGGCCATAGCTGGCCGCACCTTCAGCATCCAGAACTTTTACTTTTTTTGAACTTTGTTGAATGACTCGTCGTCTGAGTCAGACTCAGAGCATGGCGATCCAATCATTCAAGATGCAGGTGAGTGTATTTGAGATCGTTCCATTTAACATAGTGTTGCTTCTTTTA
>CM031621.1:57077961-57097961 GCA_018398815.1 Conus ventricosus
ATCGTGCTTTGTTTTGGGAGTCAGTGCAGATCTTTTCTGCCAATTTTATGGAAAAGGTTTTTCGAATTTTTTCCGGGTGAGGTCAGTCACTCCTTCACTCCCACCTAGACCGATCCTGTCAGGGCAGACCTCAGGGGTCGTCGTGACAGCGAATTATTGCTTTAGTAAGTAATTCCTCATCAATGGAAGGTAGAAGTCCACTATGTCAAAAGTAATGAACACTGTATTTGTCTGTTGTTCAATTCTTTAAATCATTGGATAACTTCGTAACTATTTTTCCAGAGATTGTATTCATGTTTGTTTTTGTTCTCTATTGCTTTTTCCAGGATCTTTTTGCTAATTTTGCCTAATTCAGATTTGATGGGTTTATCAGTCTACAAGTAGGGTTGTTGAGAAAGTTAGGTTTGTGGTCTTTAAGGGTTATAAAGGCTTCTTTTATTGCTGTTGCTTCTATCCTATCACCTAAATCCATCTGGTGCACAAGTTCTTTTTCTTTTTTGCAGATGTTGTCATATGTGGTCTAAAATTATCAGCTTTTTTAAATAATTTTTTTCTGAATATTTTTGTTGAGGAGTTGGGAGTACTCATTAGTTTCCATTTTAATAGAAATGTTTGTCTTGTCCGCCTTTATGAATATTTTTTTGTCATTCTGGATTTGTTTTATGTTATATTCAATGTTGTTTGGAAATTGTTATGTGGTTTTCTGAAATCAATATTAGCTATTAGTTTTTTCATGCTTTCTTCAAAAGGTTTCATTTCCTCTATTGTAGGTGGCGATCTCCATGACTTAAAACCATAAAATTTCAAAATGGAGTGACTGAAGGCGGCGAACGAAGCAAGATCAGGAATAGAGTTTTAGAACTTACCGCCAATGACAATGTCATTGGCGGTAAGTTCTAAAACTCTATTCCTGATCTTTAAAACCATAAGTTTTTTTATCTTCCTTTTTGGCATCTGGGTTTCAAAAAGAAAAACGCTTTCCACCTCATGTTGCGCACAAATGTTTCAGTCTGCTCTTTGAGTTTTTTCATGTAGAGTTGTGGATTGGAAAAAGGTATATTTTTTGGTAGACTGCCCAAAGTTAATTCTCTCCTATTAAATTTCGGTTCTGCTAGGCCACAGTGCTCAACGTGAGGAGCAATCAATAAAATCAGAGTTAAAAAGCCACTCAGAACGTAAAAGTGCTCAACCATGTAGGGAGCGACATACCAGTTTAAAATAGGATTTTAAAATGAAGAGATAAAACCTACAAGCTTGTTTTCAAGCTAAAAACGCTCTCCTCAGGGTATACAATTTGGGCACGCCACCGGTGTTATATATTGTGGTGTGTGGGCGTGTGAGTTCTGTGCGTGTGGCACGTGGCCTGCCGGTTTTTTCTTTTTGGGGGCGCGTTCAGGGGGACGTGTTACGGGATGGTGCATTGACAAAGATTTCCATTTATGCCTGCAATTGTTTATCATTTCTACTTTAGAGTTCAGGGATGCTAGGTGGGGTTTACATAATATCAGCCACTTTTCTGTAGTACATAAGTTGCATTTTTTAGAAATGTTGTTGTATGGTGTTGCTCTTTTATAATTTTCCATGATATGTTGTAATCTATTTTCTTATTTTTCAGCTTCCAAATATATTTGCTTAATTCTGTTTGGTTTTTATATTTTTCATTTTTGAAAGACTGTTTATGGTTTGCATATCTGGTTTTAAAGTGGTTTGCCGTGATTCCTATGTATGTTTCTTTATCACTGTCTGTTGTTACCGTAGCTTGGTACACAATATTGTTGTAGAGACATTTATTATTCAGAGGGCACTGGTCTTTTTTGTGCAATTACAAGATATCCTTTCATCACCCTCTTTGGTTGTGTTGTTTTTGTTTTATTGGAAGATTAGAATAGAGTTTGTTTAGAACTTACCGCCAATGACATTGACAAACAAAGCACAAGACAAGACACGATGCATTTCAACCACTTGGGTCTTCTTCAGGCGAAAAAATAAATCACATTTAACATGTGGGGCAGTACAAACAACGAAAAACGAAAAAAGAATGAAAAATGACTTATCTGTTCATGTGTTGGTGGGCGGAAATGACATGCGGCCAGGGGATTATGGGAGAGGAAACGGAGGGGGGGGGGAGGGGGGGGGGGGTTGCGTCAGGGGAGGTGTGTGTGTGTGTGATATGATAGGGTTGTGTGTCCAGTTTATTGGGATGGTGTGATATCTTTGTGATGGTTGTGGTAATGGTGGATTGATAATAATGGTAAGGGAAAAAAAAAAAAAAAAAGGGGGGTGGGGGGGGGGGGGATTTAAGGGGAAGGATAATACAAAACTAAGATTAAATAGATGGAGGTTGCTGTAACTACTGTATGAAGTGAGTGGAGGGATGTGGTGGTGGTGTATGTAAGTGTGTGTGTATGTGGTGTATGTGTGTGTGTTGGTCCTGGATTTTGCCAACTGGTGTGGAAGAGGTGAGTATGTGTGTTTTGTTATTGTTGGATATTGATGCCTTGGGGTGTAGTGTGCCCAGTTTGGCAATGAGATGGGCACACTAACATCCCCAAGGCATCAATATCCAACAATAACCAAACACACATACTCACCTCTTCCACACCATTGGCAAAATCCAGGACCAACACACACACATACACACACACATACACACACACTTACATACACCACCACCACATCCCCTCCACTCACTTCATACAGTAGTTTACAGCAACCCTCCATCTATTTAATCTTAGTTTTGTATTATCCTTCCCCTTAAATCCCCCCCCCCCACCCCCTTTTTTTTTTTTTTTTTTTTTTTTTTTTTTTCCCTTACCATTATTATCAATCCACCATTACCACAACCATCACAAAGATATCACACCATCCCAATAAACTGGACACACAACCCTATCATATCACACACACACACCTCCCCTGACGCAACCCCCCCCCCCCCCCCCCCCTCCGTTTCCTCTCCCATAATCCCCCTGGCTGCATGTCATTTCCGCCCACCAAACACATGAACGGATAAGTAATTTTTCATTCTTTTTTCGTTTTTCGTTGTTTGTACTGTCCCACATGTTAAATGTGATTTATTTTTTCGCCTGAAGAAGACCCAAGTGGTTGAAATGCATCGTGTCTTGTCTTGTGCTTGTTTGTCAATGTCATTGGCGGTAAGTTCTAAACAAACTCTATTCCTAATCTTGCTTCGTTCGCCGCCGTCAGTCACTCCATTTTGAAAATTTATTGGAAGAATCAATTATATTTTTAAGGTTGGGCATACACGAGTATGATAGCTTGACGGTATTTTTGTTGAATATTTTAGATAGTACATGTTCTTTTGGGAATGATGTTTTAAGGATTCTGCCACACGCACAGAACTCACACGCCCACACACCACAATATATAACACCGGTGCGTGCCCAAATTGTAATACCCCGATCATGCCTAACTCCCAGCAAAAGAGAGCCCAGCACTGCAGGGTTACCTTGGCCAGCCAAGTAACTGCCTGTCTTGACTGAGCCCCACGCAGGGGTGGCCAATTGATACACCTGGGCCAGAGTGTACCTCCTGTCTAGAAGAGGACCAAGCCAGAGATGTATTGAGGGCACCTGCCCTCTCAATCACCAGGGTCTCATTCCCCTCCATCACAGGTCGCAACGCACACAAACATGGCGGATCTTAAGAAGACCACAGAGAAAAAAATGGAATGTGAAAAGAGAGCTTGAAGGGAATACAAAGATAGGAAAGATCCATTTAGGAAGGCAGAAGACAGAATGGGAAAAGGCGGTTTACTATTTATCAGAGCCTCACCCTTACTCCGTCTGACATGGAGACCCTACCAGGGACATCACCTATCATGTTGTGCCTGGGCTAGAAAGCAACTTGACTTTACAGGAGAGAACGTCTAAAGGGTATTCTGACTCAGCTTGCCCCTTCGTCAGTATGCCCCTTTAGACGTTCTTAACTAGTAAACCCCCTACAAAATACATACTGGGTAGGATTGTCTGTTTTCAATACAAATTTATACAACTTTTGAGATTTCAGTTTTTGCTTAATCCTGTGTTTTTCCTGATCGTTTTCAATAACATCATTTTCACGCATACATTCATCAAATGCGTCTCTGTCTTTCATATGAAATGAAACTACAGTCTTTAACTGTTCTCAAAAGTCTTTTAAAACCGAGTTATATTTCTGACATAAAATCCACACACTTATCCCAGCATGTCTAACGTGCATGGATGCCTGTTTGGTTTAGTTAAGAGTGCTGAAACCAGCAAGCCTCCTAACTGTGCCAAACGTGCGCCCCAAGTTCCTACTCAAGTCTCCCCAAGTTCTTCTCAAGTGACCTTTAAGTTCTTACTCAAGTCACCTTAAGTTCTTAATCAAGTCACCTTAAGTTTTTAATCAAATAACTGCTAAGTTCTTTAGTCACCCCAAGTTTTTAATCAAATAACTGCTAAGTTCTTAACTTAAGTCACCCCAAGTTCTACCAAGTTCTTGTTCAAGTCAATTTATAATTATTTATTAAGCTCTTGAAATATATTGCATTTGAAATGGATCAAAATGAAGTCTTGTTGTTGGTGGTGGTTCTGGCATGCTTTTTGTTCGGTTTCTGTATTTAATGGCTGAGATTTTTTGGTCTGCTTTGGTTTTTGCTGGCGTTGTTTATATATTTTATAACCGTAATAACTGCCCCCAGCAGCAATGACGCCAAAAGTGACAACTGTTTTAAGTCCAATATTCTTTGAAGACTTTGGTGTTGTAGGCAACTCTGTTGCTGTAGGAATTAAATCAACTTGTTCTTGTTCTGGTGTTTTTATAACAACTGGCTGTGGCTCCGACACTTTTTCATTATGAGTTATATTCTGTGCTTGTAACCTTAATTTTTTTTTTTTTGGTTCCACTCTGCTAATTTTTTTCCTGCTGCAACACGCCCAGGATGCTTTTTACTGGTCACTTTCTCCACCTGATTCAATGTTTTCTGATTCTGGTTCTGATTCTGATTTTCTGGCTCGGTCATTTTTATGGGAAATAAACTCAATATGATTAAAAGTAATTAATCCCATGATTACTGGCGACAATAATGTTCCAAATCTGTAATATAGATCACATCCTAGAGACTCTAATGACTTTATTAAAACTGGATCCTGAGTTAAATCATATATAAAATCTGTTCAGAATCAATGGGAGCAAATCTACTAACTAGTTTAGTATACAAACTAAGGGCCGTTTGACCGACGCTTTTTACCATTCTTGACCCCAGTTGCGCTTCATACCTGTTGTGATACTTTACAATGTCTTGTGGCAACATCTGTTGAATCTGTTATATGCTGAATTCATTTCCAAGGTACTGTTTTGTTTTTCCACATGCTGCCAAGAATACAGCGTTTCCTTTTTGGGCATAATAGCTTGGTCATCAACTTGATCATTTGTAATGATAAGTTCAGGAATGTTTAGGAGACTGTCTCTGTAGGAGATTGTCGCTATTCATGTTTTATTATTAATTGTTATTATTTTATTTTTAAAAATGAGCACCGAAAAAACTGTAACCAACCTTGTATACTATTCTGCTGTTTTTGAAGGCCTAAGTGTAGGATACACAATGCTTGGTAAAAGCTTGTAAGAAATAAAACCAGCAGATCTTGGCAAGCTAGACTTTGAAGACTCAGCAAAACTAAATGCTATTATTACAGCTTCATTTGCTACGAAAGATTTTCTAGTTAAGCAAGGAATAATTCCAGACAGTATAAATATGTAAAATAAATTAAAAAAAACATTTATAACAATGGCTTCACTGGTAATGATGATAGGTGGTGCAGTGGTTAATGCGCTTGCTTTTAGCGGAGAAACTAGCCGCAGCACAAGACGCTTATGAAAAGCAGAGAATTGCGCAGTTAGATTTCATTAACGACAACTGAAAAAACAGGGACATGCAGCTTACACATTTAAAGATGTTGATCAAGCAATTTTCTAGTAACAGGCAAACCAATCGAGACATTGCCCCCACCAATATTCAGTGACTTTAATCAACCATCAGAAAAACAAAAGATGCAAGAAATATTGTTTATTGTCTTTGGTATGACTGCTGTGTATTTTGTTGCACAAGATATTGGCTGAATAAAAAATGAACAAAATCTATTATTCGCCGAAAGGATATTGGAAGGGAATAACGGCAATTAAAAAGCTAAGCCAAGCAGCGGGAGTCGGTGAACAAACAGCAAAGGAATGGTTATCTAAACAAGCGATTTGGCAAATTATCTACCTGCGCCTAAACGAATACAGAGACCACACTTTATAAATACAACACCAAACGACATCCATCAAATGGACCTTCTATATTTACCCCATGATACGATTAGACGAAATGATTCAAGTACACACTTACAGTCACTGACATAGCTTCAAGATACAAAGATGCGGAACCATTAACACAAAAGAGTGTTTCTGCTGTTGCTGTCGCTATACAACTGGTATAACCAACGAGGCCCGTTAACTTATCCTTGCATGATTCAAGTCGATGATGGAAAAGAATTTAAAGGCCAAGTGAATCAATTATTGTTAAAACATAGAGTCACCATTAAAAGAGGCATTCCAGGAGTTCACAGATCACAGGCTTTGGTTGAAAACTTTAACAAACAGTTATCTGAAAGACTTTTCTCCTACCAGTATCACAGAGAGCTGATTGACAATTCTCGCAACACAGAATGGGTTAGAAGACTGCCCTCAGTTTTGTGCGCAATGAATAATGAAGAATTTAAATTAACAGGGCTAAAACCAGGACAAGCAATCAAACGAAAAAACAATAAATGTTGATGAAGACTCCAATTCATCCAGCAAACTATTGCCATTTGGTTTGAAAGTAAGGTACCTTTATTTACCGGGGGAAGCAGAAGGGGACATTCACATCAGGGCAACGGATCCAGTTTGGAGTGTTGATCCATATGAAATTTTTAAAAAGTTGTAAAAATGAAACCGCCTGTGTATTATTTACGAGAAACTGACACAACAAAACGACCAGCCCCTCAAAGATCTTTTGTAAAGGAAGAACTGCAGATAATCCCACCAGGCACAGTTCCAGTCGCTTAATTAATTTTAATTTATATAATCCTCTGTTCATTTTGTTCTCCAGTGCCCAATTGCATATGAATACTCTGGATTATTAAATACTCGTTTTGTGTTAGTGCTGTCAAGCGACTTTTTTGTTACAACTGTTGTGCTGATCTCATGTAGATTAGATCGTAGTTTTACACTGTCATGATGAAAAGTCTGTTTATTGAACAATGCTTCCTTGTAGTTGTCAAGCCCTGATGTGGCCCTTTGCGGTGGGCTGGGCTATAAGCAACATTATCTTGTAGTTGTCATGTGATATGTTTGACTGCACAACACTGCGAGATTTCCCCTTTGCTTTTTTTAATAGTTTTAGAGCTAGTGCATGTTCGACACGAAAGATAATTAATTCATCCTTCATCTTTCCTAAAACCTTCTTATTAATAGTTGAATGCAAAGGGCTGTCTTTAGGGTAATCAGATGTGTCGTACCATCCTGCATGCCCTTTAGCTACTTCTAATTCCATGTCTTTATAGATGTCTTCAGTAGGGATATCGAGGATAAAACTGTATCTGTGTAAAGTACTCTGGACTCTGGATACAAGGGTTTAAAGTAGTCACAAAGAAATTCTAACATTAAGAGCTTCAACAGCTCTAAAACAGTAAACCCAATAAAAAAACAGGTTTGTCCAATTTGACTTTCTTTTTCTTCATCATTAAGCCAAAAAGCTGATCATGAAATCTTCTAAATTCCTGATAATTAGGTTTTGAAGTCAACTTAATTGCGTCGTTCTCTCTGGTGACCAATCTGACATCTTTGCGCTTGTGCGGATTCTCCATAGTCTTTCCAAAACAGCTGTTGTTCATCAGCTTGAAAAAGTCTTTTTCTGAAGCATCTGTGGATTTAGTTCTGAGATCAGTGTACTTCATTATGTATGGTTTCATGAACTGTTCTTGATCAAAATCAATTATACTATGAACTGCTGTTATCTTTAAACCATGTCTTAAATAAAATTGGAGAAGTCTGTAATGACAGACATTTTTTTTTGCCTCGAAGATTAGGCACAAGTTTAGGTGGTTCTGTCATTGACACCTTTAGGTTTTCTGCTGCTAAAGGATAGGGTAGCAGGCCCACCTATTACACAGGTCCAACACCAGAGCTCTACAAAGATACACAGATGATGGACTGGGAGCCACATCCATGCCAGAACATGACCTCTGCAATTTCCTCAACTTTGCTCAGACCTTCCATCCATCCATCAAATTGACCTACACCATTTCACAGTCAGTTAACTTCCTGGACATCACTATTTCCCTCAAAGATGGACTGCTTCAAACCTCAGTCTTCTACAAATCCACTGATGCGCACTCATACCTGGACTACACATCTTCCCACCACCAGTCCACTAAAGACAGCATTCCATATTCTGAATTCCTTTGCCTACGCAGACTCTGCTCCAGTGAAGAAGATTCCACTGTACAAGCAGCCAAAATGTCTGATTTTTTCACCAACCGTCGCTACCCCCAGTGCCATCCTCAATAATGCACTCAGCCGCACTACACCTAAATCCAGAACATCTGCTCTGGAAACTAAGCCTCCCAAAGAGACAGACAGACCCACCACCTGCCTTCACTTCCATCCTCACACTCTGCCCATCTGCAGGATCCTGAAGTCTAACTGGCACATAGTAGAAAATCATAAACCTGCCTTTGAGACCAAACCAATGATCACTTTCAAACGTGACAAAAACCTCAAAGACTTACTGGTGCGCTCTAAGCTGAACAAAATCTCCACAACTAAGCCACTAGGTACTTTCCCCTGTTCCAAACCCAACTGCAAAGTCTGCTCTCTCATCAAACCAGACACCATCCTACATGGCCCCACAGGCTCTTTCACTATTAAACGCACTTTCTCCTGCCAGAGCCACAACATTGTATATACCATCCACTGCCAGCTGTGTGGTAAGATCTATGTAGGTGAGACATCTCGCACACTTGAAACGCGCATCTCTGAACACTTGGCCAACATCCGCCACCATCGGCCCAAACCAGTCGCTGTACACTTCAACCACGCCCAGCACAACATCAACCATGTCAAAGTCCTGGCACTTTGGCAATCAAAGAGTGACAACTTGGAACGCCTTATGCAGGATCTCATCTTATTGCCAAACTGGGCACCCTCCATCCTCATGGCATCAACACTCAAAAGTAGTATGTACCATTCCACCTCTACAGTTCCAGCCTGCAATATCCTCCACCTACACATACCCATGCTACCATACCTCCCACTGTTAACCTCGGACATAAGTTACAGCTATAATCCCTTTCCCTACACTTGCTGAGTCTCTCCAGTTACTACATCAATCTACTTACACCCCCCCCCCCCCTCTCCCACCCCTAGTAATGATGGGTGTAGTGGGGATGGCGGTGGCTGGGGTGGTTGCAAAAAGATGGGGGGGGGGGGCAGTGATTTAGGCTGATATTACACATGGACCACACACACACATACATACACACACACACATACTTACACATGATAAATAGAATGCTAGCTCCTTTATCATTGGTCGTTTCCATCCCTTTCCGAGCTGTGGCACTGCTGTTTTTCCTAAGTGTTACTTATTATCATTATTCAACAGTACTGTCTGCTGTTGTTCCTTGAGCATTTTAGCTCCTTTCCAGCTAATATTATCCTCACCAATATTACTTAAAACCATCATTACTGTATCACTATCATCATATTATTAATACCGTTACTTTTATCATCATCACCATCATTACATCATTACAACAATACTGATGTCATTGTTATTATTACCATCATTATCATTTTTACCATTATACTTATAATCATTATGTCCTATTTTTATTAATCCCATTGCCAGCATTAATTGTAGAATTAAAATAGTAGTAATACTTAGATACAATAACTTATTTATTAAAGAGAGAGAGAGAGAGAGAGAGAGAGATTGAGAGATTGTGTATAGGTGTGAATGTTGCCCCTCCCCTACCCCAGATAGTATGTAAATCCATCCCCTTCTTCCCTCCACCCCCTTAGCATCAACACCATGAAGTAAAATGTACCTATCCCCCACTGCAATTTCAGTCCATAATATCCTCCAACAACCCACATACTACCATATCTCCCACTATCTACCTCACACATAACTTATAGTTGCCTTCCTTTCCCTTCTCACTACACTCCCTCTATTTCTCACATCAATCTCCTTTTTAATTAAATTCAATAAAAACACAAAACACCGTCTGTTTAAGCGCAAGCTTTCGAGCCACTGCTCTTCTTCAGGCCGCATGACAACAAGTGACGCAATGGAAAAATGACGTCCATTGGTGACATTATCTGTGACATCATCTCTCTCTCTCTCTCTCTCTCTCTCTCTCTCTTGTGCACAACTCCATCATCCGTTTCTCTGGTCACTCAGACCCACACATTGAGCCCTTGTGGATAGTTCGTCTTGAGCTTGTATCTCCAGAACCTCTCCCTCTCTCTTCGCTTATTGATGTTGAAGATTTTTCATAAGTTCGATGACTGTGCAGCGGAGGTCAGTCAACTGGTGACCAGGGCCATTAAAGTGTTTGGCAACCAAAGTATCCTTCTTGTGCCTGATGTCGTACCTGTGGGCATAGAAGCGCTCTGCTAGGGTATTGCCGGTCTCCCCAACATACTGCACATCATGACACGCTGCACAGTCAATCAAGTACACCAGATTGTTGGAAGTACAGCAGACCACATCTCTGATGTTAAAAGATTGACCCGTCCTGACGCTGGTGAAGTTTGGTGATTCCTGCAGATGTTCTTTGCAGATGATACACCGTCGTTTGTCACATTTGTGGCAACCTGTTGCATCTTCATGTACATGTTCACCTCGATCGCCAATACTAGTCTGAGATACATCAGGGGGCAAGCATGAAGGCATCAGCAGTTTGCAGAGGTTAGTACAGTTTCTTTCCCCCACGTTGGGAGGAAATGGAACAGCCTTGGTCATCCTCCTGCTTGTATGGAGGACCTTCATGTATGTCTTGGCCAAGTGGAGGATTCGAAGGGTTATGGGTGATGATGAACGGCACCTCTCTTCTGCATTGTTCTTTCTGCTCACATAGTTGAGAGCGTCACTCCTGGAGATAACTTTCACCTTCTCAATGGATGCCTCCACAAGCGTTGCTGGATAGCCCCTCTTGATCAATCTTTGCTGTAGTTCTTTGCTTCTCTGCTGGAACTTGTCTTCCTCAGAACAAATGCGGCGTATACGTCGGCACTTTTTATTCAGATACTTGTCCACTCCATTTTCTTCATTTGGGTTTTTGTTTTTTTTAATTCACATACTATTTCCTCTACAAGAGCTTCTGTTCCATCTTCCCTCTTTCCTGTGCATATGTTATGTAGATGTTTGTGACTACGCGGAAACACACACACACACACACACACACACACACACACACACACACACACACATACACACACACACACACACACACACACACACACACAGGCACACATACACACACATACATACTTATTTGTATTTTTCTATTTCATTTGATTTATTTATTTAATAAGTACACCTTTTGTTATAACTTCATAACTATTACTAATGTTTATATATACTACTATCATTAATATACTTATCATTCTTTACAATATTTCTGACTTTCAAGTTTACCACTTTTCCAACCTCCTACAGCATCAATATCATTACTGTACAGTTACATTCACAATTAATAAGGAAACTATTAATATAAATATAATTATTAATATACCTATTAGATTCCATCCTTCCCATAATTTATACCTTCTGTCTCCTTTCTGTTCTTCTGTCCTCCTCTCTCCCTCCTCCCCTTGGTTGTTTGTTGTTGTTGCTGTTGTTGTTGTTGTCATTGTTGTTGTTATTGTTGTTGTGGTGGTGTGTGTGTGTGTGTGTGTGTGTTAATCCCCTTAGTATTAGTATTAATGCCTTTAGTATCATTACTATGATTAATTTTTTTTTTACTTTGTATTCTTGTTTTTATTATTTTATTTTGTTTTATATTATTTATTCATATATCTTATTTTATTTTATTAATTATATTTTTTCTTTTTTTCTTTTTAACAATTGTTTCTTTGTTTACTTTTTTTTTTTTCTTTTTATTTTATAAAAACGTATTTTCTATAATATATTTCTGTATCGTGCTTTTATGACCTTTACCTTCACAATAGTTGTTAGCAGTATCATCAGTAAGTAATATTATTGTTAATATTGACATCGCCATCGCCACAAAGACTGTTACCACGGCAACCATGGTGCTTAAGAACCCTTTAACCCACTCTCCTTTCTCCCACACTACAACTGCTATTGCCTTATTATCACCAAAAGTAGTAGTAATCCTGTCTTAATTTATTATTTCAATATTTTGACCTTTATTAGTGTTATTATCAGTAAATAATTATCATCACTGCTACCTTGACTCACACATTATCTCCCTTCTAACAGCCTCGTTTTCATTCAACGCCTGGCATCCTTGCGCTGAAGAGTGAAGAGACTGAAGCTGGGTACCAAATTCGTTCATTTTCGTTGTATTGTTTGTTTGTGTCTCGCCTGAAGAAGACCTAAAAGGTCGAAACGCGTTGTGTTTTTGTCTTGTGACTCGTTTGTCCACGATTCTCTTGGCGGTTCACTAACATTTATTTAAGATTTGCTAATGGATAGTCATTATGCAGGTCATGGAGTTCATGAGGATATTCTAAGTCAACTTTTATTATTATTTATTATATTGGGTATTTATATAGCGCCTATCCTCGGTCACAGACCAAGCTCTAAGCGCTTTACAATAAACGCACTACCTCACTCACTCACTTTTAAAATAAAGCCCCGATGTCAATCAGCTTCTAGAGTATGAAGCCATTTCAAAAACTTGTGAAAGAAGATGGCAGCTTCCATGTCTTTGGTTCAAACTTTAGTTGAAGATTGCATTTACTGTGTGCTGCTCTTCTGAACTTTCCGCTAATGTGATCATGGTCTCTTACTGTTTGGTTTGCTTCCGCTGCTGTCCCGTCTTCACTGTTAGACGTTAGCTCTAAACCACAAATCCAACAGTGAGTGGCTGAGTCATACTGTTGTTGGTCTTCAGGGGTCATCTTAATGTCGGATAAATTCAGATTATTAGAACAGTCATTACGCACTTGCTGCATGCGTTTTAAGAAGTATTCTGCAGCATGAGGTCTTCTGTATAATTCTGGCTTTGAATGGGCGCCATCCAGCCTGACAACAATGAAAGCAAATGAACAAATCTGGTGATTACTCACTAAGACTGTTTTTGGTAAATTTTTTGGTGCTGGTCCCTCATAAGGAACAATAAGCGACTCAAAGTCTGTGTAAATAACATATGGACTCGTTTGCAGCCGTTTCCAGTTCTTAAAACAAACTTTACTGCCTTCTCTCAGCATAATTAGTTCTGTATTACTGTCAACTGGGCTGATACAATGTTTATATGTTCACTTGCGGCTTGAACAGATGGAATTCTTGTTAAACATTTTCTGGAGAATTCTTGTTTGCTATGTTTTTTGTAGCATATGCAAACAGTCTACTCATTGTGCGTATCAATGTCTAATGGTAAGGCAACCCTGTTGGCGAAGACATTAGGAGTAAGTCCACATGATTTGTGGTTGGATCACCTAACGTTGGACTGAAATGAAGCTGTAATAATAGCGTTTAGTTTTGCTGAGTCTTCAAAGTCGATTAAAACAGTTAAACTTACTTTAACTGGCAGGTCTATTGTTAGTTTACTTCGAACTTGAGAAACAGCATGGTACAACGCTTGCCTGCATGTTTGTTGGATCAATGACTTCTAAATCGATCTCATTTAAAGCTTTTGACAAACGCTCTTCCTTGACAAAAAAGCAGAAGAGCACACAAAACAAAGTGTGAAGTAACGCAGATTTAATGCACGACACAAAACAGGGCAAGAAATTTTCGGCAAATGCCTTCCTCAGCGACAAAAAAATACAGACATAAACATGCACAATACTCCCCTTGTGAAGCCAAAGTGGCGTTACTTCACACTTTGTTTTGTGTGCTCTTCTGCTTTTTTGTCTTGTTCCAGTAACGCCGCAGTTTGTTTCATTTGCTCTTCCTTGAACATTGCTTCATACAATTCGTCAAGACTTTCATATATCTTAGCCATGTTGAGCTTCTTTCTATCTCAAAAATATTTATTTAAATAAAAAAAAAATTACTTTGTCAGAATCAGTATCACCGGTCTTTTTGTGCTTGGACTCATAAACTAAAGTATAACGTCCTTTGGTGTTATTAATGTGAGCTGTTTAGAACAGAGTTTAATGTTTCGTTTACACATTCCTTTTTTATCTGGTTGGTGTCTGGTTGTTGAGAAAAAATTACCCTTGCCATTTTTTGAAGATCAAACTTTTGCCATTTGTAGTCCTCAAAATCGGCCCGTAAACGACTAAATTCTTCATCCATACCAGCCGCCGTGGCGAAGTGGTTAGCGTCGCGGACTCCCGGCTGGGAGGTCGTGGGTTCGAATCCCATCAGAGTCATGTGGGTTTTTCTGCCCCGACCGGCTCCTACCCAGAGTTGAGTTTGCCGCGGACTCAATTGGGAAGACTGGGACCACACAGTCGAGTTTCATCCACTTAATGGATGCGTTTCTGACAGTGTTGCTCAAATTTCCAGACCGACACTGCAGGTGCCTGTATCTCTCAGGCCTGGTTGACGCCGGGATATATTATGAAAGGAAGCGTAGAATACAGCCCTATCATGTAGTCTCAGACCGAAATGGAAATCCGTAGCATCATCTTAATCATCCTCATTCTCATCGATCAGCATAAATTTTTTTTTTTAAATGTCTCAAATTCTGTGGCCCTTCATGCCCTGCTCTCATGGTGACCTCAATTTTGATGTCCTCTCCACGTCTGTGGTCTTGGTTTGGTTCTGTCGGGGTCACCGGTATCGGCGAGTCCATGGGGGCTGTCGCTGGACGGACGTGGTGGCGCCCTCCAGAGGGAAAGCTCACTCACGCCGGCTCCGCGACTAAGCAATTATTGTCGTCAGTAGGGGGCTTAGTAGGTGGTGTCCTGCGTACGTTAGATCAGAACAGGCGCCACTGAACACCACCCAAGTGACTCGGCAGCAGTGCAGTGTCTCCTCCGGTGGGTTGCCTCTTGACGACTTAACACTGACTGCTCCATGTGGATTGCCGGAGCCGGGGCTGCAGCTGGGCGGACTGAGCTGTGGCTGTGGACGGGGTGTCGGAATGAGCGGCGTGGGTGCAATGCCTCTGAGGTGACGCAGAGGTTGGGACAGAAAAAAAAAAAAAAAAATCTTCATGAGTCAACTAGTGTTTTATTTGTTATCAGTTTGAACGAACTAAGTTCGCTGTTATTAGCTGAACCATAGCTGTGTGCTTTTGGAGTTTAGTTTTTATTTTTTTGCTGGCAGCACTTGCAGCTAATGAGCACAGGCCAAGAGTTAAAGACAAACCGCCCAGAGGTATAGCTACCGATGTGCCTACGCCTGTTGCTAAGAGACCTACACTTGTTCCTGCTGATAAAGCACTAAAAGTCGATGTTCCAGTATTAACATATGCAACAGCATTAAAGACAGAAGAATACCTTCGTTTGGTTTTGCTGTATTTTGAAAGGTCTTACTCTAGTTCTTGTTGCATTTGTGTAATGTTGGTTAATCTGAAGGTTTTTATGTCAGGGCTTTCTACAGCAACAGAGTTGCCTACAGCAACAGAATTGCCTACTGCCTACAGCAACAGAGTTGCCTACTATCTCTTCTTCAGGCACTTTCGGATAAACCTGAACAGACAAGCTTTTTTAAAAATAAATAATAATTTAGTATTGTATATTTTTTAATCTGTTATCTTGAATATTAAGCTGCGCATCATATATTAAAGACAAATATACATTAACTGGTTTATCACTCTCTTTTTATGATTAAATACAGTCTTTTACCTTTTCACACAGGAAAGTTTTGCCGAAGTGAAGCTTTATCACTCTCTTTTTCTTTGTCAATTTGAATGGTTATTCCGTCTTTAACAGTTCTCCCACTTCCATGCAATTGATTGTCCTCTGTCGACCTCAGGTCAATCCATAAACTGTTTTTCGTTATTAAATTATCATCAAGTCTAACATCATGAAGGTGTAGATCTTTAAACACAGGGTCTTCTGTTGGACTTCTACGCCTCACACCTCCAAACAATTTTCTTATTTCGTCAAAATGCTGATAAGGTTTAAGCCCGCTCCCGTAAATTTGGTTAGGACTACCCTCAATTGAACATTGTACTTTCATTATTTTAGGATTAATAAACTTTTCAGTTTGTCTTTGGGTATGGTTCTTTATCATCTTCACACAGCAATAAAATACCTTTAAGTGATTGTGCTGTGGCGCTAAAACTAAAATTCCATATAGTGTCTGCCTTGCTTTTGGTATATTTAGAATGATGAATCACTCTTTCGTAATATATTGCTAATTTTACTGATATTGTTGCTCGATCAGCCTTGCTAAGTTAGGGATGCTAACAATGTCAAACTCCAATGAGATGTCAGAAATGCTGTACTTTGCTTCGGTGTCTGTTGATTTAATAACAACTTTGTATTCATTAAAAGTTAGCTCATATGACAATCTGTCTTTTAATGCTCCTTGAAAGTATGGAGCATGCACACTTAACAACTCAAAATTTAAGGGTATGGAAAAGTGATTTCCATACGCATAACTTACAGCTTCAGCCTTGTTATTGTCTTTAGCATCTGCGGCGCCTATTCTGTGTTTTAGTGCTTCATTATTTTCGATTCCTTGAAACGCAAGATCAGCCCTTTCATTCGTGGTTAGCCATAGATCAGAATAGATTAAAAATATGTCTGCATTGTGTAAAGAAAATATTTCTTGCCCCTCAAGTTTTATAGAAATTTTTTTAACGATTGCCTGTCCCAAATTCTGGACTACTGTCCTGTTTGGGTCTGTTGATGATGCAAGTTCTATTTTAAAAGTAAGTCATGCAGAGCCTGGTACAATCACTTCATCTGCTCCTAGGTCTGGAAATTTGACAGTAAGAATTTGATCTGAATCAGTAGTAGATGGGTTATTTGGAACAATAATATTCTGTTTATTTCCCTTCACACCAAATGGCTCTTTCAGTCTTCTATGTGGGTCAAGAATTGAGCCATATGCTGGTGATATTTTTTATAAAACAAAATAAAAAGTTAATTATTTAAAAAACATGGCAGGTATTGAAGATGAAGATTATGATGTTTTTGATCCTGGAGACGACATAAGTGAAATGACCCCTTTGACTCAGCATCACTCATTGCGGCGTGAATTAATAGAAAGTAAGGTCAGATCATTATACCAAAGTTTAGGTCAAGAACCCCCGAAGTTTTAGACCCTAAAGATTTTGAACTAAAAGATAACCATTGTTTGTGAGAAACAACCAAGGACAACTTGTTCAGCTTACAACTAAACCAGACCCATCAAAGTTTTTAGCCAAGAGTACAATTAGACAAAGGCTCTGAGTGTTAGCGATCAAATCGCCTTGGCATTGCTAAACCAAAATTAGATAGGAACACAGCTACTAAACTTCAAAACACACTACAAGAACTCCTAACAGATAAGCAAATGCAAAACAGAGAACTTAAAGATATAAATCAAACAGCAGAAAAATAATAATACAAGCAATAGAAGCAGAAACCAGTTTTCCAGAAGAAACAGCATTACAAACTATACACGATCCACCGCTACCTATGAGAGAAATAGCAGCCCTTAATCATGCTTTGAGAAGCATCAGAGGTGAATTAACAAACAATTTAGCAAAACTGGGTGAACTAGATGAGCATATAAAAAGAGAGAAAGAAAATCTTGTTCAGGCTGACAACTCCAACTTAGGACATGACATTAAAGAAAGAATAACACAAAGACTGCATGATCTTGAACAAGAGAGATCAGCAAGACTAGAATTGTTGTCTATGAACCGAGAACAATTACGAACTCAAGTGAACAGAATAAGAGAAACTATCCAAAGAATTTTATATGAAAACATGACGCTAGCAGAATGAATCTGAACACTGTTTAGAGAGCAAGGAGTCACATTAGCAAGCGTTATAACAGCCTTAGGATTTACAATAAGTACACTGGTGTTAGCTATTACAGGTGGCGGTGGTCAAGGGTCAGTGCCTCCACCGCCATCGCCTCCATCACCATCGCCTCCATCACCATCAGACAAATCATGGGTAAAAAACCCAACTTGATCATCTTGCAGGTTTATTGAAAAAATTAGCCAGTAAAGCCATAGACTCTTTCCCCGGCATATTAGGGAGTGTCGTTAGCTGGCTTCTGTCTACTGCAAGCAAAGTAGTTGGCTTTATGGCCGAGCACTTATGGACATTAATTGTCTAAATAGTTGGGTTACTTTTATTAAGATAAAGAACAAGTAATCCTAGGCCAGTTAATCCAATAACAAGTGTTGCCTTTTCATATTCATGGTTACCAGATTTTTTTTTAAATCTTCAACAACTCCGGGGATTGGATGGCATGACTTATTCTTGGGGGGTCGAATTGTTTACTTATATAATTGTTTGTAACATTACTGGCTCAGAATTTATGCCGTTTTTTTACCTACCTTCTGTTCATTGCCTGCCACAAGGATTTCATTATTGTAGTTTATTATTGTTCCTATCTGGAGTCTGAGGTCAGAAGGCAGCATGTATAAACCAGTGCCAACAGCAAAGTCTACTTTCGATCTTGCATATGTAAAACATTTTGGAACCTTTTAATACTTGAAGGCAAATCAACTGCAGAATTATGGTGTCCTCTAAATTTGCCAAGTACTGTTTTTGTGCATCAAAGCCAGTAGAAGGATCAGTTATGTTCAATCTTGCTTGTGCTTGTGAACCTAGCAAACACCAAACATAAGTATGAATAGAGTCGTTTATTCGTTCTATTCCTGCTTTAGTTAGACCCTCAGATGTGTCTCAAAATAAAAGTTGTCCACGCTGTTTTATGCTCTTGCTCTATGGACCCAAGACGAACAGCTGTCCCTGAAGAGAAAGATGTGTGCGGAGGATTCCAGTCATAGTTATACTTTCTGTGTACGCCCCAAAGATAAAGAGTGCCTAAACCATGATTAAGATCCAACCTTTGTCTAAAGTCTGTCTTCTTAACATTAATATTGAATTCGTTACAGATCTTTTCAAGAGCCTTCATGTCTATTCTGTTGCTGAATGGATTAAACGGTTTGTCATTTGGTAATTGCGCTTGCAGTTCAGATAAAATACGTCTGAAGGTTATAGAAATGAAATCTATACACTGACCTCACCAAAGGATCAGGATGATTTAGATGATCGGCATACGACACTCCACACCCAGTTGATGCACAAAACACAGCAAAGTTTAACTGGTTCTGATAATACTGCATCGGATGACTGAACCACACTTTCGGGATGTAGTCGTTTTTAATAGGAGGGTTAAGATAGCTATTCAATGGAGTACTAACCTTTACTTGAAAGGTGTCAGACCGAGTCACAGAAATGTCAAGGGCGTCAACTGTTATATTTTTAAGATTGTAGTGCGGTCCAACAGAATATTTTGCATTAGTATATTTAAATGCACTCATTTTTATTTCGTTTAATAAATGTTTGTAACAACAACAACCCAAGACAGTCCTCCGTTTTAAAAATATGCTATTGATAACGAATGCGGAACCCGAAGGGTTGCACTCCATGAAATATTTTACAAAGTCATATGGTTTAATATAAGTGAATCCAAGAAGAATACGATTAAAAAATCTGACAATATTGGAAACTTAGTGAGCCAGTTAACCATATCTGATGGTTATTACAGGTTTTGCTCACTAAAAGAAGCAATGAGTAACTTCAACATTACTCTCAAACTTAACAATGCAAATCTGAAAACAATGATGACATTCATTCCTGAAAAAGAAGCAGTGGATTACCGTTTT
>CM031621.1:57105461-57110461 GCA_018398815.1 Conus ventricosus
TACACTGACTGACGAACATACCTGCATGCACGCACGCACATACACATGCACTCGCATACACACATACAAACTTGAAAACGACACACACACACACACACACACACACACACACACACACACACACACACACACACATGCTCGCGCGCGCGCGCACACACACGCACACACACAACGCACGCACGCACGCACGCACGCACGCACACACACACACACACACACACACACACACACACACACACACACACCACCAGCCCAGCGCATTTTCATTTTGTGTGTCACAGTTGGTTTGATTACCGCAGCGCGTGAGTGGAGTGATGTTCAAAAGCCAGATGTGTGAATGTGTGCTGGCGCGCGTGTACACATGGTCACCTTGATCGATGGTTTTTCACATTACCAAGCATTTTGAAACAAACAGGTTCAGTCTCTTGCACGAAAACTCTGTTGCTGCATATAAAAAAATACTATTCCATTCCGTATAAAACATACGACTTTCTTAAATTCCGCACATCACAACCTACAAACGTACAAACGCAGCCTACGGCAAGGCTTTGTTCCTTCATAAAAAGCATGGGTCCATGTGGACCCACGACGTACGGCAAGACTTTGTTCCTTCATAATAAGCATGGGTCCATGCGGACCCACGACGTACGGCAAGGGTTTGTTCCTTCTAAAAAGCATGGGTCCATGCGGACCCACGACGTACGGCAAGGGTTTGTTCCTTCATAGAAAAGCATGGGTCCATGCGGACCCACGACGTACGGCAAGGCCTCTTTCCTTCAGTAAAAGCATGGGTCCATGCGGACCCACGATGTACGGCGCGCAAAATTTTAGGCGACGTACGGGAAAGGTTAAGTGTGGAAGGAGAGAGGCATGAAGATTGTACAATGTGTTTGTGTCAGATGGTCTACATTAAGTGTGGAAGGAGAGAGGCATGAAGATTGTACAATGATGTGTTTGTGTCAGATGGTCTACATTATTACAGTTCAGTCAACCAGACAGACTCCATTTCTACAATGATGTGTTTGTGTCAGATGGTCCACATGAAGTTGCTGATGAAGCATGTAACATTTAAGGGTTGATCCCAAAGAAGAAAACAAAAGAGCAGTCAAGAATGCAGCACACACCCCTCTGGCATGTTCCTGTCTCTGGGTAGACCAATATCATTACATGAGCAGTTCTGGATAATACGCCTAACCAAAGCCAAAGCATGCACATTATAGCGAGTACTGTACTTCCACTCCCTTTCCTCCATCTCCCCCTCTTCTCTCATTCCATTTTCTCACTAATTTGCCCATCACCACAGCCGCCATGGCAAGGTGGTCAGTGTCATGGACTCCCGGCTGGGAGCTCATAGGTTCAAACCATCAGAGTCACATAGGTTTTTTCTGCTAGGGGTTCAATTGGGAAGACTGGGACCACACAGTCGAGCTTCATCCACTTAATGGATGCATCTCTGAAATTGATGCTCAAATTTCCTGACCAACACTGCATGTCTGTACCTCTCAGGCCTGGCTGATGCCAGGATTCATTATGAAAGTAAGCATAGAGAACAGCCCTGTCGTGCAGTCTCAGACCAGAATGGAAATCTTCTTCTTCCTAAAATACTGGTTCACTCAAAAACGAGTAGGTCACCTTAGTTGTGTGTGTGGTGATATACTAATACCTGTACCTCTGCCTGGTTGAAATCCCATTGACAGGTCTGAATGTAATTCAATAACTATATCTGTTACAATATTTGATATAATGTCATTTGATATATATCTCACCAACCCATAGAATAATCAGTATAAATGATCAGTTTTTTTCCCCAAAAATATCATTTCTATAATATTGAAAATATCACTGAAATATAAATCACGTATTTACAATCACAACCATTAATTGACATCTTCAGACATGGGATGGCTTGAAAGGTCTCTCTCTCATACACACACACACACACACACACACACACACACACACAGAGAAAATGGAAAGATAGCAAATACTCTCTTTATTTACATATATGCAAGTAAACAAATTGGTTAAAAAATCAAGTTAAATGTTGCAGTGCCACAATTAGTACAAACAAAGTTCATAGGGGCAGAAAGAGTTCACGGCAAGGCAGCATTGTAGCAAACACCATGTCACCCACAGTGTTTGCTGCAATGCTACCATGCAGTGAACTGTCTTTCTGCCCCTATGTCCTATTGCACTGTCACCCACGGTGTTTGCTGCAATGCTACCACGCAGTGAACTGTCTTTCTGCCCCAATGCCCCATTGCACTGTGTCACCCATGGTGTTTGCTGCAATGCTACCATGCAGTGAACTGTCTGTGTCACCCATGCAGTGAACTGTCTTTCTGCCCCTATGTCCTATTGCACTGTCACCCACGGTGTTTGCTGCAATGCTACCATGCAGTGAACTGTCTTTCTGCCCCTATGCCCCATTGCACTGTGTCACCCACGGTGTTTGCTGCAATGCTACCATGCAGTGAACTGTCTTTCTGCCCCTATGTCCTATTGCACTGTCACCCACGGTGTTTGCTGCAATGCTACCATGCAGTGAACTGTCTGTGTCACCCACGGTGTTTGCTGCAATGCTACTATGCAGTGAACTGTCTTTCTGCCTCTATGCCCCATTGCACTGTGTCACCCATGGTGTGTTTGCTGCAATGCTACCATGCAGTGAACTGTCTTTCTGCCCCTATGCCCCATTGCACTGTGCCACCTCACTGGTGGCAGCTCTTCTTTGAATGAAGGACACTGATGTGAGAGGTCAGTGTCACGCGGTGCAGTGAACCTTCCAGCTGTATGGGCGACGGCAGGTCTGGCCTGGGTCATCGGGGGACACGTCCTAGAGATGTGGAGCAATCAGTGATAAGAGCGCTGCCTAACTATGATGACCAAGGCCTGATGTACCACACTTTGAGGGTGGGCATGGTGGGCACCCCTCTCAGGGTTGGGCTGAAAAATTGCCCTCTCAGCCATAACCTGCATGGGCCACAGAATGGACTTGTGCAGCGCTCCAGCAGTTTTCATCCTTCTCCGAGGGAGCCTCACGCAGAACAGGACCATGGCCACCCTAGCATGAAGAAAGCCGCTTGGTGGCCCTGAAAACAGACCTTTTAAAGAGGAAGAGGCAAAAAAAAACAGACACCCACCATTGGCTGACCAACACCACCAAGTAAACCGGAGTTCACACAGAGATAAAGCTGAGAGAGCGAAAGATGACAACCCCCATACAGAACCAAACACTACTGCAAACAACAACTATCATGAAATATGTCGACTTCAATCTTCAAGTATGTCCTGTCCTGAAGGGCCTCTCACCCACGGGACTAGATTCACCCTTGACCGACAAAAAGACACTGGAGAATAAACAGATTGTGTACAGTGAATTCCTTTATGCCTCGATTTATACTTCTGATTCAAAATGAGAACAGAAACTGTAGAGAAAATAAATTTGTCTGCTGTTTTAAAAATGTTACAATATACTTTGTTTTCATCATTGCTATCAAAGAAAAGATTGTCTTTTTTCTGCCTTATGCAACATACCTGTGCAGGGAATGATTCATCAACATCAATAACTCTGTTCAAGACTGGCTCTGCTACAAACCACAATTAACAAAAAATGTTGTAAGAGTTTAGCTCTGGTACAGACATACCATCATTTTAAGCTACAAGAGGCAGCTTTTTTATTTACTGAACTCTGACCTGTGCCTTATAAGCTATCAGTGCCTTGTCTTTGTCCCAAAACGGAAAAAACAAAATCTACACTGACCAACCGATGAAACGGACAACTCACCTATTTCTGGACTTATTCAATTCTCCAAATAACTCATAACAGCTCACTGTGTTTCTGCTTCTACATGTAGTAGCAGACTGTCAGTCCACACCTCATCTGGCAATCACAGTGAGAATTTCCTGTGAAACTGTACAAAATGCTGAAGTGCAAATTAATAGCATACGATACCGACTTCAAACTGAATGTAATCACACTTGCTGAGAAAAAAGCAAATCACAGGATTGCCACTGAACTGTCTATGGTCGGTACATTTGGTAAAAACAGAAAAGAAAATAATTTTGGAAGAGGAAGACTGAGAAAGAAATGGGAGGACAACATCAGTGAATGGACTGGCCTCACATTCAACAACTGCCTAAGAGCGTTTGAGAACCTCGAGGAGTGGACGAAGCTGGTTGTCAAGTCTTCTCATGTTCTGTGGCACCCCAACAGTCTTCAAGACTGCAGGATTGTTGATAGGTGATGTTTGGTTAATGGAGAAAAAAGAAGACAGAATTAAGAGTGTGGAAGAAAATGTGGAAACCTTTTCATTCATACATTACAAAATGGCCCGAACTAGAAGCTGACCTAGCAGACTGGATTCAGGGAATCAGCTTGGAATCTCCACAGGGGCTTTGATGTCGTAGACCCTGTCTGAAACTGAGAAGTTAGATCTCCTAGTATTTTCAGTGACAGAGAACTGATTAAACTTCAAGTTGGTTGCAGCTAGAGAGTGCCGTACCCAATCTTTACTACCAGTGAATTTCTTTTTCATTACTTTGTAGATTGTAGTTTTACTTCTACTTCAGGAACTTGACATGTATGATTGCAAGAGTGTTACAATCAAATTCTGTGCGAGTGTGAGAGTGTGTGTGTGTGTGTGTGCGTGTGCGTGTGCGTGTCTTTCTTTCTCTCTCTCTGTGCACATCATAAACAGCTGCTGCAGGGTGATTATGCAGACTCACTCTGTTAAAACATTATGGAAATGAACAGATAGTTTTCATACTCACCAAGGGATATTTCTGATCATGCATGGTGGACTCTTGATGTAAGTTTCCCTCAGTTGGCTGACATTTTCAACAGTGTAACGAAAGGTAGCAGCTGCTCGACAGTCATCCGCAACAAAGAAAACAAAGTAACCAAGTCAAATGACAAAGCAAAACTATGGTAACCAAGTCAAACGACAAAGCAAAACTATAGTAACCAAGTCAAATGTCAAAGCAAAACTATAGTAACC
>CM031621.1:57115461-57126478 GCA_018398815.1 Conus ventricosus
GCCTACTTCTTTGGAAAGGTAGGCTGATCTGCTGATCAGGCAGTACATTCCTCTGAAGCGTGCCACGTTTGGCATAAAAATAAATCTCTGTGTGAATCTGACGGTGGTGTCAAAGGAAGTGGTGGACACTGCTATCCCTTCAAGGTGTATACGGGCAAGGATGACCCCATCAACAAGGAGACGCCTGTACTGGATGCAGTGCAGGCCAACAGTCCTGACCTCACCACCAGTGAAAAGATGGTGCTGTTCCTGATGGCTCCACTCCTGAACAAGGGCCACCATGTCTACACCGACAATTGGTACAGCAGCTTCAGGCTGTTCTTGTACCTACGGGAGAAGAACACCCTAGCATGCGGCACTGTGAGGAAGAACTGGGGCATCCCAGAGCAGCTCCATGGAGTTCAGCTGGACCGGGATCATCCGCTGCACTTTGTGGTGATGGCAAAATAGTAGCCACCAGGTGCCAAAGCACCAAGGTGGTGCACCTGCTGTCAACAGTCCATGGCCACATAGAGACAGCCATCCGAGATTGGGGACAACAGGGAATCGCCAGGCATCCAGAAGCATTCTCACAGTACAAAAAGAATAAGGGTAGAGTGGACAAACAAGACCAGTTGATCCACCCACATGACTGTACTCGCAAGTCCATGAAATGGACAAAAAAGCTTTTTTTTTCATTTTCTGCAGGTAGCAGCATACAACGCTTTCATTCTGCAGAAGGGACAGGACAACTCATGCAAGTCACTGCTGCCTTTCCTCGAGGCAATTCATGTGTTTATGGATTTGGCCAGACCAGATTCCAGAGGTGGAGGAAAACAAGTCAGATGATGAAGTGTGTCTGACAACCAGGCACTTCATGGATTCTGTTCTTCCACACCGAACAAGCACTGACCAATGAGACCCTGCAAGGTGTGTGCCAAGAAGGGGAGGAGGCCTGACACCCGCTATTGCTGCTGTTCCTCCAACACTGAGCAAGCAGCAACCAACAAGGCCTTACAAGGTGTGTGCCAAGAAGCGGAGGAGGCCTGACACCCGCTACTACTGCAAGTTCTGTCCCTCGAAGGCAGAACTGTGCTACCCACAGTGTTATATGGACTACCACACCAAGTTCATTTATTGGCAGTAGTGTGGGATCCTGATCCTTCTGTCTACAGGTTCTGTGGTGTGGTGTGTTCTCTGCAACACCGGTGTATTTTTCAGTAGTTAGTGTGCTTTCATCACCTGTGGTGTGGGCTTTTGTAGCTCAGTCCTGTCTTTAGTAGTCTTTCTTTTTTTTTTTTTCAGGTGTGGTTGGTTTTGCAGTGTTTTACGTATTACCTTCTGTGGTGATGGCTTTTTATCACTCGCATTTAGTTCATGAGTGACCAAACTATATAATGTGAAAGAAAACAGACAGAATAATGAAGTGGAAGTTACACTGAGTCTTGGTAGTGTTATTTTATCTCTGCTAAACAAGACCAATTCCCAAGAGGCTTGCAAGATGTGCAGACTGATGCTGTGGATAATGTGCGATTCCCATCGTCTTTCCCGCTTTACCTGGACTGGAGTGCCCCCTATGATATGGGTTGCAAAACAACAATTTATGGATTGTCAAGTTTTATTGTGAGTGCAGATGTTTTTCCTGAAGTTCAGAAGATACAAACACCAGTTTTTTGTGGTGTTTCACTGTGATTTTAGTGCTGTATTTTTGTTTATGTTCTGAAAGTGTCTGTTTTTCAAACAAAACATTCATCATTATATATATTTTGGGTCTACTTATTACAAACAAAAGCAAACTATTGTGATAACAAGAATGGAAAGAGCAGAAGCCATATTAGTGAACCTACCTACCTAAAAAAACAAAATTGTGTCCCTTGATACCTGGATTGTACTGTACCCCAGAAATTTGTAGATTTATCATACAAAACAACAACTGTGGGTTGTAAATTCACTACCAGATATTTACACAGATGTTCAGTAAACACTAAAACCACTTTTTGCTTGGTTTGTATGTTTTTTTATTTGCTGCTGGGTGGTTATGTATGTTTGCAAAGTGTATCTTTTCTTTTAAAAGTTGAATTATAAGATTATTATGCTCAGAATCACCAAAATCAAATAGTATTTGGGGATAGTATAGCCCTTGGTGTAAGAATAAAAACATGCCAAAAATCTAAGAGATATCTCCACAAATAAATGAGCACTGATCAAATTAGTGAACATACACAAAAAGTCAAATTTTGCTCTGGCACACAGAAGTACAAAACTGATATAAAATAGTGGCTGTAAAGGTATTAAGTCTGTCTCAACGGCACTTTCAGACACACTCTGCTTCCCATACAACATGATAACGGACTAGGAAGAGGGAAATCTCACTAATTATCACACAGTTTTGACTTCATCTACAAAAATCAAAATGGCCGACAACAAAACCAATCAATAAAGGACAAACAAAAAAATCAATTATCTCTACTGGTTTTTATAAATCAAAATGGCCAATAACAAAACCAATCAATAGGGGCAAACAAAAAAATCAATCATCTCTACTGGTTTTTATTCTGCTTTCTTCCGATCCTTCCTCCACTTCAATGAAAATGTCACTGACCTTTCTGACAACCGTTTTTGACAAAATAAGTCAACAATCTAAAGATCTGCCTCGTCTTGATTGTGTTTAAGCTGCTACCAGGTCTATGAGACACTGTCGTTTGTTTTTCAGTCTTTTTTTTTCAATGTTTGCTTTTGGTGTGGCATTTCACTACAATGTCCATCACTATCAATGAAATCACTGCATGCTACTCCAAAAGCCTAGCACTTGGCAGCTCTGAAGTCATAAAAGGGGAAAAATTACAAGGTACAGTTCTCTAACACTTTGAATATTAACTTCTCATCTAATTACTCACCTGGTTTGTCAGTACTGCTTCCTTAAGCTTCAGTTTCTGAAGTTGCTGAACAAGTTCTGCCTTTGTGTCTTCCTCCATGTCCGCCATCTTCTTGTCTGCACAACTTCCATGACTGGTCATAGCGCACAGTATGCAGACGACCTCCTGGTGTTCGGGGCAGTACAGCTCAGCCACTCGGTCTGGATGAGTCTTGCACATCACGGGCCATGCCTCCACCAGCTTCTGATGGGTCAGGCTGTCCAGGTTCTCAGGTGAATGCATTTTGGTTGCGGGAATCTTTTGTGATACCTCACACAATCTGAGCAGAGCTTGACAGCACACGGGATGCAATACGACATGGCGCTAACATCGTTTTCACACATGCTGCAGATGTGAGGTCCTTTCAGGACTTGGTGGCTCTCCACTAGTACTGCTGTGTACAAATCGGTTGGCAGAGCGTTCACCTCAGACGCCAGGTCTGCTGGAGCCACCTGAGGAGGGGGAAGGGAGACAATGCCGGCCCGGCAGAGTGGGCAGGTGGCTCGTCGCCCCTCTTTGTTCACCCATGACAGCACACACTTCTGGCACACCAGGTGACCACAAGGCAAGATCTTAGGATCGATGTAATCTTCATGGCACACCGGACACTCACAAATACATGAACCATCTGCAAAGGACAACAAAAAAAATGCCTTTAGATGTGATAGTTACCTCAAAAAAACTTTGATCACGGGTAAGGTCAAGTAAGGTAATGTTGCTTATGGCCCAGCCGACCGCAAAGGGCCATACCAGGCTGTCACCAACGTTAAAATCAACTCACAGTCATCAAATCAAAAAAAAAAGAAAAAAAAAGAAAAAAAAGGCCATATTAGGGCTGTCACCATGTCAAAATCAACTCTCAAGTCATCATATAAAAAAAAATACAAAATAAAAACAAAAATAAAAAAGACCTTTCACACATCTCTTTAAAATACATCTTCTAAGAATGCACCAGAAACTTCGTTTAAAAATCTTCCTTCCGTAAAATCTTAAATCAGATGAAAAATGTTAATCTCTTTCAGAAACTCAAAGATCACGTCACGTGGGACATCTCTGAACAAGGTTTTCATGGACTCCGCTGTAAAGTGTTTATGTCTCACATCGTGCAAGTCCCAACAATCTCAAAGAATATGTTTCACTGTGAGTGGAACATGACATGGAATACACCACAGAGCCTCTTCACCTTTTTAAAAGATAAGAATGGGTATAAAATGAGTGGCCTGTGTGCAAGCGGCACAGGACCGTTTCCTCTGGAACATGGAAGAAACTCGTTGAGGTTTGGACACAGTTTGTTATCCGTCTGCAAGGTCCATTCCTCCTGCCAGAGGTCTTTGACATAGGCCTGTGTTTTGGGTTTCAGATTAAAGTGAGGAACAGTAAACCTGTTGATCACGGGTAATCAAAAATCAAGGGAAAGGAGTGCAGGAAGTTAAGTTGTAATATTAGCTGGATTCAGGAAGAATCTATTGATATACAACATGTATGGCCACCAGATCTAGGCAAATAAATATTTCATTAATTATTGATCTTAAAAACACACCTTGACAGGTAAGGCAAGCTGGCCTGGTTGGCCGCTGCCAAAAAGTGTGGAAGCTACTATCAGACAATGAGAATGGATTTTAGTAATAATAATAATAATAATAATAATGAATACTTGTATAGCGCCTATTCTCGGCTAGAGACCAAGCTCTAAGCTTTACAATCCACGCTTGTTTACACAACGGGCTGCCTACGTGGGTAGTGCTGACAGAAAGAGGTGCCAACTGGCGCTTCATTCAGTCGTTTCCCGTGTCATCCAGTCAATATCATTCAATATAATTCACTGAATTTCTTTACTTCATTCTTTCCATTTCTCTACGCAGGGTGCATGCTATTGTAACGTGTCATCCATACCAATGGCCAAACTGGCCTTCTCTTCCGAAAGTTGGTGATGGGATTTCACGTCTGTACAAGATGTTATGCGTGCGTTCACACATGGAACCTCAGTTTATAGTCTCATTCGAAGGACTGTATGGGGAATGGAGTCAGAGTCATGTTAACTCCGAGGGAAAAATCCCTTGTACCGAAACGGCCTGGCAGAGATTCGAACCCGCAATCCCTGGATCACGAGTCCGGCACTCTACCAAACTGAGCTATTCTGGCTCCCGGAATAAATCACTGAATCAACATCCATTTGGTTGTCAGTGCAAGGTTATACAAGTCAACTGTAGTGATGATAGCACAACATCTTAAATAATTTTTATATAAGCAAAAAATAGCATAATGATGCAATAACGAATATTATTCAGGGCAGTCTGAACCAAACTCAGGGATGTAGTACTGTAATTTACAGATAAAAAATTCATCTACCTGACTGATATACAAAGAGGGACACAGATTAGGTAGTAGAAAGGACAAAGGGCTTATGCTTATTGTGGTGGCAGTTCAAATTTGAACGGCCATTGCGTCACTGTTTCTATCAAGTATGTCACTGGGCCATTGGTCACCACGCCATGGTGAAGCAGGTAGTTTGAAACGGGTGTCTGCTATGACAGACTGTAGCGAGTGGAGCGCGCATGGTTAGATGCATAAAACATTATTGACAAACATATGGTTCATTGTTCAATGTTCATTGTTCAACTATTATTGCCCAGGCCACACATGCCTTTTCGGGGCTGCCATTACGCGTATGAAAAAAAGGGAGTCTGATTCAGCAAAAGAAACAAAATATGAACATATTCACATGAAACTGATAGCATGATAACTAATCTGAAGAGATCCTCATGGCTAATAAGCCTCTGCAGTATTAAGAATGCCACGCACATACCAACTCACATGAAATACATCTACGGAAGTGGTGAAATCACGGCAGATATTTTTCAAAGATTTCAGGTGAATGCATCGCTGAAGCCTGACAATAGTGATTGTTATGTTCAGGTGAATGCATCGCTGAAGCCTGACAATAGTGATTGTTATGTTCAGGTGAATGCATCGCTGAAGCCTGACAATAGTGATTGTTATGTTCAGGTGAATGCATCGCTGAAGCCTGACAATAGTGATTGTTATGTTCAGGTGAATGCATCGCTGAAGCCTGTCAATAGCAGTGATTGTTATGTTCAGGTGAATGCATCGCTGAAGCCTGACAATAGCAGTGATTGTCATGTTAAAAAATAACAAGGCAGGTGCAACTTCTCAGCAATGAAACAACACAGGATGAAACAACAGGTTAAGGCAGATTTCAACACATGCTGACAAGAGGCGATATTAGTTTAAGGACATGGCATTCTTCTACATAACATTACTGACAGTGCAGGAGAGATTCAGAAGAAATCCTGCCAACCCAGTTGCTTGATACAAACCGGCTATGTATAAATAGCAACTGTTAAACCACACAGCAGTTATCAAAAGTTAAATTCAGATTACCGTCATCGTTGGTGATTCTTTGGTGACTGAAATTTCAGCATCCTGTGCTTCTGGCTGGTCAACCAATTCTCCAGTCTGAAAATACACAGAGGCGATTGTTTCTTTCACAGATTATTCTTCATATATATCACAAATAATTCTAGACATGATTTAATATTATAACGTACGCACACACGCACGCACGCACACACACACACACACACACACACACACACACACACACACACACACACACACACACACACAATAAAGAACAGAAGCCAAAGCATACTGATTTATTGCTATGGACCACTGACTGGAACTATGGAAGATCCCTGGTTGAGAATCTTATCAGAACCTGACTAAAACTACAGGATTTATCTGACCCTTGATGACTCCTGTCCCTCTTCAAACTCCTACTTCCCCTCTCCTCCATGTACACTGTAAAATGGGTTCAGATAGAATGATCATCTCATCTGTTTAAATCAAGTTGATGTAGAAGTACATTATTCAAACTGAAAGTTATCGATGTAAGCACCCTCTCAAGTAAGAACTTCACTCATTAGCATCACTATCATCATCATCAGTGAGATCGACAGTAAGACAAAAATCTCAAAATCTGTGATCCTCCAAACCTGTTCTCACAGTGACATAGCCTGTATTTCCAATCCATGCCTATGTAGGTGATCAAATCATGTCAGCATTTGGTGTCCAAACCCTGCTCTCACAGTGACATTGCCTGTATTTCCAATCCATGCCTATGTACATGATCATGTCAGCATTTGGTGTTCAAACCCTGCTCTCACAGTGACATAGCCTGGTATTTCCAAGCCATGCCTATGTAGGTGTTTTTCAAAATCATGTAGCATTTGGTTCTACCTTTTGTTTATGTCGGCACCACAATTTTGGGGACGTCAATGCACTGTGGGCTGACTTTTTTTCCCTCCTCTGCTACTAGTACTAGGGTCCTCTGAACCGTTGTTCTGGAGTGGTGTAGATCTTTTGAATGATATGATGATCCACGTTGTCTTGTAATACAGTGTAACAGGAACTGTTTGTTCTGAGTGGTTTAGTCTTTGAATGATATGATGAATGATCCAGTGTCTTGTATACAGTTGTGCGGAAGATTATGATTAAGTAATGTTGCTTAATAGCCAGCGACCGGCAAGGGCCTTTCAGGGCTTGTCACACGTTTTTTTTTTTTTTTAATATCAAAACTCACCAGTCATTTAAAAAAAAAAAAAAAAACAAAAAAAAAAAATACACTCTCACACATCTCGTTTTTATTTAAATGACATCGTCTACAAGCACCAGAAACTTTGTTTAAAAATCTTTCTGCCGTATATCTTAAATCTGATGAAAATGTAATCGCTCTCACAAAACTCAAGGATCCGTCAGGCGGGAACTCCCTGAAACAGGATCTTCATGGACTCCGCTCTGTGTAATAATGTTTGTGTACTCATCATCGTTGCATGTTCCAAAAATTCAAATGAAACATGTTTCATTGTGAGTGGCGGCATGACATGGATGCACAACGGAGCTACTTCACATCTTTAAAAGGTATGCATGGTAAAATTACGAATGCCGGTGTGTGCCAGGGCCGGCACAGAACCGTTTTCCTCTTTACGACCTCCGACGTGGATGGGAGGAAGTTCTTAAGGTTTGGGACGGATCTGAAAGAGTTTGTTTGTTCGTCTGTGTTTTGTTCTCAATCCTCTTGCCAGAGGGTTCTCTCACAAATCGTTTTGATTAATTTTGGGTTTAACTGAGGCAGGGGATATAAATGTAGGACAGTTCCTTCTCTTGTGCGTTCTTGGCTAAACGATCAACCATTTCGTTCCAATGTGAGGCCAACATGGGACCAGGAAACCCAGCCAAGAGAGTAATTGTTGCAACCGTCGCTTGTCATGTTGCTTAAAAAGTTCAAAGGAAATGTAAAAGTTCTGGTGCTGAAGGTTTGCGGCCTGCTTATGGCCTCCAAAGTTACAGCGGGAATCCGACAGACCAGCATGAACAAGAAAGAAATCCCCTCTTCGAAGATTGTGAGATTATCTTCAAAGACCAAAACCTGAGCAATAAGTCCGCCAGATATAACAGAAGCGTCTGAATGAATTATGTTTCAACAGTTATCTGAGAGAAGGGTTGCCCCAGGACAGTAAGCTGCACAGGCCACTCCATCTTCCGACTTAAGGGGATAAAACGTTCAGTTTGAAAACTTTTTGATAGTAGGATGGGGCGGGGAAATTGGAACAGGAGCTCAGATACAAAGCCTTGAATGCCCAGAGTGGAGAGCTGGTTTAGACTCTTTCGAAAAGCTGCAGATCGAAACGAAATAAAATTATGGCGGTGAAAAAGAAGGTCCACGGAGGTTGATCCGGCAGGAGGAAACTTGGGAGAAAAAATCGAAACTAACTCCTAGTCTAGACCTGCATTCCGAACGTGGTGGAGGGGGCATACCGAAAAAGACAAACGGCGGGAATACATTTCGGGGGTTGTTTTCAAACTTTACTTGGAGACGGAAGGACAAAGACACTGTCATAGGCAGGATTCCTGCGGTTCTGAGAACAGTCGGATATAATAATTCAAAGGAACAGTTTCAGGCCTGCGGTTGGACAATGAAGGGTTCCCCGCCTATGCGTACAGGCTGTACACTGGGGTTGTGCGGAAACGCTCCCCAATAACAGAGACGAAGACCTTGTTGGTGAATAGGGTCCAAGAGTTTGAGGGTAAAAGAGGGTCTTGCGGAGCCGTAGACAGCACAACAGTAGTCCAGTTGGAACGGACCAGGGCTCTGTAGAGGTGCAGCAAAGATTTTTCTTATCAGCGCCCCAGTCGAGTTTTCGTGTGCTTACGACCCCCGCAGAAATATTCAGAGCTTCTCTGGCAAGAAGTTTTTGAGGTTTTTTGATTTCTTTGTGATCTGAGAAAAGAGTTGCGTGGTTTTTTGGTCCAAAAAAAAATAACTCCAGGGGAATGTTGGCTTTCTACTTTTACAATTGGAATGGTGGGACTTGTCTAGAATGAATTCAGGATCATCAAAAGGTATCGACGAAAAAATTGTGGGGGAAAATAAGGAAAAATTGTATTGAGAAATTTTTGGGTGTTTACCGGGTGGCGAAGAAGAGGTTAAAACCTTTTACCTCGGCCCCACTGTTGGACTTCTGGTGACGCAGGGAGGGAGTTGGAGTCGACTCTGTAACCACTGTGGGTTAAGAAAGCTCAACTGCATACTGAGCAAAGTCATTCAACAAAACAGAGAGAGGGACTCGGTGCCAGTCTTACCGAATTATCGGACAAGTAGTCGTTTTATTTAATTGGCTGAGTGAAAAAGAGCGGGAGAAATAGAGGAGAAGAGAAAAGGATGCTGCCCCTGAGGAAACCCAACTCCTGCCCATGGATGTCAGAGAGTGTGGTGCCAACACGCACCTGGAACTGTCGATCGGCTAAAAAGTTCTGAATGAACAGAGGCAGGTGACCCCGAAAACCAAGTCTGTGCAGGTCCATGAGGACTCCTGCTTTCCACGTGGTGTCGTACGCCTTTTCCAGGTCGAAAAAGATAGCGACCACATGCTGTTTGTTAACAAAGGCGTTGCGGATGGTGGTTTCCAGACGGATTAGATGGTCAACCGTCGAGTGGTACTTCCGGAAACGCACTGTTCATGGCCAAAAGACCATCGGTTTCCAGCTTCCACATCAGACGGGAGTTGACCATCTTTTCCATCAGCTTACAGAGGCAGCTGGTCAGAGCGATTGGGCGATAGTTGGAAGGGTTGGTAAGGTCCTTTCCAGGCTTTGGAATGGGAATGATCAGGGCTTTCCGCCAGGAGGGCGGAAAGGACCCTGTGGTCCAGATATGGTTATAGACTTGGAGAAGAGTCTGGAGACAGCTTTCTGGAAAATGTTTCACAACCTGATAATGAATGTCATCCAGACCAGGGGCAGAATCAGTGCAGGTTTGTAAAGCTAATTTGAGTTCAACGATTGAAAAGGAAGATTATAGGTTTCAGAGTTGTCTGATGTGAAATTGTATGAGGATTTCTCTCTAATCTCTTTGTTTCTTAAAAAGACTGCAGATTTATTTGAAGAGAGGAGTTCTGTTGGATGGTGGAGGCCAACAGATTGGCAACAGCTTGTTTGTCAGTGATCAGAGCATCAGCAAGTTTCAAGTGATGAATGGAGGGGTTGGTGTTCTTCCCTTTGATTTTTCTAATGATGTTCCAAACTTTTTCTTGGAGTTTTCGATGTCAGCCTGGAGCAGAAGCTTTTTCCAGGACGACGTTTACTGATTTTGAAAGTGTGTCTCGATTTCGCACGGAGTTTCTGATGGGCTCGAGCGTTGGGACCCGAAGGTCGTTGGTATACCCGACGCTGAGCCCGTTTGCGAACTTTTGAAATTTGTTGGCAGTCTGAATTGAACCAGGGTGTTTTGGCATTTGGAGTTTGTCGGAAGACACTGGAATACAGGTTTTAGCACAGTTGATCACAGTGTTAGTCAGAGATTCGCTGGGTCTGGACTCTGAAAAAAATCAGTGTCCTGGAATTCTTTTGAAATAGTGGTTGCAAATAGATCCCAGTTTGCTTTCTTATAATTGAGATGTTGAGAGACAGAGGCGGTTTCAGTTAATATGGGCTGTAAAAGAACAGGGAAATGGTCACTTCCGTGCAGATCGTCATGGACAGACCACTCATAGTCAGGACCAGCGAGGGGTCCAACCGACAAATCTAAACGAAAGTGAACCTGT
>CM031621.1:57127478-57182599 GCA_018398815.1 Conus ventricosus
TAATTTTTCTGTCTTTTTCTTTCACTTGGGTCACTCTAACTAAATCAGGATAAAAACCATACCACGAAGTAAATACGTAAACACTGCAAAACCAACCACACAAAAAAAAAAAAAAGAAAGACTACTAAAGACAGGATGAGCTACAAAAGCCCACACAAGGTGATGAAGCACACTAACTACTGAAAAATACACCGGTGTTGCAGAAACACACCACACCACAGAACCTGTAGACAGAAGGATCAGGATCCCACACTACTGCCAATAAATGAACTTGGTGTGGTAGTCCATATAACACTGTGGGTAGCACAATGCTGCCTTCGAGGGACAGAACTCGCAGTAGTAGCGGGTGTCAGGCCTCCCCGCTTCTTGGCACCACCTTGTAAGGCCTTGTTGGTTGCTGCTTTTTCAGTGTTGGAGGAACAGCAGCAATAGCGGGTGTCAGGCCTCCTCCCTTTCTTGGCACACACCTTGCAGGTCTCATTGGTCAGTGCTTGTTCGGTGTGAAGAACAGAATCCATGAAGTGCCTGGTTGTCAGACACACTTCATCATCTGACTTGTTTTCCTCCACCTCTGGAATCTGGTCTGGCCAAATCCATAAACACATGAATTGCCTCGAGGAAAGGCAGCAGTGACTTGCATGAGTTGTCCTGTCCCTTCTGCAGAATGAAAGCGTTGTATGCTGCTACCTGCAGAAAATGAAAAAAAAAAAGCTTTTTTGTCCATTTCATGGCTTGCGAGTACAGTCATGTGGGTGGATCAACGGGTCTTGTTTGTCCACTCTACCCTTATTCTTTTTGTACTGTGAGGATGTTTCTGGATGCCTGGCGATTCCCTGTTGTCCCCAATCTCAGATGGCTGTCTCTATGGGGCCATGGACTGTTGACAGCAGGTGCACCACCTTGGTGCTGTGGCACCTGGTGGCTACTATTTTGCCATCACCACAAAGTGCAGCGGATGATCCCGGGTCCAGCTGAACTCCATGGAGCTGCTCTGGGATGCCCAGTTCTTCCTCACAGTGCCGCATGCTAGGGTGTTCTTCTCCCGTAGGTACAAGAACAGCCTGAGGCTGCTGTACCAGTTGTCGGTGTACACATGGTAGCCCTTGTTCGGGAGTGGAGCCATCAGGAACAGCACCATCTTTTCATGGTGGTGAGGTCAGGACTGTTGGCCTGCACTGCATCCAGTACAGGCGTCACCTCTTTTGAGGGGGTCATCCTTGCCCGCAACATTTTGTAAGCGATAGCAGTGTCCACCACTTCCTTTGACACCGCCGTCAGATTCGCACCAGAGATTTATTTTATGCCAAACGTGGCACGCTTCAGAGGAATGTACTGCCTGATCAGCAGATCAGCCTACCTTTCCAAAGAAGTAGGCTTTCATCAACACAGACATCCCTCCTTGGCTCATACACCTCTTGGTCCAAAATCGGCCTGATCTTGAAGAGGCGGTCGTAGGATGGATTACTCTGAGCTCACAGCCGTTTGGCCCAGATGAAATCGTCCTCTTTACTTTCTGACTTCCATGCACTGCTGATGACCCCACGCTGTGACCTTCACCGCTGTGGAGTGAAAAGCGGAGTGTGGGAACAGCGCTCTGGCAGTTGCTGACAACGAGTACTGCGTGATTCTTGTGCTGATGTTTCTCTTGTGTTTCATGCTTTATTACGCTTACACAGCCCATAGCTGGATATAATGTACTCTGTGTGTGATTTGTGTGTTGTGCTTCTTTGTGCTGTTTGATATAACTTTGGTACTTAGTGCATTTGTGTGCATCCTTCCATTTTTTTCGTGGGTGGTGTGCCTTCTCATCAGTTGGCTGGACAGTGGTGTCAGTGAAGTGCCAGTGCTAGGCGGCTCTGTATAGCCTAGTGTGAGCTGGCATCTTCATGTTGTCATTGAAGTGCAGCATTTGTAGATTATCTGAAATATAAAATTGAGTTATAGTTGACTGACACACAGTTGGATACACACACACACACACACACACACAGACACACACACACACACACACACACACACACACACACTCACACACACACACACACACACACACCATGCACAAGCACCATATGCAAAAGCAACACACACGGACATGCACACACACACACACACACACACACACACACACACACACACACACACACACACACCCCACACACAAGCACCACAGCAAAAGCACCACATGCAAAAAGCACAAACACACACATGCACAAGCCGAAATAGCTCAGTTGGTAAGCGCCTGACTCGTAATCTTGGTGATCCTGGGTTGCGGGTTTTGAACCTCCGCCGGGGCGTTTCGGTACAGGGGGGTTTTTCCCTCGAGTTAACATTGGTTCTGACTCCATTTCCCATACAGTCCTTCGAATGAGACTATAAACCGAGGTTCCGTTGTGTGAACGCATGCATAACATCTTGCACACACGTAAAATCCCATCACCAACTTTCGGAAAAAGTAGGCCAGTTTGGCCGTTGGTATGGATGACACGTTACACATGGCATGCACCCTGCATGAGAAATGGAAAGAATGAAGGAAGTAAGGAAAATGAGTGATCGATATTGAACGATATTGACTGGATGACACGGGAAACGACTGAATGAAGCGCCAGCTGGCAGCTCTTCAGTTGGCACTACCCAGGTAGGCAGCTCGTTGTGTAAACGAGTGTTGATTCTAAAGCGCTTAGAGCTTGGCCTATAGCCAAGGTGTTGCGCTAATATAAGTTTCTTGATTATTATTATTATTATTTATTTTAATTATTAGTATTATTTCAAACAACACACACACACAAACACAAACACACACACACACACACACACCACACACACTCACACACCAGTGTACACAATCAACACACACACATCACCCACACACACACACACAAACGCACACTCAATGTATACCCACCACCATTGCACAGACACTGTGCTCTCTCTTCTCTCTCTACCTATCTCTCTCTTTCTCTCTCTCTCTCTCTTCTCTCGCTCTGATTCCTCGAGCGCAAGTGTCGTAGCGAGCGGGACGTGTTTTCTCCGGTGTTCCTTTCTGCAATTGTTTTATGTGACTGTGAGCTGTTTTTAGTGTCTTGCGTTTGGTGTTGCATTCCTCATGCTATGCCGTCGGCTTCCTTGGTTTTTCCGGCACATTTGTGGTGGTTTTTGTGGACCTTTTTGGAGTTTCATGGCACAAAGGGAAAGTGTTGGTCAGGAAGATGTTAACGCGAGTGAGAGTATACGTTTGAAGGACTGGCCAATGGTTGTTTTGATGGGGTGTACATTAAACTTACTGTATTGGAGTTTAGTCCTCATTCGTAGGTGGAGGAGGACATTGAGTTGAACCCCGGACCACAACTTACAAACACACCACTTCAAGCCCAGGCCTCGATTTCACCAGACTGATCTTTGGTGCTCTTCGATCCTGTGTGTTCCACTGAGGGACGAACAATAGGGGACAAAGGGAGGAAACTGTCGTGACTCTAGCTTAAATGTTCTGTCTTTGAGCGTCAGTTCTCCCAAGCTCTTCCAATGGAAAGATTACCTCCTGGACTCGATTGAAAACGTTTTCATATAATCACCAAGTAAACTGGAAACTTTTTCTCGGACAGTTTTTATCGTCAGATTTTTTCAATGTTCAAGAAGATCAGCGAGAAGATTACATAACGTGTGTTCGCATAAGTGGTACAGCTGCTCAACTCGTCTTTTCCCTATCAAGACATTGGGTCTATGGATGATATAGTGAGGGGCTCAGCGGGTAGGCCCCAAGTACCCAAGATGGCAGACCTCGAACTCTGGTCGCGCGAATGCGTTGCTGGAGTGACAGATTTCCATCCTACAAGTTGGCGACTGCAGATAGGACATGTCAGACCACCTTGGAATTTCCGCGTTGGCTGTTTGATCTGGAAGTCGTCAGCAGGGGGAGCTGCGGCGACAGCGATACACAGGGCAAGACGGCGTATTTTCGAATGGTCGCGCCTGTGTTTCCGGGAACAGGGGATCTCCCCGTTTGGTGGCAGCAACGGGGTAGTGGCAGCCGGCAGCCGTCACGGCCAGCGGCCGGTCGGTTGTCGGGGTCCGGGTCGCAGCTGGGGCACCTTGTTCTTAATCGGTGACGTGCCTGTTGTCCCACACCTCCATCGCATTCAATACCGGTCCCCTCTGCCGTGTGCCTCCGCTCGCTCCCCTCATCCCGTCACTTCCACCCGTCCGGCTCTGCCATGTGCTTTCACCTAATCCTCTCAACCTGCAACTTCCACCTTCCACCTCTTTCAAATGCTTTCACCACCCACTCCCCTCCACTGTCACTTCACACTGTCCCCTCTCTCCATGCTTCCACCCACTCCCACTCCACCTAGCACTTCCTCCATTCCCCTTTTAACATGCTTCCACCCACTCCCCTCCACCCGTTCACCCACCTCCCGTCCCCTCTGCCCTTATTGCTTCCATCCTACTTTCCTCCATCTTCAACTTCCACCCGTCCCCCTTGCAATATGCTTCCTACCCACTCTCCCTCCTTCCTCTTCTTCCGGATTCCCCTCGGCCTCATGCCTTCCACCCACGTTCCTCCTTTCTTCAACTTCCACCCGTCCCCTATGCCCACATGCTTCCACCCACTCCCCTACCTTCACTTCCATCGTTTTCACCCCGCTGCCCAACTACTTCCAGTCGTTTCCCCTCACCACTTCTACTTTCAATCCCATTCGCTTTCTGCTATTCCTTTTCTCTTGTTCCGTCTTCACCTCCACTTCCATACCGTCCATGTGCATCACCGACTTCCATCTACCCACCTGTGCCTCCTACAGCCATTCACCCCTTCTCCTTCCACCTCCACCTGGTTCCCCATCATCTCTGTGTTTCAAGACTTCAGTGGCCGCCCTCCGTTATCCTCCTTTCACCTCCTCTGTGTTGCATGCATGAGTTTCCTCCAGGCCAGGAAACCAGTTTGACACCAGGAAAGGAACAGAGGACTGTCCCCCGCAGTTTCCTTGAGCGAATCCAGAGCCAAAGCAAACCTCCCGGAGGCCCACACATACATTGCCGTGACGTATTAGACCTGGGTCCACCTTCCCATGTGGAGGCGTTCAGTCCCTGGCAGGTAATACGGGTTGCAATGTTGTTGCAACTGGTAGGAGTTCTTGGCAGTGTTCCCAGGATCTTTCATAAACAGAGGTTTGTCATTGGTGATAAACATCTCCGCTACGATGTGGGAGAAACCAGTCCAAGGGATGTTGACGGGTGCAGTGACGGTGGAGGGTCCTCAGAACGGCGGAGTGCACAGTATCCAGTGGTGGTGGAGAGATCCATATAGCACACCTCTCCGTGGCAGGTATCTTTGGTTTAAGTGAAACCGAGGGCCTGTTATCGGCCTCGCGGTTCCTTGTACTCGCAAGTCGAGTAGAACACAGACAGACACAGCTCACAGAAAGATTTTTAAGAATCCCATCCAAGTGGTAGTCCTGGGACGTATTAAAGAACAAATCACTGTGTCTTGCTGCCCCGTGTCCTTGCAATGAAGAACACCTAGGATATCGGCGTCAGTTGCCCGTGTCAAGACTTGGCAGAAAAGCTGTCTCTCCTTTCTGATCTTAGAATTTTGAGGGTATATCGTCAGTTTATGAACGCGTTGTAAATAATTATATATCACAGTTCGATTTTGGTGTTTTGAAAGATACGGTCTCAACAACATTTCATTTTCTTCTCTTTTCGGATTACGAAGTTTTTCTTTCACCGGTTTTAGATTAACCGATGCTGTTACTGCACGTTTGGTCAGGAAGGGATCGTGTTCTGGTAAGTAAGACATATGCCAAAATACTAGTCAAACTACGTACAGTGGTATTATGACAGACTATTTGTTCTCCACCTTAATGCTCCTGATCGTGAAGTTCACTTTTAATTGGAAATTTATTTGCCCCCTGATAAACAGTGTGTTTTATGCGATTACCGAGATTGAGAATGGGGTTTCTCTTCTTGGAACAATGTCTTGATGGATACTTGTGAACAAAGCGGGAGTGTTCTTCAGTGAATCATTCCTCGGCGATGTAAATGCCAGGAATGGTCGGGCTGAACGCACAAGAACTACCCGTTATATTTGGTGACTCGATATTAACAATGAAAAATACAAACGGGGAGTTGACACGCTTTTTCTCGTGGTCATCAATAGATGGCTCGCACTCATTTGGTAATTGGTCTTTATTTAATTATCATCTGTCAGTATTTTGATGTTGGTTATTCTAAATGGGTTTTCTGCACTAGGTGTATAAAAGCGGTGTGATACTTCACTTATATCGCTCACATTGGTTCTAGTGTTTTTGTGATTATTTTTATTGTCCTCCAATCCTAGTTCACTGTGCGTGAATTGAAAGTAACTCCACGGGTTAGAATCAAAGGCACATGCTGTTGAATTTGTACTATGTTCCCTGTCCGAAATCAGGAGCGACGGTGTTGTCCAGATTGGTTTAAAAGGTAACCAAATTTAATGAAAATATGGCTCATGGGAATCCTGAAATAAAGAAGGGATTTTTATCGGTGGTAAGTTCCAGTCTGTCAAGGTTTCAATTCTACCTTTCAATATGCATTGAATTTGTATTGATTGTCAGAAATTTTGAGTGCTTGTTTTTGTTTGCACTGTAAGAAACTATCGAAGGTCTATTCTGTTTATAGCTGGTCAAATAATTGAGGTATAAGAAGAAACTGATCCCACAGGTAATATCATGCGCTAAAGCCCATGTGGTTTGACTCCGAGTGATATGTGTAAACGCCGTCAGGTGCGTGACAAGCATCTTGACGAGGTACTGTCAGGTGTGAATAGTTGAATACAACAACCCCGATGCTGGGTTCAACTGAGACTTACTATTCATAATTAGAAACGAGTATAAGATCGTTCTTCGTGACTAGCAGCAGTTTTTTATAGACAACTCATGTTTTATAAACAGACACTTAACGAAAACGCCAAAGATTTCTAAGCGGTTTTTGGAGCACTGTATGGTCTTTAGAAAGTAGCGCTCTCATTGTACCATTAAGACACAATATCCTATGAAGAATGTGTTCAGGCATGTCAAACCAAGTTTTATGAGGTGCTGATTACTTCTGGTCCTAATTCTCAGGAAACTTCACTGCTGAGTGTTTTTCCTGTTGTGTTTGTAATGTTATGAATTAGATGTCTGTATAAATGAAGAGGGGTAATCCTTGATTCAGTTTGTTAGCCTTTAAAATCAAATTAAAGCACCCAGGTCCAGACGGACTTATTGGGTTGAGATTTTATAAGTATTGCGCCCACCCGAACTATTCTTTTTGTTCCTGTAAGAAATTTTTCAACCTTAACGTCATTTGTTTTTGGATTCTTCCCTTTATGTGGTGTTTGTGATAGCTTGATTCATACCTTTTGCAATAAAATGGGTTTGATCTAAACAACCCAGTTAATGACAGAGTATCTCTCCTTTTAATAATTAGGTTACAAAAATTATATACATACATTATTAAACAAAGCTGACTATTCTATTTTTAAAACAAAAATGGTTTGAAGTAGTGATTGTCAATAAATGATGTGCAGGGCTGGCTATTAGAATAGAATTTAGTACTACTGATCATATATTTACCCTTCTTTCTCTGGTACAATAAGCAACTCTTAACCACAGAAATTATCGTTGCTTTTATTCGACTTTAAAAAAGGCTTTCGATTCAGTAGATAGAAGCAACTCTTTGGTCTATGTCTTATAGAAAAAAGGTTTTTTGTAATGGGTAAGATGTACAATGCACTTAAAAAGCATATATCACAGATGTCAATGCTAGGGTCTTAAAGTGGGGGGAGATTTAACTGACTCTTTTATGTGTCCTCGGGTTTCTGTTAGGCAAGGTGAAATATGCAGTCAGGTTTTATTTTTCGCTATTCTTTATGAGCTTGCTGATGAAATAATTCAATATGGGAAACATGGTTATTCCCTTATTACCAGAACTTCATGAGATACTTATTATGCTTTTTGGTACGATTTTTGTAGGACTCGTTGCATCTACCGTCATTGTCTCCAGCAGCAACTGAATGTTTTGCGTTAGCCACAAGCGATAAGAAAAAAAAAAAAATCTCGATTTGGATCGTTTTAATTTAGAAAAAATTCAAAAGTTATGTGTTTAGAAAGAAATGGGGGGTATATCGCCTCAAGGGAAAGATGGTTCTACGACGGGTAGGCAAACTTGAATTTGTTAATCAGTATAAATATTTAGGTGTTATCTTTTCCACGGGGTATTTCTTTTTTCCCACTGCATTGGTGGATTTAGAATCCAAAGGCAAAAGTTTTTCAAGTCATCAATATTATAAAAGAATGTGGAAGTTTCAAAGGTCTTTCCCCGAATTTGTTCTTTAAACTTTTCGATGTTCAAGTACCTGCCAGTGCATAGCTATGGTGCTGAAGTATGGGGTTGATTGCAAACAACTCAAGTATTGAAAATGTGCATTTGGTTTGCACTCAAGAGCTTCTGAAATGTGTCCATAAAAACACCACGCCTTAGTCTATGGAGAAGAATGAAACTGGGTCGGTTATCCAATCTATTTATACAATTATACTATATGTATCAAGTATTGGATACGTGTCGTTAATATGCCGGATAATCGACCCTTCCGATAGTAAGCTTTCATCACGTTATATGATTTGCATATCGAGGCAAGAACAAATGGGTTTCATCGGTTGCTCTATGTTAAACGTCATATGCTTTGGGTTATGTATGGGTAAACCAGAACGGTTTACAACGTCAATGGTTTTCTCTTAGACATTTAGATATCGGTTGCATTGAACTGTCTTTCTTACAAGAATGTTATACACCGAAATGGATGTTTAGCGATCGCTTTTCTTCTATTCTTCCTTTAAGCAACTTCAGACAAATACCGGTTTATCTGTTTAAGGTAAGTAATTTGAACAATCGTAAACAAATATCATAAGATTCTAGGTTAGGCGTTCATCTTGTTTAATTATCTCAAAACCTGCGGCTCATTCGAGTGTTCCCCGAGAAGAGGCACTTGCTGTCTTTGTGTCAAGTCAGTTGGAATCTGAATAGCACTTTTATATTGTTTGCCCCTAAATTTAGGATGTTCGGTGACATTTATTCCACTAGAAATATTATGCAAGAGGTCGGCTGTCATGATTGTCCCCTTTATTACTTGCCAATGATAAAAAAGGCTGTTGCTGCTTTTATAACTAAAGCTTTTGAAATCAGATGTTAAAAAAATAAAAAACGAATGGGACGTAAAAGTTCATACAGTTTAGTATATTTTGGGGTTAATTGTCCGCTTAAAAGCATAAGAGCTTGTTATGTGTGGAGTTTTGTGGAGCGACAGTGTGTGTGTCATGTGTGTGATGTGTGATGTGTGTGTGTGTGTGTGTGTGTGTGTGTGTGTGGGTGTGTGCGGAATGTTGTGTGTGTGCCTTGATGTGTGTGTTCATGAAAGGGTTTACAGGTTGTTTAGGCAATTACCAAAAGGAATGTATCTTCTGTGTGATTTGTAAAATGATATGCACCTAAGCTGTTAATATTGGTGCGTTATTTGATCAGGTATGTATACGCCATGACTGAGGAGAATGCGAAAGTTACCTACCTGGCCGAGGATAAGTGCATGTATACGTGCAGGGGGTTGTTATTTGGCTGTTACTTTTGCTTTTTCCACAATTGTTGTTGTTCCACCCCCCCCCCCCCCCCCCCCCCACCCCTCTATGTCCCCTTTGACACGGGCACGATGAGGTCTTGCTCAATTAAATTATTGGTCATTGTCATGTCTCTCTCTTCTCTCACACACACCACACTCACACACACAAACACACACACACACACACACCATGCACAAACACCACACTTGCACTCACTCACACACAACACACACACACACCCACACACACACACTACACAAACCACACAACACACACACACTCACACACACACACACACACTCGCGCGCACACGAAACACAAACACACACACACACACACACATCACACACACACCACTCAAACCACACACACACACACACACACACACTTGAAGGGTGAGTGACGTTAAATAAAGTACTACAGTACTACTACACACACGCACACACACACTCACACACAACACACACACACACACACACACACACACACACACACTTGTGGGTGAAGAGAGAGACGTCTATAATTAAAGTACTACTTACTACTAAACTCACACACACACACACTCACACACACACACACAACACTACTCACACACACCTCACACACCACCCACACACAATCTGTTTCTTTCTCTCATCATCTTCTTCATCTGTACTTGGTAATGTTATTGAAGAGAAGACACGTGGGGGGTGTGAGAGGTAGTGAGGAAAGCTGGGAGGAGGAAAAGAGAAAGAGGATAACTGGTAATACATTTACCTTGGATATCGGTCCTTGACTTGACTCCAACTGTAAGACTGGTATGCCGTTTCAGCAATTTTTTGGGACACAGTAAGATCTTGTGGATGGGCAATCTAATAATAATATGCCCATCTACGCACCAAAGCCAGGATCCTTTTCATTTCTTGAGTCAGATGATGTGTGCCATGCCTTCTTCCTCTGCCACGCCCCCTCCACACTGGGACCACTCTTTTTCCTGAACCCATTCCCCTCCTCGACCCCACACCTGGCCTCTCCAACAGGAGGGTGGGGGGGGGGGGGGGAGGCCGGGGGGGGGAGGCAGGTTGACGTAGAACTGAACGGACTCGTCTATCTCCGTTTCAGCCCAACTTGTAACCAGTGTCGCTCGGTTCGAAGTCGGCGAAATCAGCTTAGTCATCAATGCCAAGTCCTCCAATTAACAAAGGGTGGTTGTTTGATTGTGAGCACTTTACTTCCTCCTCCGAATCACTTTCGTCTGGCCTTCTCTGATATGTTTTGTCTTTCACTTTCTGTCTAGAATAACTTCTTTGAAGCACTTAAGAGCATGATAACGCTTGAAGATGGACGCCCTTGTTGAACTGAGGCTTAGAATCGCCTTCTGATCCATGAGTTAAATGACTCATCCGAAAGTTCCCGAAGTTCATGGTCGATCACAGAGCCGTGGCAGTCAGGTCACTCGACCGATCGAGGGACAAGCAAGGGACAAGGCAAAACCGTCCTGTAAGGTCCCTTCATCAGTGTTCCACCATTCTTCTCCTTGCCTCCTATCTTCTAAATCACCGATTGTAATGAATGAAATTACCTTGAACACGCTTTTGATTGCGGCACACAGCCTTCCAGAAAAACCTACCTGGAATGCCGTTTGTGCAAATAGCAGTTACGGTGATTAAGGGACATACTGCATTGGAGTTGCTGTTTTTTTGTGGGATGACTACCCAAAGGGTGTCTGAAAGTGCCTTTGTAACTGACTTAAGATTACTGCATTGGAGTGCTGTATTTAAAATGTGGGATGCTACACAAAGGGTGTCTGAAAGTGCCGTTTTGAAAACAGACTTAAGATACTGCATTGGAGTGCTGTAATTAAATGTGGGTTGTGCTACCAAAGGGTTTGTCTGTAAGTGCCGTTTTGAAATCAGTCTTAAGATTCTGCCACTGCTGTGCTATGGTTAAAAATGTGGAAATGCGAACCATAGATGACGGGGGGGGGCATGCTACATGTGAGTGCCAGGCAGCGCTGTCGGTGAGTGGGGTCAACTACAGTGCTTGTAATTGTGATTTGATCAGCCCTCAAGCAGTTAATATTACTAATGTTAAGTTTTTGACTTGCCCAAATGTGAGAATTTCATTGAGGAACTTTGATCGTCAATTGGATACATTTTTTATTGAATAATTGATCAGGTTAGCTGTCTTAATTGCTATATATTTAGCATCCTGCCGTGTGTGTGTTTTTACATTGATACTGTGAAACTGTTGCATAATGTACAACAATCCAAACTTTCCTTTTGTTGGTATATTATTCAGGTCAAAAAAATGCCAAAAATACCACTTCAAGAATCCTGCGCAAAAGAAGGTCAATGACATGTTCGATGATCTACCAAGCAGATGTGGGACACACATCGTCAGATTTACACTGGAACATACAAGCTGAGGGGGACATCGTCTGAAGTCCCTGGGCTGCACTGGTCAAAGACTCGGGCAACATTTGACGCAGAAGAACACTTTCCACCATTGGGAAACATTGTGCGTCTGTCTCAGGAGAGCTCTGACTGAAGATGGGTGTTGAAAGGATTTGAAGGCACGCTTAGACCACCTTGAAGAAACAGGCTTGAAGACGCCATGGAACCAAACCTTGCCGAGTTTGTCCGAGACTTTCAAGAAACTGGGATGATCTGAAGAAGGTGATAGTACCCACGGTTTTTTATAATGGAAAGCTTTTAAAGCAGTTGTGTCCTTGTTTCAAACTTCATATATTTACTAATAAGGTATTACTGATATATTTGATTTTCAAAACGGGGTGACTGGGAGGGCAGTAAATGAAGCAAAAGTTTGGAAAGAGAGGGGTGTTAGTTACTGCCAAGGGGACACAGACCAAACAGAGGAAAGGACTATACACAATGCATATGACCTCATGGGTACGTTTCTTCAGGCGGGGGGAAAACAAAATGACATTTAGGTACAGTGCCAAGAAAGAATCCATGGAAAACCACTTAGGCTTTGGTGTCTCGAGATAAAAAAAATCTTTTTTGATCTTAGATTGAACACAATTCTTGAGGATGATTACATTTAAAATGTATCTCAAAACAGTTCTCCAAAACAAAATTTAACACCATATTTTGTTGGTTTTGAAGTCTGGATTATTTGGTTCAGTTATAGATGACCACTTGCATATCCCCTGCTGTCAAACTGGTCTACTGGTCGGAAGGATATTGGGGAATGGTCTCCAAGGCCATCACTGATTGCTTGATTTCTACATTCTGCATCCCAAGAATTTCAGCTTTAAAATTGACGGCTCAGTCTTTTAGTTGCAAATATTTGGTACGGGATTAAGGAAAAGAGTCGTAGCCCCAAATAGAAGAAAAGGAAAACTTAGAAGTTTCCTGGCGCTTTTCACTCCCATAGGTAGAAAAATCTGGATGGGGGGGAAATTGAAAGCACAGGAGGGGAGGTTTTAGTATGCCTCTGGTGACTGATTGCTGACCAAAGGCAAGTTGAAAAAGAACAGAAAAAGTTTGAAAAGATTGTATGGGAAAGGTTATCATAATACTTATGACTGCAGTTGACTCTAGGTGTGTGAAGAATTTTTAAAGGTTTGTGGCAGCTTGTATGTGGAATTCAGTGTTGGACAGCCGTTGATATGGCCCTTAGCGGGCGGCTCTGGGCTTTAAGCTACATAACTTACCTTAGCTTACCGTTCCTTACCATACATATATTTGCTTCATGTATGTATTGGTTCATTGGAACTTGTGATATCTTTCGATTGGTTTGGGTTCAGTTATGTTGACTCATTTGTAAACCCAATTTCTGAGATGGTTTTGCTTTGTTCATTTGAAATTTGGTTACTGTAGTTTTGTCTTAGGACCATTTGACTTGAGTTTATTACTTTAGTTTTGCTGTGACATTTTGACTGGGTGACTATAGTTTTGCTTTGACATTTGTCTTGGTTCTTTAGTCTTTTGCTTAGGTCGTGTGGACTTGGTTACCTTAGTTTTGCTTTGTCATTTTGGACTTGGTTTACTTTGTTTTCTTTGTTGCGGATGACTGTCGGCAGCTGTATACCTTTTCTTACACTGTTGAATATGTCAGCCAACTGGGGAAATTGCATCAAAGCCACCATGCATGATCAGAAATATCCCTTGGTGAGTATTGAAAACTATCTGTCATTTCCATATGTTTTTACAGTGCAGTGTGTCTGCAGAATCACCATGCAGCAGATGTTTATGATGTGCACCAAGAGAGATAAAGAAAGACACGCACACGCACACACACACACTCACACTACTCTCACACTCGCACAGAATCTTGTTTGTAACACTCTCGCATCATACATGTCAAGTTCTGATCGTAGAAAGTAAAACTACTAATCTACTATGTGATGAAAAAGGAAATCATGGTAGTAAAGTTGGGGGTACGGCACTCTCTAGACTTGCACCAACTTGTGATAGTTTAATTCAGTGCTCTGTCACTGTTAATTCTAGGTGATCAACTTCTCAGTTTCAGTCAAGGGTCTTCGACATCAAAGCCCATGTTGGAGATTCCAAAGCTGATTAACTAATCCAGTCTGCTAGGTCAGCTTGCTAGTTCGGGCCCATTTTGTAATGTATGAATGAAAGGTATCCACTTTTTTTCTTCCACACTCTTATTTCTGTCTTCTTTTTTTTCTCCATTATCAAACATCACCTATCAACAATCCTGCTGTCTTGGAGATGTTGGTGGTGCCACAGACATGAGAAGACTTGACTAACCAGCTTCGTTCCCTCTCGAGGTTTCTCAAACGCTCTAGGCAGTTGTTGAATGTGTGGCCAGCGCTCTCTAGTCAATTCACTGATGTGGTACTCCCATTTCTTTCTCTGTCTTCCTCTTCCAAAATATTTTCTTTTCTGTTTTTACCAAAAGTACCGACCATAGACAGTTCAGTGGCAATCCTGTGATTTTGCTTTTTTATCAGCAAGTGTGATTACATTCAGTTTGAAGTCGGTATCGTATGTTTTAATTTTGCACTTTCAGCATTTTGTACAGTTTCACAGGATAATTCTCACTGGGATTGCCAAGATGAGGTGTGATGACAGTCTTCTACTACATGTAGAAGCAGATACACAGTGAGTGTTTTGAGTTATTTTGAGAAATTGAATAAGTCCAGTAATAGGGTGAGTTGGTACCGTTCATCGGTTGTCAGTGTAGTAGTTTGGTTTTTTCGTTTTGGGACAAAGGACAAGGCACTGATAGTTATAGGCAAAGGTCAGAGTTCTGTAAATAAAAAAAGCTGCCATCTTGTTGCTTAAAAATGATGGTATGTTGTAACCAGAGCTAAAAACTCTTACAACATTTTTTGTTAATTGTGGTTTGTTAGCAGAGCCAGTCTTAAACAGAGTTTTTTGTTGTTGTTTGTAATCGATTCCATTGCCAGTATGTTGCATAAGGCAGAAAAGACAATCTTTTCTTTGTAGCAATGATGAAAACAAATGTATATTGTCTCATTTATAAAACCAGAAGACAAATTTATTTACGCTACAGTTTTGTTCTCATTTTGAATCAGAAGTATAATTCGAGGGCTTAAAGGAATTCACTGTACACAATCTGTTTATTTTTCTCCAGTGTTTGTTGTCGGTTCAAGGGTGTGATGATTCTAGTCCCGATGGGTGTGGAGGCCCTTAGGACTCGGGACATACTTGAAGATTGAAGTCGACATTTTTTTCATGATAGTTGTTGTTTGCAGTATTAGTGTTTACGGTTCTGTATGGGGTTGTCAATCTTTCGATCTCTCAGCTTTTTCTCTGTGGTGAACTCCGGGGTTACTTGGTGGTGGTTGGTCAGGCCAAGGTGGGTGTCTGTTTTTTTTGCCTCTTCCTCTTTTAAAAGGTCTTCTGTTTTCAGGGCCACCAAGCGGCTCTTTCTTCATGCTAGGGCTTGGCCATGTCCTGTTCTGCGTGGGCTGCCACAAAAAGGGAGGCTTGCCAACCATAAAGGGGAGGGCTGCCACAAAAAGGGAGTGTAGGAAAGGAGAAAGATGAAAACTGCTGGAGCGCTGCACAAAGTCCATTTTGCTGGCCCATGCAGTTATGGCTGAGGAGGCAATTTTTCAGCCCAACCCTGAGAGGGGTGCCCCCATGCCCACCCTCAATGTGTGGTACATCAGGCTTGGTCTTCGTAGTGAGCAGCGGTCCTTATCACTGATTGCTCCAACATCTCTTAGGACGTGTCCCCCGATGAACCAGGCACAGGCCTGCCATCACCATACTGCTGGAAGGTTCACTGCGCAACATGGCACTTAACCTCTCACATCGTCAGGGTACTTCATCAATGAAGAGCTGCCACCCGAGTGAGGTGGCACATGTTGCAATCGGGGGCCATAGGGGCTGAAAAGACACGTTAACTGCATGGTAGCATGGTAGCATAACAACGTGGGTGGACTATACTGGACAGTTCTTATGCATGGTAGACCATTGAAGCATACTCCTGTGGGTGAACAGTGCAAGGGTGAATGGGGCAGTAAGACAGTTCTATGCTTGGTAGCATTGCTGAAACTCCGTGGGTGGAACACAGTTGCAATGGGGCATTGGGGCAGAAAGTCAGGTCACTGCATGGTTGATTGCAGCCAAAAACGAGGGGTGTAGTGCTATAGGAATTAGGGGCAGAATGACTGTTCAACGGCAGGGGTGGAACAGACAGTTCACTGATGGTAGCATTTGCAACATAAACGTGGGTGAGCACAGACAGTTCAATGCTGGGTTAGCATTGCAACACTCTGTGTGTGTCTGGGTTGGCTACTTATGTTGCCTTGCAGTGAAACTCTTTTCTGCCACTATGAACGTTGGTTGTTATTATTGTGTGGCACTGCAACATTTATCTTGTGTTTGGAACAATTTATTGACTGAGTTCGGGTAATTAAAGAGAGTATTTGTATCTTTCCATTTGTGTGTGTTGTGTGTGTGTTGTGGTGTGTGTGTGTGTGTTGTGTGTGTGTGTGTGTGTGTGTGTGTGGGTGTGTGCGAATGTGTGTGTGTGCGTGTGTGTGTGATCATGAAAAGGTTTACAGGTTTTTTAAGGCAATTACAAATGAATGTATCTTCTGTGAGATTTGTAAATGATATGCCCTAAGCTGTATATTGGTGCGTATTTTGATCAGTATGTATACATCCATGACTGAGGAGAATGCGAAAGTTACCTACCTGGCCGAGAAAGTGCATGTATACTTGCAAGGTGTTGTTATTTTGCTGTTACTTTTGCTTTTTCCACAATGTTGTTGTCCACCCCCCCCCCCCCCCCCCCCCCCCCCCTCCCAATGTCCCCATTGACACGGGCACGAGGTCTAGCTCAATTAAATTATTTGTCATTGTCATTGTCTCTCTCTCTCTCTCACACACACACACACACACACACACACACACACACACACACACACACCATGCACAAACACCACACTTGCACTCACACACACACACACAACACACACACACACACACACACACACACACACACACACACACACACACACACACACACACACACTCGTCGCGCGCACCACACACACACACACACACACACACACACACACACACACACACACACACACACACACACACACACACACACACACACACTTGAGGGTGAAGAGACGTTAAATTAAAGTACTACTACTACTACACACACACACACACACACACACACACACACACACACACACACACACACACACACACACACACACACACTTGAGGGTGAAGAGACGTTAAATTAAAGTACTACTACTACTACACACACACACACACACACACACACACACACACACCACACACACACCACACACACACACCCACCACACCACACTCTGTTTCTTTCTCTCATCATCATCATCATCTGTACTTGTAATGTTATTGAAGAGAAGACAGTGGGGGTGTGAGAGGTAGTGAGGAAAGATGGGAGGAAGAGAAAGAGAAAACTTGTAAAACATTTACCTGGAATCGGTTCCTTGACATGACTGAACTGAAGACTGGTATGCCGTACAGCACTTTTTTGGACCAGTAAGATCTGTGGCAGGCAATCTTAAAATGCCCATCAACAGCACCAAAGCCGGAACCTTTTCATTTCTTTGCCGTCGACTGATGAGTGCCATGCCTTCTTCCTCTGCCACGCCCCCTCACACTGGGACACTCTTTTTCCTGAACCCCTTCCCTTCCTCGACCCCCACCCCGGCCTCTCACAACAGGAGGGGGGGGGGGGGGGGGGGAGGCAGTTGACGTAGACTGAATCGGCTCGTCACTCTCCGATTCAGCCCCACTTGTACCAGTGTCGCTCGGTTCGAAGTCGGGATCAGCTTCGTCATCAATGCCAGTCTCCAATAACAAAGGGTGGTGTTGATTGTGATCACTTTCTTCCTCCTCCGAATCACTTTCTTCTGCTTCTCTGAAGTCTTTGTCATCACTTTCAGTCTAGAATAACTTCTTGAAGCACTTCAAGAGCATGATAACGCTTGAAGACAGGACGCCTTGATGAACTGCCTGCTTGACTCGCCATCTTGAACTGAGAATGATCATCGAAAGTTCCCGAAGTTCATGGTCCGAACACAGCGCGTGGCAGTCAGTCACTGACCCGTGCAAGGGAAGGAACCGTCCTTTAAGGTCCCTACAACAGTTTACACCATTCTTTCTCCTTGCCTCCTATCTTTAAATCACCGAATTTTAATGATGAAATTACCTTGAACAGCATTTGATTGCGGCACACAGCCTTCCAGAACCACCTGGAATGCGTTTGTGCAATAGCAGGTAACGGGTTAAGACACTGCATTGGAGTGCTGTATATAAATGTGGGATGCTACCCAAAGGGTGTCTGAAAGTGCCTTTGAAACAGACTTAAGATACTGCATTGGAGTGCTGTATATAAATGTGGGATGCTACCCAAGGGTGTCTGAAAGTGCCGTTGAAACAGACTTAAGATACTGCATTGGAGGCTGTATATAAATGTGGGATGCTACCCAAAGGGTGTCTGAAAGTGCCGTTGAAACAGACTTAAGATACTGCACTGGAGTGCTATGTTTAAATGTGGAATGCTACCCATAAGATGACAGAATGCTACATGTGAGGCCATGGCAGCTCTGTGGTAGAGTGGGGACAACTACAGTGCATGTAATTGTGATTTGATTCAGCCACAAGCAGTAAAATTACAAATGTTAAGTTTAGACTTGCCTCAAAAGTGAGAATTTCATAGAGGAACATTGATGTCAATTGGATACATTTTCATTGAATAATTGATCAGTTAGCTGACTTAATTGCTGAAATTAAGCATCATGCCGTGTGATTTACATTGATACTGTGAACTGTGCAAAATGTACAACATCCAACTTTTCCTTTTGTTGGTAAATTATTCAGGTCAAAAATGCAAAATACCACTTCAAGATCCTGCGCAAGAAGGTCAATGACAAGTTCGATGATCTACAGCAGATGCTGGACACACATCGTCAGAACTTCAACAGGAACATACAAGCAGAGGAGGACATCGTCTTGAAGTCCCTGGCAGCACTGGACAAGACTCGGGCAACCTTGACGCAGAACACTTCCACCATTGGGAACCTTGTGCAGTCTGTCTCAGGAGCAGCTCTGCTGCAGATGGTGAAGGATTTGAAGGCACGCTTAGACCACCTTGAGAAACAGGCTGAAGACGCCAAGGAACCAAACCCTGCCGAGTTTGTCCGAGACTTTCAGAAACTGGATGATCTGAAGAAGGTGATAGCTACCCACGGTAAGGAAGCTTAAAGCAGTTGTGTCCATGTTTCAAACTTCATATATTTACTAATAATGTATTACTGATATATTTGATTTTCAAAACGGGGTGACTGAGGGCAGAAAATGAAGCAAAATTTGGAAAGAGAGGGGGTTAGTTACTGCCAAGGACACAGACAAACAGAGGACAGGACTATACACAATGCATATTGACCTCCTGGGTACGTCTTCTTCAGGCGAAAACAAATGACATTTAGGACAGTGACCAGAAGAACATGGAACCACTTAGCTTCTGTTTGTCTCGAGATAAAAAAAATCTTTTTTGATCTTGAGATGAACACAATTCTTGAGATGATTACAATTTAAAATGTATTTCAAAACAGTTCTCCAAAACAAAATTTAACACAAATTTTGTAGGTTTTGAAGTCAGATTATTTGGTACCAGTTATAGATGACCACTTGCCTAACCCTGCTGTCAAACTGGTCACTGGTCGGAAGGATTGGGGACATGGTCTCCAAGGCCATCACTGATTGCCATGATTTCTACATCTGCATCCCAGAATTTCAGCTTAACTTGACTGCACAGTCTATTAGTGCAAATATTTGGTCTGGAATAAGGAAAGAGACAGTAGCCCAAAGAAGAAAAGAAACTTAGAATTTTCCGGCTTTTCACTCCCCTAGGTAGAAAATCAGGATGGGGGAAGAAAGCACAGGAGGGGAGGTTTTCAGTATGCCTCTGGTGACTGATTGCTGACCAAAGGCAAGTTGAAAAGGAACAGAAAAGTTTGAAAAAGATTGTATGGGAAAGGTTATCATAATACTTATGACAGCAGTTGACTCTAGGTGTGTGAAGAATTTTTAAAGGTTTGTGGCAGCTTGTAAGTTGACTTCAGTGTTGTGACAGCCGTGATATGGCCCATAGCGGTCGGCTGGGCTATAAGCAACATTACCTTACCTTAGCTTACCGTACCTTACCAAACATATATTTGCTCTCATGTATGTATCAGGTTCATTGTCACTTGTGATATCTTTCATTGGTTTGGTTCAGAATTGTTGACTCATTTGTAAAACAATTCTGGAGATGGTTTTGCTTTGTCATTTGACTTGGTTACTGTAGTTTTGCTTTGACATTTGACTTGGTTACTATAGTTTTGCTTTGACATTTGACTTGGTTACTATAGTTTTGCTTTGACATTTGACTTGGTTACTATAGTTTTGCTTTGTCGTTTGACTTGGTTACCATAGTTTTGCTTTGTCATTTGACTTGGTTACTTTGTTTTCTTTGTTGCGGATGACTGTCGAGCAGCTGCTACCTTTCGTTACACTGTTGAAAATGTCAGCCAACTGAGGGAAACTTGCATCAAGAGTCCACCATGCATGATCAGAAATATCCCTTGGTGAGTATGAAAACTATCTGTCATTTCCATAATGTTTTAACAGAGTGAGTCTGCATAATCACCCTGCAGCAGCTGTTTATGATGTGCACAGAGAGAGAGAAAGAAAGACACGCACACGCACACACACACACACACACACACTCTCACACTCGCACAGAATTTGATTGTAACACTCTTGCAATCATACATGTCAAGTTCCTGATGTAGAAGTAAAACTACAATCTACAAAGTAATGAAAAAGAAATTCACTGGTAGTAAAGATTGGGTACGGCACTCTCTAGCTGCAACCAACTTGAAGTTTAATCAGTGCTCTGTCACTGAAAATACTAGGAGATCTAACTTCTCAGTTTCAGACAGGGTCTACGACATCAAAGCCCCTGTGGAGATTCCAAGCTGATTCCTGAATCCAGTCTGCTAGGTCAGCTTCTAGTTCGGGCCATTTTGTAATGTATGAATGAAAGGTTTCCACATTTTCTTCCACACTCTTAATTCTGTCTTCTTTTTTCTCCATTAACCAAACATCACCTATCAACAATCCTGCAGTCTTGAAGACTGTTGGGGTGCCACAGAACATGAGAAGACTTGACAACCAGCTTCGTCCACTCCTCGAGGTTCTCAAACGCTCTTAGGCAGTTGTTGAATGTGAGGCCAGTCCATTCACTGATGTTGTCCTCCCATTTCTTTCTCAGTCTTCCTCTTCCAAAATTATTTTCTTTTCTGTTTTTACCAAATGTACCGACCATAGACAGTTCAGTGGCAATCCTGTGATTTGCTTTTTTCTCAGCAAGTGTGATTACATTCAGTTTGAAGTCGGTATCGTATGCTATTAATTTGCACTTCAGCATTTTGTACAGTTTCACAGGAAATTCTCACTGTGATTGCCAGATGAGGTGTGGACTGACAGTCTGCTACTACATGTAGAAGCAGAAACACAGTGAGCTGTTATGAGTTATTTTGAGAATTGAATAAGTCCAGAATAGGTGAGTTGTCCGTTTCATCGGTTGGTCAGTGTAGATTTGTTTTTTCCGTTTTGGGACAAAGACAAGGCACTGATAGCTTATAAGGCACAGGTCAGAGTTCAGTAAATAAAAAAGCTGCCTCTTGTAGCTTAAAATGATGGTATGTCTGTACCAGAGCTAAACTCTTACAACATTTTTTGTTAATTGTGGTTTGTAGCAGAGCCAGTCTTAAACAGAGTTATTGATGTTGATGAATCATTCCCTGCACAGTATGTTGCATAAGGCAGAAAAAAGACAATCTTTTCTTTGATAGCAATGATGAAAACAAAGTATATTGTAACATTTATAAAACAGCAGACAAATTTATTTTCTCTACAGTTTCTGTTCTCATTTTGAATCAGAAGTATAAATCGAGGCATAAAGGAATTCACTGTACACAATCTGTTTTATTCTCCAGTGTCTTTTTGTCGGTCAAGGGTGAATCTAGTCCCGTGGGTGAGAGGCCCTTCAGGACAGGACATACTTGAAGATTGAAGTCGACATATTTCATGATAGTTGTTGTTTGCAGTAGTGTTTGGTTCTGTATGGGGGTTGTCATCTTTCGCTCTCTCAGCTTTATCTCTGTGTGAACTCCGGTTTACTTGGTGGTGTTGGTCAGCCAATGGTGGGTGTCTGTTTTTTTTGCCTCTTCCTCTTTAAAAGGTCTGTTTTCAGGGCCACCAAGCGGCTTTCTTCATGCTAGGGTGGCCATGGTCCTGTTCTGCGTGAGGCTGCCACAAAAAGGGAGGCTGCCACAAAAAGGGAGGCTGCCACAAAAAGGGAGAAAGATGAAAACTGCTGGAGCGCTGCACAAGTCCATTTTGTGGCCCATGCAGGTTATGGCTGAGAGGGCAATTTTTCAGCCCAACCCTGAGAGGGGTGCCCACCATGCCCACCCTCAAGTGTGGTACATCAGGCCTTGGTCATCGTAGTTAGGCAGCGCTCTTATCACTGATTGCTCCACATCTCTAGGACGTGTCCCCCGATGAACCAGGCCAGGCCTGCCATCACCCATACAGCTGGAAGGTTCACTGCGCCACATGGCACTAACCTCTCACATCAGTGTCCTTCATTCAAAGAAGAGCTGCCACCAGTGAGGTGGCACAGTGCAATGGGCATAGGGGCAGAAAGACAGTTCACTGCATGGTAGCATTGTAGCAAACACCGTGGGTGACACAGACAGTTCACTGCATGGTAGCATTGCAGCAAACACCGTGGGTGACACAGTGCAATGGGGCATTGGGGCAGAAGACAGTTCACTGCATGGTAGCATTGCAGCAAACACCGTGGGTGACACAGTGCAATGGGGCATTGGGGCAGAAAGACATGTTCACTGCATGGTAGCATTGCAGCAAACACCGTGGGTGACAGTGCAATAGGACATAGGGGCAGAAAGACAGTTCACTGCATGGGTGACACAGACAGTTCACTGCAAGGTAGCATTGCAACAAACACCGTGGGTGACACAGACAGTTCACTGCATGGTAGCATTGCAACAAACACTGTGGGTGACATGGTGTTTGCTACAATGCTGCCTTGCAGTGAACTCTTTCTGCCCCTATGAACTTTGTTTGTACTAATTGTGGCACTGCAACATTTAACTTGATTTTTTAACCAATTTATTTACTTGCATATATGTAAATAAAGAGAGTATTTGCTATCTTTCCATTTTGTGTGTGTGTGTGTGTGTGTGTGTGTGTGTGTGTGTGTGTGTGTGTGTGTGTGTGTGTGTGAGAGAGAGAGAGAGACCTTTCAAGCCATCCATGTCTGAAGATGTCAATTAATGGTTGTGATTGTAAATATGTGATTTATATTTCAGTGATATTTTCAATATTACAGAAATAATATTTTTGGGAAAAAAAAACTGTGATCATTTATACTGATTATTCTATGGGTTGGTGAGATATATATGAAATGACATTATATCAAATATTGTAACAAATATAGTTATTGAATTACATTCAGACCTGTCAATGGGATTTCAACCAGGCAGAGGTACAGGTATTAGTATATCACCACACACACAACTAAGGTGGACTACACATAGATATATTACCATGTATAGTGTAGTAAGACTACATGTGCTCATCATTCATGGTGAATGAAGTAAGTGAAGCCACATTGAAGCAGCAGATAAAACGTTGGATCATTTCAACCATAGTTGGAAGAAACTATCAGGAGAGCTTGATCACTGAAGCTTGTAGGAAAGAAAGCCTGCTTATGAAAGTTTGTCAGCCATGAACTCTCTGCACTCCAATGGGTTGTAACAGATCTGTACAGATGCTATCGGAGTGCATGAATTGTTGGGGAGATGATAGAAAACAGGTACTAATTATGGGAAAATCCAAAATGGGTGCATGAAATGATAATAGTAAAATAAATGAAATAAAGTGCCATTTACATTTTGCAAAAAAAAAAAAAAAAAGATGATGTGAAACCTTGGTAATAATACAGTTTGAAATGCATTAGTAAACTCTCAGTGAAGTAAAGGCAAATTGACAACCAAAGTATCAATTGATCTAGATTGCTGGCATGAACTTTTCACCCCGGATTGTGCAGGAATGTAGAATAAAAGCTTGGCAGGAATGACCTGATAGCAGGTGTCTGTTGCATAGTAGCCAGAGTAAGCTAGGTAATCACTCAGACTCTGCTGCTTTTGTAGTGAATTGGGGCAGAAAGTGAGAGAGGGGGTGGGGATAGATAATGTACCTTTTTTTTTTTTGCTGTCCCATCTTCTGTGCCATCTTGGTGGCAGTGCGCGCCCACGCCGATCATTCCAACACACCGTTCACGGCCACAGCCCGGCCCGGCCTGCCGTAGCCCTGGCTCTGGCAATCTACAGGGAGTAGTCAGTGTCAAGTCTCAAGAGGACAACCCATTGGAGGAGACACTGCCAGGGATGGGAGATCTTCCGTATCAATACAGAGTTCCATATAGCAAATTTTTCCCTTTTTTTCCCCCCTGTGTGCGCGTTCCATGTTCCGATTCAGGTTTTCGCACCACTCGTATTTGAAATCCGCCATCTTGTCAATGATTGAAGACCATAATCATCGTGCTTTACATTTGTAAAAAATGGAGCTGATTAACGACGAAACAGAGGCACGAAAGATTGACAGTGACCTGAAGAAAAACAAGTGGAGAAATGAATGGATGGATGAGATGGACGAATTGAATCGTCCGTTCCGAAAATGGCTGCGGGAAACAAATGAATTGGGTGCTGCTTGGTGTATACTGTGCAGTCGGAAGCTTGTATACAAGTCAAATGGAAAAATGTCGATCGAAATGCATTCCCAGGAGACGAGACATGTGGAGAGATTGAATGCGCTGAAACATACATCAACTCTTCCTGCTGCTGCTCCAGTAATGGCTCCGGTGTCTAAAGTTGATTCCCTACTGGATGCCAAGATTCAGACTTCTGCATTTTCAGTAGAACACTGCTTGCCTCAGTCACTGGCGCCTGATTTAATCTCCTTCATCTTCTTCTTCTTCCTAAAATACTGGTCCACTCAAAAACGAGTAGGTCACCAGCGCGCATGTTAAAAAGTAAAATAAAATAACATAAAATAGTGCGACTCAGACTGTTGGCCCCTGGAGCAAATTTGGCAACAAGGGGTCGCACTCGATATTCAAGAAGTTAAAAGCAATGGCCAAATTCAGGCCCAGGTAACATCTGGGGAAGTTAAAATAGAAATCGTCAATATGCAGATCTCAAAATTGTCGTATCAATTTGTTTTTTAAATGAGACTGCATTTGTGGCAATCTTGATGACACCCAGCAGTGAGTTCCACAGCCGTACAGAACTAGGATAAAATGAATGTAAGTGGCTGTCAATATTTGATGCAGGTATGGTATAACATTGACCGCCACTCCTGGTGCTACATTTATTCAATACTAGTTGTTCCATTGGAATATCAATTAGTTTAGCTCTGCCTTTGAAGAAGATGTTAAGTTTGATAAAAGCTCTTCTCTCTTCTAAGGGTTTCCGTTCTAATTTCCTCATGTTCTTCCTAGTATTCCCCTTTTCTCTGATGTGGTTCCCTGTTTCGAACCGTGCTACTCTCTTCTGAATCTTTTTGAGGTTATCAATGTCCTTTAGATGGTAAGGATCCCAAACTGAGCAACCATATTCCAGCACCAGGTCTAAACAGTATTTTGTAGCAGTCGTCTTTAACCTTTTGGGGGCAGTCATTGATATTCCTGTATAAGAAAGCTAAGATGTTATTTGCTTTCTTACATACTAAATTGTAATGTACGATGTATGGAAGGTTTTTTTTTTTTTTTTTTTTTTTTTTTTTTTTTATATGACTGGTGAGTTGATTTTAACGTGGTGACAGCCCTGATATGGCCCTTTGCGGTCGGCTGGGCTATAAGCAACATTTTCTTATCTTATCTATCTTATCTCCATTTGAGACGACTATCTATAATCACGCCTAAATATTTTGCAGCATTGATTTCTTTAAGAATAGTATTATGAACAGAATATTCTGATCTAAATGGGTGAGCGTTTGTTACATTACGCAACACTTGACACTTTTGGGGATGAAATTCCATTTTCCAAGTTCTTTCCCACTCTTGTAAAGCATTTAGATCTTCTTGTAGATTGCGTGTATCATTCTTGCTTCTGATTGTTCTATATACTAAGCTGTCATCTGCAAAAAGCCTTATAATAGTTCCAGGAGAGAGATTTCTACTTGTGTCATTTATATAAATTAAGAAAAACAAGGCCCCCAGAACAGTTCCCTGTGGTACACCTGACAAGACTGGTTTACAATGGGATGACGACCCTTCCACAACAACTTTCTGCGTTCTCCAAACGAGGAATTATCTAGCCCATTTTAGCAAAGAACCGCCAAAGCCAGTCAGAAACTTGCCAAAGATACTCAAACCTGGAACAGCTCTCCATGTGTAGGAAAACCACAACATATACTATGACACACGGAGTTGCAACAGCCTTTAGGGAAGGTTTATATTTCAAACTGCATACAGACATACAAACATGCATTTCACAAATTCACAAAGACATAAGAATCTTCTTTGCAAAGAAGTAAAAAAAAAAAAAAAGATGCTAAGCATATAAACGTACTCCCAGTTTATCCTGAATACGCGTGAGATATTCCATAAAGAGGAAAAACCGTCTTGGGCTGGTTGTAACCGTTAGTAATGGCTATTCTGGTAAACATCGGCTATCGTCTGTGACCTGTAATGAACATACTTACAAATTTCAGAAAGATCGGCCAAGAACTTTCAGAGATTTTCCATAAAGAACAAAACCTTTATAGTAGTAAGGTGGGGGATCTCCCCCCTAATGCGGACGCATGGGAGCAGCACATGACGAAAACCCCTTTAAAGGGGAAATACATGACGAGGATGCCGTAAAAAATCAAACGATCCATCGGGGCCCCAAATATAGACCCTAGGGGCCGTTTGAAATCACGCTGATACAATCGATTAAAAAAACTAAGACGGTTATAGGACTCGTGTTGTTTTGTTGATTTCGGAGCAATATCACTTGATTAAAATCCCACCACCCTCAGATCATTCGTCGTCTTTTTTTCCCCAACAAGTGATGATAAAGTTTCCTTTTTTTCTTCCTGCTTTTTTTCTTCTCTCCGTTTTCCTCTTTCAATCTTTTTTTATGTTTTTTTTTTCCTCACTCGCAGCCTTTTTGTTGTCATGAGATTTTTAAATTAAATCGAAATTTTCTTTTTTTACGACATTTTCATGGCAAACGTTGAAAATATGAAGGTCTAAAGTATTACGTTGCCTTTTTTTTGCACGTTATATTTCTTTGGAAAGATGCGGACAGACCTCACAGCGGGGGTTTTTAGTCCCATAATCTGTTACCAAAGAAAAAAAAAAAAATTTTTTCCTCGTTAAACTCATACAGCAAACACAGTCTAAAAAGTTGTATGCCAGGGGAAAGGACTCTCATCATGTAGAAACAACCCATTCATTTAATGTTTGTCCTCCACTAAAGACATCCCACAAAAAACCCCTTTACCCTCAACACGGAAACCCCCCCCCTTGTCTTCTGCATAGGTGTATATACTCATAATAAAATTTTCACAGCCCCTAAAAAGTAAAAATTCAATGACTGACTCAGAAAAACATGTCCACAAGAAAATTCACGACAATCCCGTTTTCCCCTCTGCGTTTACAATGACCCAACAAGTACCACATCGTTAAAAAGTCACAGTTTGTGACTTTAACCGGTCAACATACTCCCCTTTGCTGAAATGTTATCCTTTGTAAATTTCAAACCCCTCTTTTATAAAAAAAGTTGCTTAGAGTTGTATTTTTTTCTAACCCCTGTATCTCAAAAACCAACATCTTAATTTGCATGTGGTTTTCCCCAAAAAACGACGTAAAAAGTTTTTTTTAGTTTTATGTAAAACCCCCAAACATCTGTTGGGTGAAAAAGGACTATTTCGTGTGGAAGGTCACATTAATTGTCTATCCTCGGCTAAGGACATCCTTCAAAAAACCTTCCCCCAAATAAAGTGAAATAAAGGAAAGAATTTTTTCTGATTTAACTTCACCAGTCAGTGCTTTTTTTTTTAAGGGGAGCAAACGTTACAAAAAGACCCTTTAAACTGTATCATTCTGCAAAATTTGTTGCTGAAATAATAATTGGTAAATAATCATTGGTAACATTTTTTTTTGTTGTTTTTTAAATAAAGCGGGCCCCGAGCGTTATCTTTAGTGTGCGAAAAGGACTTAAAAAAAACACCTTTGAAATATTCAGTGAGAATTGGAATTTGATTTAGATTAAACAGTTTTTTTCCCATGACCAACCATTGAACACAAGCACATTTCCCCAGGACAACGAGGACCTTTATACAGCCCTGCCTAGGGAATTTTGATTTTTAAAAAAAATTTTTTGTTCGTTTTCAAAAAATAAAGAAATTTTAACACAGTGAAATTAGTGATTCTTCTTCTTTTTCCCCTCCTTCTTTATTATCTCTGTGTCCTGTCTGTCTGTCTTGTCTGCCCGTTTTTATTGATTTTTCTGTCTCGACAGGGTCCTCTTTTTTAAAACCCACAAAAGCCAGTAAACATGGTGAATTTGTTTTATGGTCAATAGTGACAGCTTAAGGACCATCTAGATTTGGGGAAAAAAAAAATGTTCTTTCGTTTTGTGGCAGCTTTAAATCCCCCCCTACCCCAAGGGATGAAAAAAAAAACCATTTTTTATGTTTTTTGGGCGGTTTTAAAAGCGGGTACAAACCCTCCTAACCCCCTTGATTTAATTTATTGTCGGTCCCCCCGTAATGACAGGAAAAAAATTTTCAACGAGGCTAAGGTTTGTTAACTTTTGGTAAAAGGGAAAAAAAAGACCCCAGACGGTTGCTTCCCTAGTCCCCTTGCCGGAAATACCTTGCTATGGGTGAAGCCCCAACCTAACACGCATACTTCAAGGCGTTGTGTCCCTTTACCGCTAAAACCCCACGATAAAAATTTGAGGGAGTCAACTGCTAAACCGCACCAACCCCAAAAACGTCATTGAAGGTCGTTTTAAAAAAATGACTAGGTGGGCGGTGTTTAGAATGGAATGGAAAAAAAAAGAAAATGGCCTCCCGACCCGTTTGGATTTCGTCTACCCAAATGCCAATTCGAATGTTGAGTTTTTTATGATTTTTTGGACAAATTTTTCGACAACAATTTTCAATTTTGGGGATGGGGTACGGGTTCGCTATACTGGCACTCAGTCGTTGAGGTTGGTCAAATCTTACGACCCCCCCATCGACACATTTTCCCCTTGAGTACACTCGTGGTTTTCCCAGTCAAGGTACTTCTTTTTTTGATATAGGTTCCAACGTGATGTGGCTTGATGGTTTCTAATTTCGTTTTCTTTTTTTTTGACAGAGTGGGCTGTTTAAAACCATATTTTTGGGAAAACCCGTTCCCCCCCTCCTCGTGGTGTTTCCGGGTGGCCTTCATTCTGTCGGACTGCTTTAGTTAGACTTACTTTTTGCTTTTGACTTTAGCCCCTTTCATTGTTGAACATCACGGACAGGGGGAAAAAGCATTTTCCTAATATCACGATGCCTTTATGCAACAGATTTTTTTTTTTTTGGGCACGAATATAGCCTTCCTGATTCGATTATACAGTTCGATGGTTAAAAAACATTCACTTTTTTTATAAGTTGACAAATGGCATGTAAATTACATCAGCGTTTTTATACCTAGGGGCTTTTAATAGTGACGCACATCGTCTCGGTGCAATCACCCAGCATCCCCTTCTATCATTCCCATAAGGGCATTAATACAAAGCGAGAGTCTTTTAGATCATCTGGGGAAAGGTGTAACGGGTACCTTCGACCTTTCAAAGGGGGCTGATGCTTTTTTTCAGCAGTGTTTGTGTCCCTTGGGAGACGCTTAAAAAAAAACAAACAAACAAACAAACAAAAACACCTACTAACCCCCAAATCCATTCTTTAACTATTAATAACCGTCTAAAGGTCATCATGTGAGTGTAAGGGTGTACAGTAACTTCGGACCTTTCAAGGGGGGCTCTGCCTTTTTTTTTTTATCAGGTTTGTCGCCCTTGGGAGATGCCCAAAAAAAAAAAAATTTTCCCGCATTTTTTTTTTTACGTTTTTAAAACTGATTTCACCCTCAAGACGCAAGCCTCTCACGCCCGAAGGGGTTTTTAGGGGACCTCACATCGATCGTTTATTTGTCATCAGCGGCCCTGCTCTGTCATGTGATTTGCCCCCTGAGGGCTTTTAATACCTGTGGAAAAAACAGTGATGTCAGCTATATGGTTTTTGAAGTACAGTTCAGGGGGCCCCCTTTGGTTTTTTTGGTTTTTTTTTGTTTTCACCCCTTGGGGACGGTGTAAATAAAATAAACAACAAACAAACAAAGAACCTTTAACCCCCAAACTCTTCTTTTAAAAGTATTGCCGGGCAAGGAGTCTCGCTCAGCAGTAGGGTTCAGTAGGTACAGTTGGGTCTTTCAAAAGCGACTGCCTTTTTTTATCATGTGAGTACCCTTTGGGGGAGGCCTAAAAAAAAAAAAACAAGAGTCCTATAACCCGTCTTACTTTTTTTACATCTGAATTTTATCAGCGTGATGCAATCGGCCCTAGGGGGGCTATATTTGGGGGCCTGCATGGATTGTTCGATTTTTTACCGAATCCTCGATCATGTGATTCGCCTTTTAAGGGGGTTTCGTCATGTGTGCTCCGCATGCTCTCCCATGCTGCTCCCCATTTGGGGGTGGACCTCCCCCACCTTCACTCATTTGGCCGTTAGTAATGGCCTAAGGTAACTTTAAACTCGGGCATCATCCTGACCCCTAATGAACATATCTAAAAAATTTTTAAAATATCGGCCCCGACTTTTGAGATATTCCATAAAGAAGAAAAAACCTTGCGGCCGTTACAAAACCGTTAATAAAGGGTAAACGTAAAACTGAAACATCGGGCATCACCCTAACCCATAAAGAAGATACCTTTAATTTTCACAAAGATCGGCCAATCTTTTGGATATTTCCATAAAGAAAAAAGCGTTACAGTTGTTACGCCCTAAGTAACAGTATCGGTAAACTAAACATCAGGCATCATCTGTAACCCATATAAAAACCCGCTAAGTTTACAAAAAATCGGCCCCAATCTTTGAGATATTCCATAAAGAAAAACAACAAAAAACGTTACAGGCCGTTACAGCCGTTAGTAATGCTATAACGGTAAACTGAAACATCAGGCATCATCCTTGATTCATAATGAACATACCTGCTAATTTTCACAAAGATCGGCCAAGTACTTTCTGAGATATTCCATGAAGAAAAACAACCATTACAGGCCGTTACAGCCGTTAGTAACGGCTATAACGGTAAACTAAAACATCGGGCATTATTTGTGACCCATAATGAACATACCTGCTAATGTTCACAAAGATCGGCCAAGTACTTTGAGATATTCCATGAAGAAGAAAAAGGCGTTACAGGCCGTTACAGCCGTTAGTAACAGTATAACGGTAAACTAAAACATCGGACATTATTTGTGATGCATAATGAACATGCCTACAAATTTTCAGAAAGATTGGCCAAGTGCTTTCTGAGATATTCTATAAAGAAGAAAAACCGTTACAGGCCGTTACAACCGTTAGTAATGGCTATAGGGGCAAACTAAAACATCAGGCATCATCCGTGACCCATAATGAACATACCTGCTAATTTTCATAAAGGTCGGCCAAGTACTTTCTGAGATATTCCATAAAGAAGAAAAACCGTTACAGGCCGTTACAGTCGTTAGTAACGGCTGTAACGGTAAACTAAAACGTCGGGCATCATCCTTGACCCATAATGAACATACCTACAAATTGTCAGATCGACCCAGTAGTTTTGTCTGGAGCGAGTGGAACACATTTTGACCACGGACACACACACACACACGGACAGACACACAGACAGCATTTCTTCGTTCCCATTCTAAAGTACTCCCTGTTCTTTAAGAACTGGGAGTACAAAAACTGATCCCACTGATTTCTGTTTCCAAGAATCGCCCCACTGTGGTCATTGAAAAGCTGACCCCACTGCTGTCACTGACTTCTGTTACCATGACTCGCTTCACTGCAGCCACTAATTTCCAGTTTCATACTCACCTTGCTGCTTTAGCTTATAGACTTTTTCAAGTTCACTCATTGCAGCCACTGATTTTCTTCTCAGGATTTGTTCATTTGGGGTTACTGATTTATTGCTTCCAGGTTCATCCACTCTAACCATTGACTTTCATTTTTTTCAGATGCCAATGCCCCAGTGCCACCAGCCACTGATTTCTATTGTTAGACTTAGCCCACTGCAGTTTTTTTATTTTGCTCAGTGTTTGTTCCAGTCCAGTGCTTGTGCAGACATTGACTGTCTGCAGAATTTAAGCCATGTAAGACTAAAAAGAAAACGAAAACAGGAATCCTCATTCTTGAACTTATAAATTTAGTGATTGAAATTTCGCCACTACCTTATACATTGCATCCTATTTTGTTTTGATGGTTTACTGAATTTGAGATGTATTCTAAGTACTTGGCATAACATTTTCAGTTTGATATTTAAGCCGTAAGTCATATTTTGTCAGATTCGGAGTCTTTTTGTATAGAAGTTGATTATTAACTTTGTTTTCAAAGGAGAGGCCACAGAAGTGTCTTGGCAAGACAAATTTTCTTCAGCGTCTCGGGGGCGTTGCCCCCAGACTTCCCAGCAAGGTGTTGCCCCTGCACCCCACCGGGGGCCTGAAGCAGCCCCTTGAACCCCCGGCCTTTTCAGTATAGCTATGATTTTCTGCTCCCACCCCTGCACTGCACTGCCGCCGAATCACTTCAGTGATATTCAGTGGCGCCTATTCTGCTCCAACATGCGCATGACTCCAACATGCGCAGGACACCACCTACAAAGCCTTCTTCTGAGGACAGTAATTGCTTAGTCGCAGAGCTGGCAGGAGTGAGCTCTCTCCCTGGAGGGTGCCACCATATCCGTCCAATGACAGCCCCTATTGATGTGGATACCGGTGACCCTGATGAAATCAAACCAGGTCACAACGTGGAGAGAACATCCAAACTGAGGTCACCATGAGAGCATGGTGTGAAGCGCCACAGAATTTGAGGCTTTTTGGTATGCTAATCAAGGAGAATGTGGGTGAAGAGATGATGTTATGGATTTCCATTCTGGTCTGAGACTGCACGACAGGGCTGTTCTCTATGCTTACTTTCATAATGAATCCTGGCGTCAACCAGGCCTGAAAGGTACAGACATGCAGTGTTGGTCAGGAAATTTGAGCATCAATTTCAGAGATGCATCCATTAAGTGGATGAAGCTTGACTGTGTGGTCCCAGTCTTCCCAACTGAACCCGTAGCAGAAAAAACCTATGTGACTCTGATGGTTTGAACCTATGAGCTCCCAGCCGGGAGTCCATGACACTGACCACTTGGCCACGGCGGCTGGTGGTGATGGCAAATTAGTGAGAAAATGGAATGAGAGAAGAGGGGAGATGGAGGAAAGGGAGTGAAAGTACAGTGCTCGCTATCATGTGCATGCTTTGGCTTTGGTTAGGTGTAGTATCCAGAACTGCTCATGTAATGATATTGGTCTACCCAGAGACAGGAACATGGCAGAGGGTGTGTTGCTGCATTCTTGACTGCTCTCTTTTGTTTTTCTTCTTTGGGATCAACCTTGAAATGTTACATGCTTTATCAGCAACTTCATGTGGACCATCTGACAAAAACACATTGTAGAAATTGAATCTGTCTGGTTGACTGAACTGTAATAATGTAGACCATCTGACACAAACACATCATTGTACAATCTTCATGCCTCTCTCCTTCCACACTTAATGTAGACCATCTGATACAAACACATCATTGTACAATCTTCATGCCTCTCTCCTTTCACACTTAATGTAGACCATCTGACACAAACACACCATTGTACAATCTTCATGCCTCTCTCCTTCCACACTTAATGTAGACCATCTGATACAAACACATCATTGTACAATCTTCATGCCTCTCTCCTTTCACACTTAATGTAGACCATCTGACACAAACACATCATTGTACAATCTTCATGCCTCTCTCCTTCCACACTTAATGTAGACCATCTGACACAAGCACATCATTGCACAATCTTCATACCACTCTCCTTCACATTTAATGTAGACCATCTGACACTTAATGTAGACCATCTGACACTTAATGTAGACCATCTGACACAAGCACATCATTGCACAATCTTCATACCACTCTCCTTCCACACTTAATGTAGACCATCTGACACAAACACATTGTACAATCTTCATGCCTCTCTCCTTCACATTTAATGTAGACCATCTGACACTTAATGTAGACCATCTGACACTAATGTAGACCATTGACACAAACACACATTGTACAATCATCGTGCCTCTCTCCTTCCACACTTAATGTAGACCATCTGACACTTAATGTAGACCATCTGACACAAACACACCATTGTACAATCTTCATGCCTCTCCTCCACATTTGTCGACCATCCTTGCCCTTTCGTGTGGTATGTCTGAATGCTCTTTGGCTAATGGATGAACACTGGCTCAAAGTTTTTCTTTTTTTAACCTATGCCCTTTTCTGCCGAACATTTTCCCCCTCAAAAAAAAAATAGGGGTTTGGGTTTTCCTTTTCAAAAAAATATAAAAAAGCTTTTAGACTTTTCACTAGTTTATTGCGGGGGATAAAACTAAAAAAAAGATATCTATCCATAAAAACCTTCTATATGATATGCTTTTTTCCCATTTAAGTGTTGGACAAAAAATCAAAATAAATAAAAAATTTAACGATAAACTTTTTGTAACAGGTCGAGGATAAATATTTTTTCCCCAAAACCGTTGTCCACAAATTAATGAAAATGAGGGGTTTTTGTCAAAAAGGGTTTAAACCTTTTCCCAAATAGTTTTATAACAGAATTTTTTTAAACCCCGTTTTGTTTTTATCATGCCCTTTAAAACTTGTTCTTATAATAAAACCCTAAAAGGTCTAAATGTTAAAAATTAACCCAAATTTCCCAGTTCTGTAAGATTGTTTCTTTTTTAGACTAATTTGATTTTTTTTGTTGTTTTTTATGCCCTTAAATTTCCCTCGCCATTGGAAAGGGAATGGGGAGGGTTAATTTTTAAGTTTTTAACGTCTAAGTTTTCCCAGCTAATTAAAATTTCCCTTTTTAAAAGGGACGCACAAACGCCCCAACCCATCCCCCCCCTTACCCTTTTAAGAAAAAAATTTTTCAAAAAATTATTGTGAAGTATCCCCAAAATTTCATTTGTGGAAAAAATTTTAATTTTTTAAAAGGGCACCCCCAAAAACCCTTTTCCTTTCTGTGGGGATTTTATGTTTTTTCCCCATAGGGCGTTATTCAATTTTTTTTCCCCCGGACTATTGTCTTTCCGGAAATAAGATTTTAACTTTAAAAAAGGGCCAGAGTGGAATGCTTTTCTGAAACTTTTTTGACGGCTAAAAAATGTAAAGGGGGCTTTTTAAAATTTCAAATTTTTTTTTCCCCATTCTAAAAAGGTTCAAAATTCCCAATTTGGGTCGGTTTTTTCGAACTATTTTATTTTTCATATGGCCAACATTATTTCCCTTCTAGATTGCCATTGCTCTAGTTTAGGAAACTTTTTGTTGTCCCCCAACCTCTTTGGGTTTTTAATCACCTTTTCTTTATTGCCCAAAAAACCCATAAAAAGTCCTTTTTAAAAATTCGTTAAAGTCCCAATGTCTGAAAGGTTTTTTAATTCAAAAGTTATACCCTCACAGGCGCTAAGAAACCCGGAATTTACTGGCCCCGGGGGGAAATTTTTTTAGAAAAAAATTTTTAATTTTAAATTTCCCAAAAACAATGTGCGGTTATAAAATTTTAAACGTTCCCCTTTTTTTTTTGGGGATTTTTATTTTAAAATGACCCGGGACCCCCCCACAAACAAATTTTTTTAAAAAACTGAAAAATTGGGGGAATTTATAATTTCAAAACCCAAATTTTAATGCATTTTTCCCCTGACGGAAGAGCTCTTAAAAACGTTGGGGGCCTTCATATATAAGTTTTCATCTGCTTAGCTAAACCAAAAATAAAACCATAGAGTAAAAAAAGTACGCGGGGATCGAGCGGACTTTCCCCCCATAAGTAGTTTTTGTTTGATGTAACAAAAAATTTTTGACCCGCCCTTACTGTAAATTGCAAACCAAACCCATTTTAGCTAGCTCTCCCATAAAAGTAGTAACCTACTGCTTTTTTTCGGGGTTTGAAAAAATAACATTTTTTTTTCCAGATTTGCATTGTTAAGTTTGAGAAAAAAGCCCAAAGTTACCCCTTGCTTCTTTTTTTAGCAAAAACCGGAAATTAAAACCATCAGGTATGATTACCGGGCCAAACAAATTTTCCTTTTTTTAAAATTTTTTGAATCTTTTTAAATTTTTTTTTTTGGTTTCGTTAAATTAAACCAAACGATTTGTAGAAAAATTTTCATGGAGTGCCCCTTTTTGGGTTCCGCAATCGTTTTTTAAACCCGCATTTTAAAAAAAACAAAGGGCCGGGTCTTAATTTGTTATTGTTAAAAATTTTTTTTTTAAACAAAAATAAAAATGAGCGCGTTCAAATATACTAAAAAAGAAAAATTTATTCTTTTGGGCGCAATACAATTTTTAAAAATATAGCAACTGATACTTTTGACTTTCTGTGCCCCAGCTGTCATTTTCAAAAAAAGGTGAGTACCCATTGCAGAATTTAAAACCCCTCCTTTTAAAAAAAGACTACTCCCCAAAAGTGTGGTTCAGAAAATCAATTGAAAGTTTTATCAAACCCAAAATTAAAAAAACTTAGCCGGTTTTGTGCTCAAAGGGGTGTGGGGGGTTTTTTATGCTAATCTTTTAAAATTCATCCAAATTTTTTTGGGTGGGGTTCAGTGTACAGATTTCTTTTTTTAAAAACCTTTTCAAAAAAATTTTTTGACTAAAAGGCAAAGGCCTTTAAACCAAATGAAAAATTTTTTAAACCTTTCCCAGCAAAAAATTTTAACTAAAGGGTTTTTGAAAGGTCTGTAACAAAATTTCAATATTAAGGGTTAAAGACAGGACTTAGACAAAAGTGGAACAAAATCGGCTTAGGAAACCCTTTAATTTGGGGGTTTTTCACAAAAAGTAAACTATGCTGGGATCCTCCTTACCCCTTTTTCTCTTCGGGGAAAGGGTTTTCCCTTGGGCCCATGGGCCAAACATAAAACAGCGGGGAAAACCATTTACCCTTAGCCCAAAACTGGGGCCAAACCAAAAAGGGGGAATAGAAACAAATTTAAACGACTTATTCGTATTTAAACTTTTGTGTTTGCTGGGTTCGCAAGCACAGACAAGGTCGAGATAACTAATACTTTTACGGGTTTTTGATGCACAAAAAAAGTACTTACAAATTAGAGGGAGGGCCATTAATTCACTTTTGATTTAGATTCAAGTAAAAAAAGGTACCAAAATGTTTTAAAAATTTACGAAAGATCAAAGAAAATTTTTTGTTTTGGGCACTGGTTTTTTACATGGGGCCTTTGGGCCCTTTAAGATCCGGGTGGGGAACAATAATAATACAATAAGAAATCTTATGCAGAAATAAACAAAAGGGTTTTTGGGAAAAACAAATTTAAATTTCCCGGGGCCCAGTAAAATTAAAACCCAATAAAAAAAAAAACCCAAGTTTAATTTCAAAAAACCCTAAGGCCCAAAACCCCAAAAGACTGTTAAAGCGGGCCTTCTTTTCCCCGAAAAACCATAATATGAAAAAACGGGCACTTGTTTTTGGTTTAAAACGGGCCCTTAATTTTATTTGGCTTTATCTTACTAAAAAAGTAACCCAATTTTAGAAACCCAACCCCATAAGGCTCGGCCTTTAAAGCCAATACTTTCCCTTGCAGAAAGAAAAAAAGCCCTAACGTACCCCCCTAATTACCGGGGTTAAAGGGGTTAAAAAGCTTTCCCAACTAATTTTTTTAAAAAACTCGCAAGATGACCCAAGCTTTTTTTTACCCATGATTTTTTCAGGTGATGGCGATGGGGGCACGAACTTTCCCCTCCACCCCCGCCTGAAATAGCCATCCCAAGGTGTACTTATTGCAAACCCAAGGCCGTTTTTAAACCTTGCAAATTTGTGACCCCCTCCCTCTTAAACAGTGTTCTTTATTGGGTTTCTGCACTTTGAGTTTTCATAAAAAATTTTTTTTCGTAGTTTTCTTATTTTTTCCCTTGATTCGAATTTTTTCTCGGTTAGTACCCAGATTCTTTTCTTTGTGATTTTTTCTTGCCAAGTTTTTTTAGTTTTTTTGTTTATTTTTTTTTTTTAATTTCTCACCCCCTACGAGGGAGTCGTCACCCTCAGCGAGTTTTTCTTTTTCTTTTTTTAAATGCTATCTATTTTCATATTTTGCAACTTTTGTTTGTTAATTCCCCTTTTGGGATGGTTCTTAAAGACGATAAAAGGGTAAAAATTTCTCTCTGGGTATTCGTGGTTTTTTTGTATAGTTTTTAATGTTGGTTTTTTCCCTTCTTCAGTGGGGTTCTGCACTTTTATTTCTTATTTCGCCATGTTTGTTTTTAAATCTTCAAGTGGCGCTTTTTGTTTTTGGTTATTTTTTGGGGGAGTTCTTGTTGCATTTTTTTGCATTCTTGAAAAAACTTTATCCTCATCAAATTTTTTGGGGGTTTGGGGAAATCCCAAAGGGGCGATCTCGTTTTTGCCTTAAGTCTTTTGAAAATTTGTACTAAAACCCAAAAAATTTTTGATGAGTCCCGTTTATCGTAACTAAAAAGGGTTTTCCCCCATTGTTTTTAAAAAAACAAATGGCCTTTCCCCAAACTCGTTAAAAAATTTTAAAGGGTTTTAAAAACTTGGGGAAAGGGTTTTTGTTTTAAAAACTTTTGTAAAATGTTTTCCACCGTACTTTCTGTTAATTAAACGCCGAAATGAGAACGCCCGGGGGTGCTGTTTAAAAGGATTTTCCTTTAAACCATTGTTTTTAGGATAAAAATCATAATCTTCTTACCCCCAAATTTTCCCGCCTGTTTTTTAAATAATTAATTTTTTATTTTTTTTTAAAAAAAAATGCCCACAAGTATAGGCCCGTTTCTTGCCCCGGAATAGAAGCCTGAAAAACCCCCTTGGGGTTGGAAGGGAAAAAAACCGGAAATATTCTTTTTCCAAAAAACCCCATCTACTATTGAAATCAAATTTTTTACTTTTAAATTTCCAGCCAGGAGGGGATTTTTGTTTTGTCCCCAGGCTTTGCCGACTTACTTTTAAAATAAAAACTTGCTTCAACAACGGGGACCCAAAAGAACAGTTGCCCAAGTTTTGGGAGGGGCAAATGGGTTAAAAAAATTTTCCCTATAAAATTTAAAGGGGGAAAAGAAGTATTTTTTTTAACACAATGCAGACATATTTTAACCTATTCTGACTAGGAACCCGGAAAATAAAAGGGGAAGATTTTGCGTTTAAAGGGAATTTGGAAATAAAGGGAAGCACAAAAATTTTAGAATAGCGCCAAAACTCCCCCAGATGTTAAAAGCAAAAAAAGGCTTTAGTCAAAATTTTTGGGTATGGAAATCGTTTTTTTCCATTCCTCTGGTTTTTTTAGTTTTTAAAAAAGCGATGCTCCAACTTAAAAGGAGTTTAAAAAAGACAGTTTTGTCATACAAACCTAACTTTTAAATTTAATACAAACTTTAAAAACAAAATAAACAAAACCCCAAAGCAAAGTCAGCATTTCTGACTTTCCGTTAGAGTTTGCCGTTGTTGCAAAGATTAAATTAAGCGGGGTTTAAAGAAACAATAAGAGACAATTTGTAAAATATTAGGGAAAACGGCGTCATCATTAAAACATACCAAAAAAGCAGGGCAGACGCTATATGGAATTTTAACCCTTGGGTTTCGCGAAAAAAATCGTTTTAAAGGTATTTTATTGTTGGGGAAGTTTGAAAAACCCTTTTCCAAGAGAAAGTAAAAAAATTTTTTTAATCCAAAAAAAACAAAAATTAAAATTTTAAAATTGTTGGTAGCCAAACCCCAAATTTTATGCAAGAGACTGAAACTTATCACTTTTTTAAAACGAAAAAAAAAATTTTGTTTGGGGGTGGGAGGGGCAGAAGTCCAACGCGGGACCTTCTCTAAAGATCTGAAACCTTCCCAGGGTTGGGCTTGATAAATTAAATTTAAAAATTCAAAATAGGGTTTATGGAAATTGCCCTAAGGTCAACGAGGATAATGAGTTGCATGGAAGGGGGGGGAAAAAAGGGTTTAAAAAGACGTAAAAATTTCAAATTGGAAAAAAAAAAGATGTGATAAAGCTTAATGTCATTTGTTTTTTTTAAATTGAAGCCCCAGCAAAAATTTTAAAAAGAAAGAATAGATTTTAAAAAAATACTAAATTTAATTTTTTAATTTTTAAAAAAGCATTTCGGGTTAAGTTTTTTTCCAAATTGTCCCAACAGCGCCAGAGTCGCCAAGAGAAGAGTTTAAAAACCCCCGGGGGCAAAAAAACCCTTTTAAGAAAAACCAAAAATTACCCAAATTTACAAAAATAGACCGGCCTTTCAAAAACAGAAAAACCAAACGAAGGAATTCTGCCCCCTTTAATGAGTTACCTATGTTAAAACGGACCCTTAAAACCTATAAGCGCCGCATCAGCAGGAACGAGGTTGGTTCTTAGCATCAGGATAGGCGCCCCAACCGTTTTTGCCTTGGGGTTTTTTTCTTTGGGCTTCGGCCGGTTTTCATTAAAAAAAGGTGTGCTAGAAAAAAAATTAAAAAAAAAACTAAAAAAGGGCAAAAGTTATTAAATGATAAACCCTAAACTTATTTCCTTTAATTGATTATAAAAAAAGAAGCAAAACCAAACATCAGGGAAATTAATGGTTTAAAACCCCCCCCCCCCCAACCCCCAGACCCTCCCCCCCTTTAAAAAACCTGACCAAAGAAAAAAGTTTAAATTTCAAAAAAAGGGGAGGACAAGTTTTTTAAACACCCCGCCCCCGAGCAGAAAAAAAAGGAAAGTTTAAAAAAAAGGAAAACCCGAGACATTAAACTTGCCCCAAAACAGTTTCTTTTTAAACAACCCCCAAAGGGGTTGTTTATATTTTAAATTTTAATGAGCCCAACCCAAAAAAGACCGTTGATATTGTTTAAATTTTTTTTTTGATTTTAAAAATTTTGAGTTAAAAAAAAAACTCAGCAGGATAAAAAAAAAGAAGGTCCAGACAAAATTGTTTGAAGCAATGCAAGAAGTTTTAAACAAGAGCACTGAAGATTTTGATTTAAAATTTATTGATCCAGCAAGCGTAGGGGCAATTGTTTTAAATGCTTTTCCAATTTCCCGGGTTTTAAACCCAAAAAATAGACCCAAGGTTAAAGTAATTTTAAAGCTTTTTTAAAAATCGACTTTGAAACAAAAATGAAGAAAATTGAAGTCTGGGCTCGACAAAAACAACAGAAATTTTTTTCCTAATGTTTTAAACCCCCCCTTGGGCCCAAGACGAACTGTTAACAGTTTGATGTGGCCGCAGAAGCCAAAAGGAGGGTTCTGGTTGGTAGAGGGTGAATTCTTAGAGATTAAAAAAAAGGTAAGTATGCGCCCGATTGTTGGTAAGGCTTACTTTCCCACTCCCTCCACATTATTGCAAAAAAAAAGCAGTTCTAAAATAAAAATACAGACGACCCCCAAATTTTTCATTTTTGGGGTTTCTCGAAAGGCGGCATTACCCCCAAAAAGCGGGAGGGGGGTTCTAATATTGGGTTTCCTTAATGATCTTAACTTTAGTGGAATTCCTTTCCCTTTAACGGGGAAATTCCTTTGATCTTTTTTAAAAGAACAAAAAAACCCAATAACTTTTAATTTCTAACGGGGATGGGAAAAACACATCTAAAACCCTTTTAAAAAGGTGTCCAAGAACAGTCAAAAATTTGGCCGACCCCGGCAAAAATCAGGGTTTGACTTATATGAGGGTTTCACCAGCGGGGCAAACCACTTACATATTGATAAAACCAATGGGGTAAAATTATTGGGGCCAAACTTCAAAAAACACTAACAAACAAAAATTTCCCTGCAGAAAAGGGGTTTAAAAAAAGAGCCCATCGTTCAACCCGAAAGGGAAACCCTAAGAAAATTTTTCCCGGGCCCAGTTGACTGTAAACAAAACAAAATTAGGGCCCCAAAGGAAAGAAAAGTTTTTTTTAAAAAGAACTGGAAAGGGATGAAAAAATTTCCCTCCATACTTGTTTACGCAGATTTGAATCACTCTTTTTCCCTTTATAAAGGGGCCAGCGCCAAAAAAAATTTCAAAAAAACAGTCTTAAGTTTTAATAAACAGATTTGTTAAATTTGGGCCTTTTCATTATTGTTATTTTCGGTGGCGCTCATTAAACGCCAAAATTTAAAAAAGAGGCCCAAATGGGCCTTGGGGGGGGGAAAAAAAAAGATTTTTACAGCGCTTGCAGCAAGTGCGTAATGATTTTTTCTAATAATCTGAATTTATCTGAAACCCATAAAGGGCCTGAAGACCAAGAAAAAAAAAATTTAAGACTTACCACCCCGTTGGATTTGGGGGTTTAGGTTCTCACCCAGACGCAGCAAATTTCAAAGAAAGAGCCATGATCACATTTGTGGAAAATTCAGAGGAGCAGCAACCCCATTAAAAAGGGAATCTTCAACTAAAGTTTGATCCTAAGACATGGAAGTGGCCCGTATTCTTTCATTTAAATTGCGGAAAGGTTTTTCACTCTATCCTTTTAATGAAAGCCGTGGACGAAGCCCTTTAGGGGTCATGCCTTGACAGTCAAACAGAAAAGGTTTCATGGGTTTCCTTTAAATAAAATGTTTTTTATTTAAATCAAAGCAAAACATGATGGGGTTTATTAGGGGTCGCTGGCTATGTCCCTTTAAAATCCTGGGCCCCAAAACGGAAAAAATTTTTGACCCCAAACCCTTTTTAGAAAGGGGGTTTAAACCCCTTTTGAGTACATGAACAGTTTGGGGAAAAGGTTGGAAGGGTACCCCTTTCCCCCCAAAGGCCGTTCTTTTCTAGTTAGAGGAAAGGGCTCAGTGAATTTTGATTACCAGGGAAGGCTCAAGAACATGGCAGAAATTTTTGAGTGTAAAAAAGATGGGGGAAATATCATGACTCCAAATTGATGGGGTGTACATGTTTTTTGGCGGCGTCCCTTTTAAAATTATAGAAAGACCTGCGAAACCTTTTAGCCTGGATCCGCATTACAATTTTTTGCGCCCGGGTTTTTGGGATGTTTCTTAAAGTTTTGGAATTCCCCCTTTAAATTTTTTGTCTAAACCCGCCAATATTTAGAGGGTTTAAAACGGATTTCGTGGGGGAAATTTAAAATGGTGGCATCATTACTGAAAAACAAAAAACAAATACTTGGACGAATTTTAACCAAATAACAAAATCTAAAATATTTTTTTTTATTTAGAAAGCAAACCCAAACTGTATGGTTTGGGCTATGGGCAAACACTTCCATTACTTTAATTTAAAAAAGTTTTCCAGGGGTGATCCAAAAAAAAAATTTAAAAAGCAAAAATTTTTAAATTTGGTTGGGGGTTTGCCCCCGGGGCAACAGCGCGGATACATTCAGAAGTTTTATTTAGAAAATCCTCATGGGAAATCCATGACCTGCATAAAGACTAACTTTTGCGGGGAGAAAGCCTTTAAAAATGAATCCAAAGGAAGCCCAAAAATTGTGCCCAATCTTCGGGGGAAAAAAAAATTTTGTTGTAATTTCAGACTTCTACAAATTTTTTTTAAGACCCGGTTTTAAAAAAGAACCGCGTTTATCGTGTAAAAACTTTTTATAAGAAAAGTTCATGAAAAACCCTACATCATAAGAACACTGATTTTTAGAATAAAATCCACAGATGCTTCAAAAAAAAAAAAAAAAAAAAAAAAAAAAAAAAAAAAAAAAAAAAACAAAAAAAGGGCTTTTCCCCTTAAATTATCAACAAGGTTTTGGGGAAATCTTTTGGAAATTGAAAAAAAAGAATTTCAAAGGAAAAGAATTAGGTTTAAATTTCAAAAACCAAATTATAGGAAACTTTTTAACAATTTAAACCCTTTTTCCAAGTAAAAAAACTTTCCCCCTTTTAAGGAAAAAACCGTTTTTTTGGTTTTACTGAAGAATTATAAAGACTTTTGAATGTTAAAAGGGGAATTTTTTAGAACTTTTTAAAAAAAGATTCCCGATTTAAAACTTTAATAAAAAGGGTTTTGGAAAGATTAAGGGGAATTTATAAAGGGCAAGGAAAAGGTTGGTTTTAAAAGGGGGAAAAAAAAGTACGACCCAAAAAAATTAAAAAAAAAAGGAAAATTTGCCTTTTGCATTCCAAATTACTAAATAAAAAAAGGTTTTAAAAAGAAATGAAAAAAAATAATTCTCTGAAAAAAAAGGTTTTTACAAAAGTTTTTAGTTAAGGGCAAAAAAAGGGTTTTTCCAAAATTTCGAAAGCCAGGAAAAAACCTTAAAAAAAAGGGGAATTCTGGTGGTTTTGCAGTTTAAAAAAATTTTACAAAAACTTTTAAAAAATGGGGTTTTTTTTTGGAAAATAAGGGGGGTTTTTATATTTTCAACGTTTTTTTTCATACGGGTCAAACCCCAAATGGAAAACAGCCCAACGGGTTTGTTCCCCAAAAAAGGCCTTAGTTCAAACCCCAAAAACGTTTTTGGGTTTTTAAACAAAGTTTTTTTTTGAAAAAGGACTTTTTTAAAGGGCCCTTAAATTTTTTTTAAAGCGGGAAAAAAATTTTTCCCCCCTTTTTGTTGGGGAAATTTTTTCAGTTCTTCTTTAAAAAGTCCCTTTGGGGGTCTGTTTTTTTTAAAATTTTCAAAAAAACCGGGGATTCATTTTTAAAATTTTTTTTAATTTCCCCTGGATTTTTCAAAAAATGGGTTTATTTGGGCCCTTTAAAACTTTCCCTTTTGCTTGGAAAAAAAGGATTTTTAATTTCCAAAAAAATTTTTTAATAGTTTTTTATGAAAGCCCTTTTAGAACATTTTTTGTTTTTTCTTTTTGATGTTGTAATGGTTTTGCCTTTTAAAATTTTTTTTTTTTCCCCCCGCCCCCAAAACTAGGGAATTTTAAAACCAATTTTGTGTTTTGGGGATTTCAAAAGGGGTCCCCTTATTTTTCTGGAAAGGAGGAAAAAAAGTCCCTTTGGTAACCTTTTTTTGGTTTTTCAAATAAACCCCGTGCTTGCTTAGCTTTTTAATTGGGGTTTAAAACCCTTTTTATTTTTAAAAATTTTTAAATTTTTTTTAACCTTTTTGGGAAAAAAAAACAACCCATCATCCGACTTGGAATTTTTTTTCGAGGGTAAGTTAATTTGGGGAACCCCGTTGGTTTCCGTTTAAAGAAAAACTGCCCAAGCGAAACATTTTTTTGTTTTAAAAGATTCCCTTTTTTTCTTTTGGCTTTTCCCAAACTGTAAGTTTCTTTCTTTTTCATAATCTTTCGAGGGTTTTTTAAAGCTTTGTTTGTCTTTTTTGTTGGGATTTTTTAAATGCGGGTTTTTTTCCCCTTAAAAAAGGGGCATTAAATAAAGTTTCAAACCCCCTTTTTAGATAACCATTTTTTTTGGGTTTTTTTTTTATTTATATTCTTTTTAAATTCCGTTATTCCTTAAAAATCTTTTGGTGGGGAATAAAAGGGTTTTTGTTCTTTTTTATTTCCAAACCCAATTTTAAAGGCCAACCCAAAATACCACAAAATATCCAAAACAAAAATGGTTTCTTGCAAAATTTTTTTTTCTGAATTTAAAAAAAAATTTTTTTGGGAAAAAAATGCCGAGGTTTTCGTTTCAAGGGTAATAACCTTTTTGCTTTGATTAAAAATTTTAAGTTAGATGCCGTTTTTCCCGAAAAAAAAGAAAATTTTTTTTTGGGCCTTTTGGAAAAAAAAAAGTTTCCCCAACTTTTTGAGTTTTCTTCCGTTCCCGAAATTTTCTTTAAAAAAAGGGAATTACCGTTAAAAAAGGGCATTTCCAGAAAGGAAAAAGGTGGGGGAAAGCCAATTGTTATAAAATGTATTTTTTAAAATTTTTATTTTGGGAAAATTTTTCTTAATGAAATTCCCAAAAAAACCCGTTTTTAAAAAACCCTTTTAAAGGGTTTTTTATTTAAAGAGTTTTCCCCCCGGGTTTAACTTTTTTTGAAAAAAAAAAAATTTAAAAAATTTTACATGAAATTTGGAACAAAATTGTTTAAAACACCGGGGTTTTAATTCCCTTGGGAATTTAAAATTTTAAAACTTTAAAATCCCCTTAAAATTAAAAGGGGGGGGTTTTATTTTCCCTTCAAAAATTTGGGAAAGAGTTTCCGGAAAATCAAAACCAAGGGGAATTCAAGGAAAAACACTTAATCAGGAAAACAACCTTTAACCCAAAAAAAGGGGGAAAAGGAAAAAAAGTGAAAAAAAAGGGGAAAAGGGGTAAACAAACATCCTGGGCTGTTTTCGCAGGGAAAAAAGGGGTAGCAGAAATTGAACAGACAAAGAAAATTAAAAATTTTAAAAAAAAAGAAAATTTAAATCATAAAAAGAAAACATAACACCGCCCCAAAGCCCAAAAGTTGAATTTAATGCCACTCCAGAAAAAAACAATTTTTAATTTAAGGGGCTACAAAACCCAAAGTCTTTCAGGAATATTGAACTTTTAAAAAAGTTGTCAAATTTTTTGGGGCCATTGCTTTCTGCTGGGGGGGTTATTCGGTTTTAAAATTAAAAAACTTGGGGAACAAAAAACAAAAGCAGCCAAAAAAAATTTAACCGCTAAATACAGAAGACAACAGCACGCCAGAACCGCCAATAACAAAAAACATTTTCAACCATTTCAAAAAGGAAAAATTTAAAAAATTTTTTTTTATAAAAATAGATCATGGCGGATTTTATTTGTTTTAAAAATTAAGAAGTCAATAAAAAAAGACATTGGTTATTTTTTTTTTAAAAACCTTTCCATAAAACCCGAATTGTAATCAATGCGGTGTTAGGATGTAAAAAATTTATTAAGATCTATGCTGACCCATCCACGCCAAAGGGGGTTTTTAAACAAGACATCCTCGATGATTTACGCGTTTTTTTTAGTGGTGTGTGTACTATATAGAATTACTATTTAAGATAAAAACATAGATTTTTTTTTTTTTGATAATTATAAAAATTTAAATTGAATAAGAACTTAAATTGTCCCTTTAAAGGGTTTAAATTAGTTATGATCTTGGTTTACTTTAGAAGTTATTGGGTCAAGAACCCAAATTTGAAATTGAAGTAACTTAATTAAAAACTTAATTAAGAACTTAAATTTTGAACTTTAGGGTGATTAATAAGAACTTAGAAGTGAAATTAAGGGGTGCATGATGGGGTGGGGGGGGGGGGTGGGTGGGGGGGGGGGGGGTGTGCATTGGGGGGGTGGACAAAAACACAAAACCAACAAACAAACAAGAAGTGAAATACAGGGACTTTCCCTTTCTTTAGTAACCCAAAAAGGTTTTTGTCCCGCGCGCAACCTCAATCCCTCCCTTTTCAATAGGGTCCCTTTGGGGCCCAGTTTTCCGTGATTTGCAGGTGCTTTTCCGGGGCTTTGCAGTCAAACGATCAAAATATGAAAAAAATTTGGGCCCAGGGTTTTCCCCCGAGCTTTGCAGGGGCTGAGTCATTGGCGGGAAGCGTCACCCGGGGGCGTTTGGCCAAATTTGCTGTGTCCCCCTTTTTTCAACCCGGCTTGCACCCGGCTTTGGAAAAGGTTTTTCAGCTTTTTGGTAACCGGGGTTTTATGGCGGTCTAATCGCCCGTAGTTAGTAAACCCCTCAATTTTTATATTTTGGGGCATTTATATGGAGATAGTGTGGCACACATACTCCCCTTTCCCTATGGGGAAAGTAAAAGGTCTGGCCCAGCCCTAAATTTGTTTGCCCGAACATTCGAAAATCGTATCCGTTTCTAAGTTTAATAATGGTTTTTGGGGTTTTTGGTACCAGTTTATTTAAAGCGGGTTCCTTTGCTTTTGAAAATTTTTGGTTTGTTTTTAAAAAAAACACAGAAAGTTGAAAGAGTTTCCTTGCATACGAATCGCCCTGGTTTACCCGCGTCTTGGAAAGGGGAAAAGCCAAAGTTTGGGAGGTTTTGTTTTTTTAAACAAGACTTGAGCTGTTTCAAGCCAGCGCCCAACAATCAACCGCGTTTATGAATTGTTTTTCTTTTATTTTGTTTTTTTTAACATTGCACCGCCTTTTTTAAAAAGGGAAACACCCATCAACAGTTAAACACCTTTTTTTTAAAAATTTGCCAATCTTGTTTCCCAATGGGCATTTTTCAAAAGTTTTCATTCCTTTGAACCAACAAACCTTTTAAAATATTTTTCATTTCCAAAGCAGCCCGGGTTTTACTTTTTTTCCTTTTTCCACCTTCCCAAAAAAACAAAGCTTTTTTTCGGTTTAAATCGTTGGGGAACATGCCCTTTAAACCCAATTCTTTTTTTTTGAAAAAAATTTCTTGACATGCAAGTATAGTTTAAAAATTGTGGCTTCAATAGCGAAAGCCTTTCTTCAGTAAACATGAGCCATTTAAAATAAACCCCCGTGGTCCACCGGGGCCAGTCAAAAAACCCAACCCTTTTTGTGGGGGCCCGCCCCCAAAAAAAGGGAAAGACGAAAAGCCCCCTCTTGCCAACGTTGGGAGCCCCGACGGGCAGTCCCAGAAAAATTTGGGTGATGCAATAAAGTTGCAAGTTAACCTAGCCCAAATGCCCGAGCCGTGTTTTATTTTATTTTTTTGGGCACACAGTTTGGGAAACGGGGCGCTCGGCCCTTTCCTTTTGTGAACGAAAAGGGCCCCTTGTCGCGCTGCCCTAAATTAAGTGGTTCAGGTTTCAGCTCGTGCCTGCCGTCTGTTTTAAAAGGGGGTTTTTAGGGAGAAATTGTCAGAAAAAAGTGTGCGGATTTTATGTCAAAAAAATTTTAAAATTTGTTTTAAAAAAAACAAGCAAGTTTAAATAAAATTTGTATTAAAAGGATAACCCTACCAGTATTTTTGTTTTTAGATAAAACGTTATTTTTGGGTTATTTAAAGAGAATGTGTGATGGATTTTTTCATTTTTAAATTTATTGTTTAAAACCTTACTTGTTTAAAAAAACAGGGGAAATGTTGTTTTTCTAAGGTTTTGCCCCCCTGGGGAAAAAAGTTTTAATAGTTTTTAAAGGGGGGTTTAGGGTTTGAACAGCCTTTCTCTGGTTTTTTCTTGGGCCCTGGGGGCCAAAAATTTTGCAACAAGGGGTCGCACTCGATTTTTCAAAAAAGTAAAAAACAATGGCCAAAATTTCCGGGGGAGGTAATAGTAAAATATCAGGGAAAATTTAAAAAAAAAGAAAATCGTCCCAAAATGCAGATCTCAGAATGTCGAATATCCTAAACCCCCACACACACACACACACTTTCACACAACAACCCACACACCAACCCCACACACCACAAACACACACATAAAAAAATTTAAAAAGTGAATGACGATAAGGGGCGACTGAAAGTAAGTGCGTGCTTGTAAATGTCCCAGCGTCAGAATGGAAAGATTTAAAAAAATTTTGATTACCTTGGTACTTACGTTTCCCCTTTTCCTGGCCCTTTTTTGTCCCGTGTTGATCCTGGTAAGTCCCCCAGTGTTTGTCAGCAGCATCCTTTTTTTTTTCAAAAAAGGGGTCGATAAAAACCCTATAAAAAAAAATCTGGCAAATCTATTTTCACCAGCGGGGCTACCACTTTACATTTGTACGAACAATGAGTGTTTATGGCCATACTTCAAAAACATAAAAACAGAATTCTGAGAAATTTAACAGAGTTCCATCTGTTCAAGCCGCAAGCGAACATAAAGAACATTGTACCGGCCCAGTTGACTGTAATTTCAAAAACTAATTACGCCCCGGGAAGGCAGTAAAGTTAGTTTTAAGAACTGGAAACGGATGCAAAATTCCCCATACGTAGTTTACGCAGACTTTGAATCACTCATTTTTCCCTTATGAAGGGCCAGCGCCACAAAAACTTCGAAAAAACAGTCTTAATGAGTAATCATCAATTTGTTCATTTCCCTTCATTATTGTTAGGTCGGATGGCGTTTCATTCAACGCCAGAATTATACAGAGGCCCAAATTGCGGCTAGAAGATTTTTACAGCGCTTTGCAGCAAGTGCGTAATGATTGTTCTAATAATCTGAATTTTTTCTGAAATCATAATGGCGCCTGAAGACCAAGAACAGAAATGACTTAGCCACTCACTGTTGGATTTGCGGTTTAGGCCTCTCATCAGACGCAGCGAATTCAAAAGTAAGAGACCATGATAAACATTAGTGAAAGTTCGGGAGGAGCAGCACACAGTAAATGCAATCTTCAACTAAAGTTTGATCCTAAGACATGGAAGCTGCCTGTATTCTTCATAACTTGCGAGGTTACGACTCTCATCTTATAATGAAAGCAGTGGACGTTTGCCTTCAGGGTGTCATGCATTGCACAGTCATCAGAAAAGTACATGTGTTTCACTTTAAATAACATGTCTTTTTATGACTCTATGCAACACATGATGGGTTCTTTAGAGTCGCTGGCTTTTGTCCTTAAAGTCCGCCCAATAACGGAAGAATATTTTGACCCAACGCTTGTTAGAAAGGGCGTTTACCCTATGGTACTTTGAACAGTTGGGAAAGGTTTGATGAAGATACACTTCCCCTAAAGGCGCGTTCTTTTCTAGCCTTAGGGGGAAAGGACATCAGTGATTCTGATTACCAGCATGCTCAAGAAGCATGGCAGAAGTTAGAGTGTAAAACGATGGGAGACTATCATGACTCCTACTTGATGGTGTAATGTTTGTTGGGGGAGTCTTTGAAAATTATAGAAAGACCTGCATAAAACATTTTTAGCCTGGATCCTGCTCATTACTTTTCTGCGCCTGGATGAGTTGGGATGCTTTCTTAAGTTTACTGGAGTACAGATTGATTTATTTTTAAACCCTGCCAATGATTCAGATGATTGAAAACGGATGTTGCGGGGAGGAATTAGTATGGTGTCGCATCATTACTGTAAAGCAAACAACAAATACTTGGAGGGATTATAATCCAAGTAACAGATCTAACTATTTCATGTATTTTGATGCAAACAAACTGTATGGTTGGGCTATGGCGCAATCACTTCCATTTCGTAACTTTAAAATGTACACAGGCGGTGATCCAAAAAATATTCAAAAAGCATTAAAGTGGTTGGGCAGTTTGACGCCGGGTCACAGCGCGGGATTACATTCTAGAAGTTGATTTAGAATTTTCCTCATGAAAATCCCTGACCTGCATAATGACTATCCCTTAGCGCAGAAAGCCTAAAGATGAATCCAAGAGAACCGCCTAAACTTGTGCCTAATCTTCGGGGGAAAAAAAAATTTTTGTCTGTCATTACAGACTTCTACAATTTTATTTAAGACATGGTTTAAAGTTGACAGCTGTTCATCGTGTAATTGCTTTTGATCAAGAACAGTTCATGAAACCATACATCATGAAGAACACTGATCTTTTGAACTAAATCCACAGATGCTTCAGAAAAAGACTTTTTCAAGTTAATGAACAAAAGCTGTTTTGGAAAGACTATGGAGAATCCGCACAAACGTAAAGATGTCAGATTGGTCACCAAAAAGAACGAAGCAATTAGCTGACTTCAAAACCTAATTATCAGGACTTCAGAAGATTTCATGATCAGCTTTTTGGCATAATGATGAAAAAAAAAGAAAGTCAAATTGGACAAACCCCTATTTATTGGGTTTACTGTTTTAGAATTATCAAAGCTTTTGATGTTAGAATTTCTTTATGACTACTTTAAACCCTTGTATCCAGAGTCAAGAGTACTTTACACAGAATACAGACAGTTTTGTTATAGATATCCCCACTGAAGACATCTATAAAGACGGGAAAAATGAATAGTAAAGGGCGATGGAGGTCACACATCGTTTTCCCCAAAAAGATTCGCCTTTTGCATTAAATTACTAAAAAAAAGGGTTTTTAGGAAAGATGAAGGATGAATTTTTGGAAAGGGATCGGGGAGTTTGTTGGGTTAAGGTAAAATTGTACAGTTTTTGGGCCCGGGAAAAAACCCATTAAAAAGCAAAAGGAATATCTCGCATGTTGGGGTCAAAATTCATGAAACTAAAAAGAAGCTTGTTGACAATAAGATTTTTCATCATGAAAACGTAAAACTCGATCTAATCTACATGAAATAGCACAAGGGTTTGTAAAAAAAGAAGTCATTAATAGAAAAAACACAAAACGTGTGTTTGTTAATCCGATTTTTTCCATAGACTGGCATTAAAAACCCGAAATTAAATTTAAAAAGGGAACTGGTCTGTGGGTTATCTGCAGTTCTTTTTCCAAAAAAAGATCTTTGGGGGAGGGGGCTGTTTTGTTGTTCGGTTTTCGTAAATAAAAACCGGGGGGATTATTTTTACAATTTTTTTATTTCATACGGATCAACACCCCAAACGGATCAGTTCCCCTAGCGATGCCCCTTCTGTTCCCCGGTAAAAAAAGGTACCTTACTTTCAACCCAAAATGGAATATTTGCGGATGAAGACTCCCTTCGCAACTTTATTGTTTTTCTTTGATTGCTTGTAGGGTTTTAGCCCTTTTAAATTTTTCATTATTCATTGCGCGCAAAACTGAGGGCAGTCTTCAACCCCTTTCGTGTTGGGGAAAATTTGTAAATCAGCTCCTGTGATCTGGTGGGGAAAAAAGTTTTTCGGCTAACTGTTTGTTAAATTTTTAAACTAAAGCCTGTGATTGTGAACTCGGGAATCCCTCTTTTAAGGGTAACTCTATTTTTTAAACAAAATTGTTTCATTTGGGCCTTTAAATTTTTTCCATTCGACTTAAACTGCGGGGAATTAGCGGACCTCGTTGGTATTAGTTGTATAGAAACAGCAACGCAGAAGCACTCTTTTGTGTTAATGTTTCCGCCTTTGTATTTGAAGTTTGTCAATGACTGTAAGTGTTACTTAAATCTTTTTCGTCAAATTTCAGAGGGAAAAATATAAAAGATCATTTGATGGGTGTCTTTTGGGTGTTGTATTAAAAAGGGCGGTCTCTGTATTCTCTGGGCGCAGGTAAAAAATTTCCCAAAACTTTTTTAGTAACCATTCTTTGGCTGTTTTTCACCTGACTCCTGTGCTTGCTTACTTTTAATTCCCGTTTTTCCCTTCCAAACCTTTTGGGGCGAAAAATAATTTTTTTATTTTTTATTAAACCCAATATTATGCGCAACAAATACAAAACAGCATCCCAAAAGACAAAAAACGTGATTTCTTCATTTTTTGTTTTTCTGTGTTTGATAAAATCCTGAATTTTTGGGGGGGGCAAGTCTCGATTGGTTTGCCGTTACAAATAATACTTTTTTTTGCTTGATCAACATCTTAAATTGTTTAACGCAGTCCTGTTTTTTCAGTGTGTGTTAATAAAAATCTAATGCTCAATTCTTGCTTTTCAACGATCTTGTGCTGCACTGTTGTCCAAGCTTTTTTATTCTTTTTCTCTCGCCCTCATCCCCAGTTTACTAAATGCGTTTTTACTTCCGCTAAAAGCAAGCGATTCATACGACCGCCTATATCATTAAGAGTGAAACCATTTTTTATAAATGTATTTTTTTTAAAATTTATATTTTTGGGAAATTTTTCCCTTTCTTAACTAGAAAACCGACGAATGAAGCGTAATAATAGCGATTGCTTTGCTAAATCTTCAAAAACTAGTTTGCCCAAATCTGCGGTTTTATTTTTAAAAGGCTTTTTCCAAGCATTGGGATCCTAATTAGACCTCCAAAAACGCAAAAGGGATACGAGGTTTGCAAAAGTTTTTCGGGGCTCATTTAAAAAAAAAAAATAATTATAAAAAAAAAAAAACATAACAGCGACGACTCTTAGCTACAGGGGAGCCTAAACCTTTCCCGAACTTTAGATTTCAAAAGATCAAGTGTGACCAAGTATTATGCCCAAAAAAGAAAGTTTTATTCTTTGGGGGCTGTGGAAAAAAAAAACAGTTCCCGGAACTGAATTCAGCTAAACAGATTTAACAGATGTCGCCGCAAGACATTATAAAGTTTTAAACGGTTGGAGGGCAGCTGGGGTCGAGAATGGAAAAAGTGTGGGGGAAAAAAGGGTTTTAGTTTGTACATAAACTAGTCGTGATTTCTCCATTGATTCTGAACAAGATCTTACGTATGATTTAACGCAAGATCCAGTTTTAACAAAGTCATTAGAGTCTCTAAGCTGTGATTTATATTACAGATTTGGAACATTGTTATCACCGTTAATCATGGATTAATTATTTTTAATCATATAGATTTTATTTCCCTTCAAAATGAACGAGTCGGAAAATCAGCAGAATCAGGAAACACTGAATCAGAAAACACTGAATCAGGTAGAGATAGTGACAAGTGAAAAGCTAAAGCATCCTGGGCGTGTTGCAGCAGGAAAAAGAGTAGCAGAGTTGAACAGACAAAGAAAATTAAAGTTACAATCACAGAATATAACTCATAATGAAAACATAACACCGCCAACGCCAACAGTTGATTCAATGCCAGCTCCAGAACAAGAACAAGTTAATTCAAGGTCTACAGCACCAAAGTCTTCATGGAATATTGAACTTAAAACAGTTGTCATTTTTGGCGCCATTGCTGCTGCGGGGGGCGGTTATTACGGTTATAAAATATATAAACAATGGCAACAAAACAAAAGCAGCCAAAAAAATCTGAACCGCTAAATACAGAAGACAACAGCACGCCAGAACCGCCAATAACAAAAAATCATTTTCATCCATTTCAAATGGAATAAGATTTAAAAATTTTTTTGATAAAAATAGATC
>CM031621.1:57182699-57214608 GCA_018398815.1 Conus ventricosus
TTTTGCTTTGCCCTCGATGGCATAGAAGAATGAGATAATCCAGCTGATAGCCCTATCAGCTGCAAAGGGCCATATCAGGGCTGTCACCTCGTTGAAGTACACTCTCAAATAGATCTTTAAACACACACACACACACACACACACACACAAACTCATTACAATACACCAGAATTTTGTTAAAATCTCAGATCAGATGAAAAAAGGTTGATCTCTTTCATCGGGTGGGACAGCTCAGGACAAGATTTTCATGGAGTCTGCTGTAAGGTGTTTGTGTCTGGGCATCATGTAACTCCCAACACCCCGAAACAACAGTTTTGTGAGCAATGCATCACTTTGGGTTTTATCAAGGAGTTCTTCAAACCCGTTTTAAAAATACAAAAGGTTTTGAAGGCATGGGGCCCATTGAGTGGTTTCATCACACAGTTTTTTTTCATGGAGCTTCTTTAAAAAAGTTTTAAAAAATTCAAAGGTTTTAAAGGCATGGGCCCATGTGAGGGTAAAATACACAGTATGTATCGGAGCTTTTTTCACCTTTTTTAAAAAATTTAAAGGTGTAAAACCCCAAAGTTTCAAAATGGGAACCCAAATGTTTTTCCCCCTTTTTTGGCTGCCCCGGCAAATGGTTTTAAATTGGATGGATTTTTTCGAGGGTTTTTTTATCCCTCCCGCTAAATTCCATTCCCCTTGCCAGAGGTTTTTTACATTAAAACCTTTTGGGGTTTCGTTTTTGGGGGTTTTCCTTTTTTGGGGGCCCTTCATTGGAAAATTGAACATTGCCCCAAATGCCCAAAAAAGGGCCCGAACTCCCCGCAAAATCTATGTTGTAACCATCAGTTTTTAAAAAAGGTTTTTACAGTTTTAAAAAAATTTTCAGCAATTTTAAAAGAAAAGGCAAAATTTTGTCAGCTAGCGTGTAGTGGGGCCTGTCCCTTTGGGAATTTTTTTTTGAACACTCTGGAGGGGCGGTGGGCAAACTTACCAGAGGAACCAACTACAAAAATTTTTTTGCCATCATTTAAAAAATTCCCTTTTAAAGGAAGGGAAAAATTTTAAAGGGGGCTGGCCCCAAAAAATCTTTCAACATGGTGGAAACCCTTTTCAAAAATAGGCCAGATCAAAGCGGGTTTCCCGGGGTTTAAGAAAGTCAAATTTTTGGGGGGGGTCAAAAAATTTGGGTAAAACAAAAACACGACTCCAAACTTTCCTTTTGTCTAAGGGTTTAAATGTTCATTCGGAGAAAAAAACCCCCCACCAGGGTGCTTCCCATTCGTAGTGGGGGCAAACCCTCCCCCCAAAACCCCCCGGGGGCCCCGGGTTTGGGGGATAGGGAAACGGCCCTCAGATATTGGGGGGTTGCGCGATAAAGTCAGGCTTGCCTGGGAAATAAACAGTCCTTGGCCAACTGGGGAAAATTTCCTACCAAAACAGGGGGGGTCAACAGGTTTGGCCGTTGCCCATAAAAATACCCCATGTGCCTAAAACGGGCTCAACCTGGGGGGTCAAAAGCGCGAAATTTTCCTCTAACCCCAGAATGGGATCCCCGAAGAAAAAAATCCCCCCCCGTGCTCCAAATGGGCAGGAAGTACGGGCCCTGAGTAAGGGTTAAAACACCCCGGAAAAAAAAAAAAAAACCCGCTGAAAACCCGAGGTATCGGGCCCACGGCGGGAACTAAAACCACATACCCCGCTTTTACCTTTCATGAAAGATGCAGTCCACAGAAAAATTTTATGTGGCGCTCGACCTTCCCAGACCCGGGGGAGGGCGGCAGCCGGGCCCTATGCCTCAAAGGGGCCCATCCCAAGCAGTCGGTGGTCGGACAAGGAAATTCCGCATGCCTAATGCGAGGAAGAAGGAGACCTCATCCTCCTGCTGGTGCCAAGCAAACAATATCACCCAGAATGCTCAACATTCTCCAGTGGAATGCAGAAGGGGTGCATAAGAAGAAACTTGGCTTAGCAGAAAGGATGCAACAAAAAAATATTGATATTGCATGTGTCCAAGAGACACATTTGACTGTAAACCATCGCTTTTAAGTGAGGGTTACGAGACCATCAGGTTGGACTGTGAGGAAAGAAACAAAGGAGGGGTGCTTGCTTGTGCGGAATTCCATCGCTGCACAACTCAAGATCAACACCAATCAACAGGCAGAGATCCAAGGGGCTGATATAGTCCTTAAAGAACACAACATCAGGATCTACAATGTCTATTGCCCTCAATATCGTGATCTTTCCCTCACATACATGAACATCCCAGACAACAACTGTGTGGTGGTGAAAGATTTTAACAGTCACTCAGAGAGATGGGGCTTGACGAGACGGACAAGAGAGGCCAAGAAGTTGAGGATTGGGAGATTGACACACGTCTTCATCTCATCAACCAAGATGATGATGAACCCACCTTCTACTCTAGACGCTGGATGACCACATCAACTCCAGATCTAGCGTTCGCCACCAATGACTTGTTCAGTCAGAACAAAAGAACAGTCCTCAACCAGCTTGGAGGAAGTGACGACAAGCCCATAAACTCGCTATCAACCTCAACTTGCAGGCTCTCAAGCAAAGTGTTTTCCCCGCTGGAATTATAAAAAAACGGATTGGACTCTCTTCAAGACCCTCACAGATACATACACAAAGCCAATCAACATCAGGCAGAAGGACTCAAACAAGATGGTTCAAGAGTTCACAAAGGCCGTCCTGAAAGCTGCTACAGAATCCATCCCAAGAGGAGCACGCAAAGACTATAAGCCCTACTGGACAGAGGAACTCCAGAATCTGGAAGATGCTGTTACGGAAGCCAGGGACCGAGCAGAAAAGCAGCCATCACTGGAGAACAACATAGCGCTGAAGGAAGTAACTGCCAGATACAAGCTGTCCTGCCCACAGGCTGGAAGGAAAAGCTGGCAAGAGAAAACTGAAAGCCTAAATCTCGACAGGATGGCAGCAAGCTGTGGAAACTGGCTAGAACCCTCAGTAACGAAACAACAAATCAGTCCACAATAACAATACAAGAAAATGGAAATTACCTCTCTCAAAAGAAAGCAGCAGACCACTTCATGGACGTCTATGAAAACATCAGCAATCTGGAAGTCCTCCTGAACACAGAGCTGCAGTGCACAGGGCCCCAAAGGGTGATCTTCATGAGAAAGAGTCCCCAGAGGAAGTCATGACCACAGCTTTCACAGAGAAAGAGCTGGAGGAAGCGTTGCAGAGCCTCAACCTGAAGAAGTCACCTGGACCAGATGGAATCACCAATGAAATGATTCTGCATCTTGGGATGAAGAGCAAGGCAGTCCTTCTAACAATTTTTAACTCCAGCTGGAAGACAGGATCAGTACCACAGTGTTGGAGGGAAGCAGACCTGATCCCCATTCACAAAAAGGGGAAAGGACAAGTCGAAAGCTGACAGCTACAGACCCATCAGCCTTACAAGCTGCTTAGGAAAGCTGATGGAGAGACTTGTCAACACAAGCCTTGTCTGGCACCTTGAGGAGCATCAGCTGCTGAGCCCTGAACAGGCAGGCTTCCGCGAACACAGATCAACAGAAGACCAGATCACATTCATCATGCAAAGCATTGAGGACGCTTTCCAAGAAAAGAAGAACACACTTGCTGTCTGGATTGACATGGAGAAGGCGTTGCCAAAGTCTGGAAGGACGGACTCAGGCTTAAACTACGGCGATGTGGTGTGTCTGGGAAGATGTACCCTGGATCAGCCAGTACCTACACAACCGCCAAGCCGAGTAAAGATTCAGGGCCAAAAGAGCAAGAAGAAGGTGTTGAGACAGGGAGTACCACAAGGAGGAGTCCTTTCGCCAATGCTGTTCCTCATCTATAGATGACATCGTCAGAGACCTGCCAAGAGGGTCAGAGGAGCGATCTACGCAGATGACCTGGTACTATGGTGCTCTGAAGAGTACACCACTACAGCACAGGTACGCCTCCAGACTGCGCTCAACAAGATCAGCGACTGGACCCAAGGAATGGCTTGCCTCTGTCACTCAAGCAAAACAACCTACACAGTCTTCAGCCTATCCAGCAAGAAGCAAGAGGCGAAGCTGACTCTGAACAACCAAAGGCTTGCAGAGAACCACACCTACCTACCTGGGAGTGACCTTTGACTGCAGGCTCACTTGGAAACAGATCACCAGATGCTGTAGCAGGGCCAAGCTGAGACTGGCGATCATGAAGAAACTTGCAGGAACAGACTGGGGGGGCTGACGAACGTATCCTGAAGAGACTCTCACAGGGAGAGTCCGACCTGTAGTTGAGTACAGGACATCAGCATGGGCATCAGCTGCAAAGTCTAACCTTGATACAGAACCAAGCTCAGCGTGTCATATCTGGCACCATGAGATCGACCCCAATTCTGAAGATGGAGGAGACCACTGGGCTGCAGTCATTGGAGGACAGAAGGGACACAAGATTCTCATCCAGGCAGCAAAATTCAAACGCCTTGAAAACTATCCAATGAACGACAGAATGAGCAGACCCACCAAGAGCCGGCTGAAAAGAGGCAGCTTCATCCACCAGTCAAGACGCCTTAAAAGACAAATCCCAGTCTTGATGGAACACGAAGCAAAGCCTATCCGGCAAATGTCACCCACCCATCTAGGAAGAGGCAGGTGTTCCAACAGTCGTCACCAGCATTCCTGGAGTGGAGAAGAGAGGAACACAGTCAGACACCCAAAGGAAAGCCCTGGCCATGGAGTACATCTGCAACCAGTACCCCCAGGAAGACTGGACCCATGTCTTTACAGATGGCTCTGCCACAGAAGCAACGAGGATGGTGGAGCTGGAATCTTCCTCCGATACAAAGATGGAGATGAAGAAATTGCAATCCCAACAGGAAAATACTCCACCAACTTCCGAGCTGAGTGAGAAGCTCTCTGTGAGGCAGCCACAACAGTCTCACAGAACTCCATAAGAACAACAGGGCAGGTGGTGGTGTTCTCAGACGCTCTCTCCATGCTCCAAGCCCTCAAGAACTCCCGCTGTAAAGAACAGAACCATCTTACTTCAGCCCTTGTTGCCCTGAGTGTCAGAGTGGAGAAAGTGGTGATACAATGGGTACCAACACACTGTGGTATCAGGTCGAGGCAACGAAAAAAGCGGATATTCTGGCAAAAGACGGTGCACAGAAGGAGCAGGCCAACAACCTGGTGTCATACGATGAAATCAAGACAATCATCAAGGCACAGCAAGGAATAAAGTGGCGCCTCCAGCACCCAAACACAACCCCGAAGCGGTGGACGGCACCTTCATCAAGGACGCTAGGCTGCTCATCTAATGGGAAGCGAACGAGAAGAAGAAGATATGGAGAAGAATATGAATTCCTGAAGGTGGAACAGAACTCGGGTTGTCTTCAAATTTCTTCAGGAAATTGCGATCAAACAGGCAGTCATAAGCTGGGTTTAGAGATTCAGAGAAGAGATTCAAACAACAATTCAAGTCAAGTTTCAGCCGATGGTTGAGACGGATGTTCATCTGCCTCAGCATACGACTGTAAAAAGGAGTGGTGCAGAATGCACCCAGACAGAGTCAAGCCCCTTGATGAAGGATGGCTTTGACGTAGGAAGGTCTGGCAGAACCACAAACGACATTGCCATAGTCTAGTTTATAGCAGATCTATCACCTATCGCCTATCCTGGTGTCTTGAAGACCTTGGGTGCCACTGAAGACTTCACAACCAGTTCCTCCACTTCTCCCGGTCTCAGGCTTTAGGCAGGTGCTGAGTGTGAGGCCAGTGCATGCACTGATGTTGTCCTCCCATCTCTTTCAGTCTTCCTCTCCTCCTGCCTCCTCGCACTGCTCCTTGTAGAATGGCTTTGGCACGTCCTGTTGATCTCAATACATGACCATACCATCTCATTTTCCCTTTTTTTCACTGTGGACAACAGGTCTTCCTATGGTCCTATGGCTTGCCTTACTCTGGTATGGACCTCCAAGTTGGTAATGTGGTCTTTGTACGAGATGCCAAGGATCTTGTGGAAGCATCTTATCTCTAATGCCTGAATCCTTCTCTCAAGTTCAGCTGTCAGAGTCCACGTCTCACAGGCATCGAGAAATATGGTAACGACCAGGGAGCGCATCAGTCTGATCTTGGAACTGATTGTGATGTATCTGTCATTCCAGATGGGTCTTAGTCCTGGCTACTGCTGCTGTCATTTGCACAACCCTGGAGAGCACTTCAGGTTTTGATCCCTCATCTGAAGCCATTGCCCCGAGGTACTTGAAGCTCTGAACTGTCTCTAGTTCTGCCAATGGTGTTGTTGGTCATAAGTTTGGTTCTTCAGCGCTGATCTCCATGTTGAATGCTGCAGAACATTTGTCAAGGCACTCTGGAGCTGATCAAAGCTCTGTAAAGATAGAGAAGAGTTTTCGATCAGTGCCCCACCCAGAGTATCACAACTCTCAGAACAGTCACTGCTTTCTGATCAGTAGTTTTCAAGTGCTGGACAGGACTACTGGAGTTCAGGTTTAGATCAAAGGCACTCCTGGAAATCTGGCTTCCTTCACAGCTGTAATGATGAATTTATCCAGAGAAATTTCAGGGACGGCAAAGTACTGTTGAAAGTTGTGAAAATGGATACACGAGTTTGGTACATGGAAAAGTTCACCCACTTTCCTCGTCCACTTTTGGATCTGATCCACGCAAAATTTCAGTTAACTTGTACATTGCAACAGGTGGCCAGCTGCACAGAGTCATCCACAGAGAAACCTTGGTTTATGGAATTTAAAAAAAATCGTTTATATTTTATGCTGAAGGGCAGGAGAAAGGATCTATCCTGGGCTACAACCCCACTCCAACACCATATCAGACAGCAAGGTTTCCAACCTGAACTTGGAACTGCTGATCACCCTAAAGTCTTTTAAAAAAAGTGTGAATGACCTTGAAAACCTATATAAGAAATCCCCTGAGAATTCCAGATTTCCATGGGTTCGTAAGCCTTTTCCTGGTTTTTAAAAAAAGTAACCACAAGCTGTTGTAGGTTGGGCCAAGTAAGGTAAGGGAATGCTGCTAAAAGCCCACCGACCGCTAAAGCTACATCGGTCACCAAGTTGAAGTCAACTCCCGAGTCATGTTAAAAAGAAAACAAAAAATACAAAGGATGCACCAATTCAAACTAAGCACTACCTGCCCGACCTTCCTTCAATGCGGGTTATACATAAGCTGGAACTGATAAAGGGCATTTTTTAAGACACTGAAAATTCCCCCAAGACCCATGACAGAGGCAGTCAAGGAAACAAAAGCCAATGTCAAGGAGCTGGAAAACCATGGATGGAAGAGGCAGAAGCAATGAACAAAAACAAGAACCAATCACACTCAAATAGCGACAACTGTACTCACTCAAAACTGCGATTCCACACTACATCCCAAGTATACCCCAAAGGCTCTTCTGACCTTCAGTATTCGGGTTTTGCTGAAACCGGGATTTTCCGGGAAGGGGCGGGAGATGATAAAAAGCTGTTAAATTTGTGTATCTGTAAATTCAAAAATAAAAATCAACATTGCAACTACCATATACATATACAATAACACAAAAACAACCAAAGGAAGGGCCTCCATTCATTTCATTACAGTTCAGCCAACCACACAAAACCATTCAAGGCCATCACCACAACAGAGAGAAGGGCAAAGGATGGATCAACAAATTTGGAGCAGAGAGGCGTGAAGATTGTACAATGATGTGTTTGGGGGTGTCACATGGTCTACATTAAGTGTGTTTGTGTCAGATGTCTACATTTAAATGTGGAAGGAGAGAGGCATGAAGATGTACAAAGTGTTTTTTGTGTCACATGGTCTACATTAATGTGTTTTGTCAGATGGGCTACATTAAGTGTGTTTGTGTCAGATGGGCTACATATGTGTGGAAGGAGAGGCATGAAATTGTACTATGGGGTTTTGTGTCAGATGATCTACATTAAGTGTGGAAGGAGAGGCATGAAGATTGTACAATGATGTGTTTGTGTCAAAGGTCTACATTAAATGTGGAAGGGGAGAGGCATGAAGATTGTACAAAGATTTTTTTGTCAGATGGTCTACATTAATGTGAAGGAGAGAGGCATGAAGATGTACAATGAATGTTTTGTGGCAGATGGTCTACATTAAGTGTGGAAGGAGAGAGACTGAAGATTGTAACAATGAGGTTTGGCAGATGGTCTACAATTAAGTTTGGAAGGAGAAGACATGAAGATTTTACAATGGTGTGTTTGTGTCAGATGGGCTACATTAAGTGTGGAAGGAGAGACTGAAGATTGTACAATGGTTGTTTGTGTCCCGATGGTCTACATTAAGTGGAAGGGGAAAAACATGAAGATTGTACAATGATGTGTTTGTGTCAGATGGCAAAATAAGTGTGGAAGGGGAAGCATGAAGATTTTACAATGAGTGTTTGTGTCAGATGGTCTACATTAAGTGTGGAAGGGAGAAGGGATGAAGATTTTACAATGGTGTGTTTGTGTCAGATGGTCTACATTAAGTGTCGATGGTCTACATTAAATGTGGGAAAAGAGAGGCATGAAGATTGTACAATGGTGTGTTTGTGTCAATGGTCTACATTGTGTGGAAGGAAGAGCAGGAAGATTGGGACAATGATGTTTTTGTGTCAAATGGTCTACATTTAATGTCAGATGGTCTACATTAAAGGTCAATGTCTACATTAAGTGGGAGAGAAGACATGAAGATTGTACAATGGTTTGTTTGTGTCAGATGGTCTACATTAAGTGTGGAAGGAGAGAGCAGGAAGATTGTACAATGACGTGTCAGATGTCTACATTAATGTAGAAGGAGAGAGCAGGAAGATTGTACAATGACGTGTCAGATGGTCCACATTAAGTGTGAAGGAGAGAGACATGAAGATTGTACAATGAGGTGTTTTTGTCAAATGGTCTACGTTATTACAGTTCAGCCAACCAGACAGATTCAATTTCTACAATGATGTGTTTTTGTCAGATGGTCCACACCGAGTTGCTGATGAAGCATGTAACATTTCAGGTTGATCCCAAAGAAGAAAAACAAAAGAGAGCAGTCAAGAATGTTAGAAAACACCCCTCTGGCATGTTCTTCTCTCTGGTAGACCAATATCATTACATGAGCAGTTCTGGATACTACGCCTAACCAAAGCCAAAGCATGCACATGATAGTGAGTACTGTACTTTCACTCCCTGTCCCCATCTCCCCTCTCTCTCTCATTCCATTTTTCTCACTAATTTGCCCATCACCACCAGCCGCCGTGGCAAGGTGGTCAGTGTCATGGACTCCCGCTGGGAGGTCATAGGTTCAAACCATCAGAGCCATATGGGATTTTTCTGTTACAGCTTCAATTGGGAGACTGGGACCACTACAGTCGAGCTTTCATCACTTAATGGATGCATCTCTGAAGTGATACCCAAATTTCCTGACCAACACTGCATGTCTGTACCTCTCAGGCCTGGTTGATGCCAGGATTCATTATGAAAGTAGCGTAGAGTACAGCCCTGCCATGCAGTCACTCAGACCAGAATGGAAATCCATAACATCATCTCCATCACCCACATTCTCATCAATCAGCATACGAAAAGTCTCAAATTCTGTGGCCCTTCACACCATGCTCTCATGGTGAACTCAGTTTTCATGTGTGGCCTTGGTTTTGATTCATCAGGGTCACCGATATCCCCATCAATAGGGCTGTCATTGGACGATGTGGTGGCCCCCTCCAGGGAGAGAGCTTACTCCTGCCAGCTCTGCGACTAGGCAATTACTGTCATCAGTAGAAGTCTTTGTAGGAGGTGTCCTGGGTATGTTGGGTCAGAGTAGGCGCCACTGAATACCACTGAAGTGACTCAGCAGCATGCAGTGTCTCCTCCAACGGGTTGCCTCTTGAGACTTGACACGGACTGCTCCCTGTGGACTGCCGGTGCCGAGCTGCGGTTGGGACGGGACGGCTGGGGCTGTGGATGGTAGTTTGAAATGAGCAGCGTGGGCACACTGCCACTGAGATGGCACAGAAGATGGACACAAAAAAAAAAAAAAGGTCCATACCAACCCCCACCCCCTCTCTCACTTTCTGCCCCAACTCACTACAAAAGCAGCAGAGTCTGAGTGATTACCTACTTACTCTGGCTGCTATGCAACAGACACCTGCTCTCAGGTCATTCCTGCCAAGCTTTTATTCCACATTCCTGCACTATCCTTCTGGATGAAAAATTAATGGCAGCATCTAGATCAATTGATACTTTGGTGTCAATTGCCTTTACTACACTGAGACTTCACTAATACATTTCAAACTCTATTATTACCAACGTTTCACATCATTTTTTTGTTGTTGTTGCAAAATAAAATGGCACTTTATTTTACTTCATTTATTTTACTATTATCACTCCATGCACCCATTTTGGATTTTCCCCATAATTAGTACCTGTTTTCTTCATCTCCCCAACAATTCATGCACTTCGATAGTTTTGTGAAGATCTGTTACAACCTCTTAGAGGCAAAAGAGTTCAGGCTGACAAACTTCATGAGCAGGCTTTCTTTCCTACAAGCTTCAGTGATCAAGCTCTCCTGACAGTTTCTTCCAACTATGGTTAAAATGATCCAACGTTTTATCTGCTGCTTCAATGTGGCTTCACTTACTTCATTCACCATGAATGAAGAGCGCATGTAGTCTTACTAAACTATACAGGTAATATAATCTATGTGTAGTCAACCTTAGTTGTATGTGTGGGGATATATTAATACTTTACCTCTGCTTGGTTGAAATCCCATTAACAGGTCTGAATGTAATTCAATAACTAAATTTGTTACAATATTAGATATAATGTCATTTGATATATATATACTCACTAATCCATAGAATAATCATCATAAATGATCAGTTTTTTCCCCCAAAAAAATCAATTCTGTAATACTGAAAATATCACTGAAAATAAAATCGCGTTATTTACAATCACTACCATTCACTGACATCTTCAGACATGGATGGCTTGAAAGGTCTGAATATTTATTGTTACACCAAATTTGCTTTTGCTAGCACTTTCTCTCACACACACACACACAAACACACACACATGTAAAATGAAAGACAGCAAAGACTCTTTATTTACATATGCAAGTAAACAAATTGGTTAAAAAATCAAGTTAAATGTTGCAGTGCCACAATTAGTAAAAACAAAGTTCATAGGGGCAGAAAGAGTTCACTGCAAGTTAGCACTGTAGCAAACACCGAGTCACCCACGGTGTTTGTTGCAATGCTACCATGCAGTGAACTGTCTGTGTCACCCACGGTGTTTGTTGCAATGCTACCATGCAGTGAACTGTCTGTGTCACCCACGGTGTTTGTTGCAATGCTACCATGCAGTGAACTGTCTGTGTCACCCACGGTGTTTGCTCCAAAGCTACCATGCAGTGAACTGTCTGTGTCACCCACGGTGTTTGCTCCAAAGCTACCATGCAGTGAACTGTCTGTGTCACCCACGGTGTTTGCTCCAATGCTACCATGCAGTGAACTGTCTTTCAGCCCCTATGCCCCATTGCACCGTGTCACCCATGGTGTTTGCTGCAATGCTACCATGCAGTGAACTGTCTTTCTGCCCCTATGCCCCATTGTACTGTGCCACCTCACTGGTGGCAGCTCTTCTTTGAATGAAGGACACTGATGTGAGAGGTCAGTGTCAAGTGGCGCAGTGAACCTTCCAGCTGTATGGGTGATGGCAGGCCTGGCCTGGTTCATCGGGGGACACGTCCTAGAGATGTGGAGAAATCAGTGATAAGAGCGCTGCCTAACTATGATGACCAAGGCCTGATATACCACACTTTGAGGGTGGGCATGGTGGGCACCCCTCTCAGGGTTGGGCTGAAAAATTGCCCTCTCAGCCATAACCTGCATGGGCCACAGAATGGACTTGTCCAGCGCTCCAGCAGTTTTCATCTTTCTCCCTTTTTGTGGCAGCCTCACACACAACAGGACCATGGCCACCCTAGCATGAAGAAAGCCGCTTGATGGCCCTGAAAACAGACCTTTTAAAGGGAAAGAGGCCAAAAAAATGGACACTCATCATTGGCTGACCAGCACCACCAAGTAAACTGAAGTTCACATGGAACTAAAATTGAGAGAGCGAAAGATGACTACCCCCATACAGAACCAGATACAACTATCAACGACAACAACTGTCAAGAAATATGCTGACTTCAGTCTGCAAGTATGTCCTGTCCTGAAGGGCCTCTGACCCACAGGACTAGATCTCACCCTTGACTTAAAAAAATACACTGGAGAATGAACAGACTGTGTACAATGAACTCCTTTATGCCTCGAGTTATACTTCTGGTTCAGAATGAGAACAGACACTGCAGAGAAAATAACTCTGTCTGCCGTTTCATAAATGTTACAATATACTTTTTCATTACTGCTATCAAAGAAAAGATTTTCTTTTTTCCGCCTTATGCAACATCCTGTGCTGGGAATGATTTATCAATATAATAATAATAATGTTAATTTTTATAGCAACTATTCTCTAAAGACTAGGGTTCTAAGCGCTTTACATATAATAGAATAAACACTCTCGTTTACACAACAGGCTGCCTACCTGGGTAGTGCCGACTGAAGAGCTGCCTGCCAGTGCATCATTCAGTCGTTTCCCGTGTCATCCAGTCAGTATCGATCTCTCATTTCCTTACTTCCTTCCTTCTTTTCATTTCTCACGCAGGGTGCATGCTATGTGTAACGTGTCATCCATACCATCGCCAAACTGGCCTTCTCTTCCGAAAGTTGGTGATGGATTTTTCTGTGAAACTGTACAAATGCTGACGTGCAAACTTATAGCATACGATACTGACTTCAAACTGAATGCAATCACACTTGCTGAGAAAAAAGGAAATCACAGGATTGCCACTGAACTGTCTTCGGTCGGTACATTTGGTAAAAACAGAAAAGTACCTAATTTTGGAAGAGGAAGACAGAGAAAGCAATGGGAGGACAACATCAGTGAATGGACTGGCCTCACACTCAGCAACTGCCTAAAAGCGTCTGAGAACTATGAGGAGTGGAGGAGGCTGGTTGCAAAGTCTTCTGTGGCACCCCAACGGTTTTCAAGACTCCAGGATAGTTGACAGGTGACGTTCAGTTAATGGAGAAAAAAGAAGAAAGAATTTGAGTGTGGAAGAAAATGTGGAAACCGTTTCATTCATGCGTTACAAAATGGCCAGAACTAGAAGCTGAGCTAGAAGACTGGATTCAGGGAAGCAGTGTGGAATCTCCACAGAGGCTTTGATGTCTAGTCCCTGTCTGAAATGGAGAAGTTAGATCTCCAAGTATTTTCAGTGACAGAGCACTGATCAAACTTCAAGTTGGTTGCAGCTAGACAGTGTTGTACCCAATCTTTATCACCAATGCATTTCTTTTTCATTACTTTGTAACTTGTAGTTTTACTTCTTCATCAGGAACTTGTCATGTATGATTGCATGTGTCACGATCAATTGTGTGTGTGTGTGTGTGGTGTGTGTGTGTGTGTGTGTGTGCGTGCGTGCGTGCGTGCGTGCGTGCGTGCGTGCGTGTGCCAAATTAGAAATATGCGCCCTACCTCTAACCTAATCAAATTTTCTGTAAGAATCAGGGGGTGTACCCAAAGCATTGTGTCATGTGTGTGTGTGTGTGTGTGTGTGTGTGTGTGTGTGTGTGTGTGTGTGTGTGTGTGTGTGTGTGTGTGTGTGTGTGTGCGTGCGTGCGTCTCTCTCTATATATCTCTCTCTCTATGTGCATCATAAACAGCTGACGCTGGGTGATTATGCAGACTCACTCCGTTAAAAACTATGGAAATGGACAGGCTGTTTTCATACTCACCAAGGGAGATTTCTGATCATGTATGGTGGACTCTTGACTTGTGTCCTCAGTTGGCTGACATTTTCAACAGTGTAACGAAAGGTAGCAGCTGCTCGACAGTCATCCGCAACAGAGGAAACAAAGTAACCAAGTCAAATGACAAAGCAAAACTATCTCCAGAATTGTTTTACAAATTACAGTCAACAATTCTGAACCAAACCAATGAAAGATATCACAAGTGACAAGGAACCTGATACATACATGAGAGCAAATATATGTCTGGTAAGGTACGGTAAGCTAAGGTAAGGTAATGTTGTTTATAGCCCAGCCGACCTCAAAGGGCCATATCACAGCTGTCACCACACTGAAATCAACTTACAAGCTGCCACAAGCCTTTGAAATTCTTCACACACCTAGAGTCAACTGCTGTCACAAGTATTATGATAACCTTTCCAATACAATCCTTTTTCAAAAACTTTTCTGTTCCTTGTCAAACTTGCCTTTGGTAGGGAATCAGTCACCAGAGAGGCATACTGAAAACCTCCCCTCCTGTGCTTTCTTCCCTAATCCTGATTTTCTACCTAGGGGAGTGAAGAGCCAGAAAATTCTAATTTTCTTTCTTCTTTGGGCTCCTGTCTATTTCCTTATTCCAGACCAAATGTTTGCACTTACAGACTGTGCAGTCAAGGTCAACTGAAATTCAGGGATGCAGAATGTAGAAATCATGGCAATCAGTGATGGCCTTGGAGACCATGTCCCGATCCTTCTGACCAGTGACCAGTTTGACAGCAGGGTTAGGCAAGTGGTCATCTTTAACTAGTACCAAATAATCTGACTTCAAAACCTACAAAATTTGTGTTGTAGTTTTGTTTTGGAGAACTGTTTTCAAATACATTTTAAATTGTTTGCAGAATTTCATTCTGGTAAAAACTTTTTAAATCCTTCCTGGTCCATTTTGTTACCAGATGTCTTGTGTCAGCTGATGTCATCATCATCATCATCATTCTCTTGCCCATGATGGGCGTAGAGGAGAGATGAGAGACACTCTCGAAGCCAGGCACCGCCATCCGGCCCTGTCCTCTGCCTGTCGCATCAGCGTAGGGCCATCCATCCTGGTCCATTCTTTGATGTTGTCCATCCAGCATTTGGCTTGTCGTCCCCTTCGTCTGCCGCCTTCCAGCGTGTCCTGGAGGACTGTTTTGGGCAGTGAATTGTGGCGTATGACATGCCCGAACCACGACAGCTTCCTCTTCTTGACTGTTGCCAAGAGGGGTTCTTGGGGCCTGCAAGTGATGTTATCTGGCTCCTCACAAGGTCGTTCGTCTTCCCGGTCTTGCCAAGAGATCCCGAGCAAGTGCCTGAAGCATTTAGCTTCAAACGTCTGGATTCTCTTGGTGGTCTCTGCTGTCATGGTTCAGCTTTCGCAGCCATACAGCAGGATGGACAGCACCAGGGACTTGTACAGCTTCATCTTCGTAGGAAAGCTGATCTCCCTGCTCTTCCAGATCTTGTTTAGCTTTGCCATTGCTGCTGTTGCGATCGCTAGTCTGGTCTTGATTTCTGTTGTAGAGCGACCGTCTTTGGTGAGAGTGGCGCCAAGGTATTTGAAAACGCCCACTTTTTCAAGCTGTTGCCCGTTCATGTAGATTTCAGCATGGGTGTTGGTTGTGCTGTTGACCAGGACTTTGCTTTTTTCTGTGCTCACTTCCATTCCATATGCACCTGCCCTTTCTTCCAGTCTCTTTGTCAGGTCTTGTAGTTCTTCGTTGCTGCCTCCCATCAGGTCGATGTCATCTGCGAACCTCAGATTATTGATGGTTCTTCCTCCGATGGAGACAGTGGAGTGGAAGTCATGGAGGGTTTCACGCATGATGTTTTCCAAGAAGAGATTGTACAGTACAGGAGATAGCAGGCAGCCTTGACGGACTCGAACTGTGGTCTTGAAGTAGTCCCCTATCTGGTTGTTGAGGAGGACTGCGCTGCTGGCGGTGTTATACAGCGCCTGGATGGTTTGGACGAGACCCTCCTCTATGCCAAGCTTTCTGAGCACCTGCCACAGACCCTTGTGCCACACCCTGTCAAACGCTTTCCTAAAGTCAATGAAGTTGTGGAACAGGTCTCTCTGATGTTGCAGATGTTTCTCCATCAGTATCTGGCAGGTGAAGATCTGTTCTACTGTGCTTCTGCCTGCCCTGAATCCAGCTTGTTCTTCCACCAGGTGTTCTTCCGCCTCTTTCTTCAGTCGATTCAAGATGACTCTGAGCATGATTTTACTGGTGTGGCTAATGAGACTTATTGTTCTGTAGTTCTGGCATTGGCATAGATTTCCCTTTTTGGGCAGGGGGATGATGAGTGATTGAGTCCATTCTGTGGGCCACTGTTTTGTCTCCCAGATCTTCTGAAAAATCGATGTTACTAGAGTGACCAATTCCTTCCCTCCATGTCTGAGCAGCTCTGCTGGAATATTGTCTGCTCCAGGTGATTTCCCTGCCGGAAGGCTGCCGATGGCTTCTTCCACTTCTTCTCTCATCACTGGTAGTGGTGAGGATTCCCTTGATGGTGCTGAGTCCCCTTCAAACAAACTGTCGTCTGGCTGTATAGGGTAGTTGTAAAGTTCTTGGCAGTACTGTGTCCATCTGTTCAAAACAGCAGAGCTTTCTGTCAGCAGCTCGCCTGAGGTATCCTCGATGACTGACGATCTGTTTTGCTGCGTCTTGGTGAGGTTTTTCAGTGTGGTGAAGGCATGTTTGCTGTTTCCCTTTTCCATGCCTTTCTCGATGTTCTCGCACTGGTTGTTGATCCATTGTTCTTTGGCTTCAATCATTTCCTTCCTTACAAGGTTGTTGGTTTTTCGATACTGTGTGGCTTGTTCAGGGCTGGAATTTTTCGTCTTCTTCAGTGATCTTCTTTTGTAGCAGAGGTCAAGGATGTCGTTTGAGATCCATGCTTGGTGTTTCTTCCTCTGTCGCCCAAGTACCTCCTCTGCTGTTTCGTGGACTGCCTCATTGAAGCTGTTTGTGAGGTCGTTGATGTCACTGTCCAGGAGGTTGAGTGCCGCCAACCGCCCACCGAGCTGTGCCTGGAATGCCTCTTCTATCTCTGGTCTTTTAGCTTCTCCAGGTCAAACTTGATGCGTGGCTGCGCAGAAATTCAGCTGATGTACTGAATCTGAAAATGATGAATGAACTTTTTTCTGCATTGGGTCGGATGACGCTTGTCTTTTGTCACAAGTGCATCTTTATGACCCGTCCTCTCCCACCCACCCACCCCCCTCCTCCCTCTCTCTCTCTCACTGAGTTACTGTTATCTGTACAGGTGTGTAGATAGGGTGTGACTGGCATCCTTTTCTTTTACCTATATAACTCCTATCTCCACTATCATCCCTTCTCCACAAAATCCACCTGTTCATGAAATGGGGCTTATGGAAAGATTCAACTAGAGCGTATAATTGATATCCTTTTTCCTCACCCTCTTTCTTTCCTGTCTATTCAAACATGTTTTATAATTTTCTGACGACACATCTTTCGATTCTTACTTGAAGATATGACAGCCATAATAAAGCCCCTCTGTGGTTGGTCAGGCAAAAAAAGACAAACAAAAAAATCCCGCACTGAATCAAATCTTCTTTCCTCTTCATCCTTTTTTTCTTATTGGATCATCATATTCACTTGCCCAGAACACAGAATACGAGTTGTGTTCTGAAACTCTGTTCTTTGTGGTCTGCTGTCTGTGTTTGTGAACTGGTAAAAGGATTCCAGGAACTGTCCGCATCTGTCTGATGGGGGCATCTTTATAACCTTCTTGCTGTTGTGTTCTGAGATAGCACAGTCCCTCACACAGTTCATTATCATTTTTTTTTTAAAAAATTTTTAAAACACTGAATGACTGTAAGAAGAGTAAGCAAGGCCAGAGAGATCTGACAGAAATTCCAGTAATAATAACAAAACAGTTGCCCCCAAGTCACCATCCACTTACAAAAACACCCTATCTCACCTCCAAAAGCTGCATGCAGTTCTTAATTTACAACATAGCCAGTATGACCTAATTAAAACTTTGGGAATTGGAATATTGTAATTTTTTTTCAGGCATGTGTAAAACTCAAAATAGAGAAGTAAACCATCAGCTTGCATTTGTTAACAGACAGGTGAGACACAGAACATTAAATATATCAAAATTTGGAAAGAGAGGGGGTCAGATACTGCCAAGGACACAGACAAAAAAGAGTACGGACTAGACACAATGCATTTCGACCTCTTGGGTACGTCTTCTTCAGGCGAAAACAAATGACATTCAGGACAGTGACCAGAAGAACATGGAACCACTTAGCTTCTCCTGTTCGTCTCAAGATCAAAAAATATTCTGGCATGTGTAAAATCACAATTAGAGAAGTAAATCATGTGTAAAACCACAATTAGAGAAGTAAACTTTGGTAAAACTCAAAATTAGAGAAGAAAAATCTGTGTAAAAACTCACAATTAGAGAAGTAAATCAGTGTAAAACTCACAATTAGAGAAGTAAATCTGTGTAAAACTCACAATTAGAGAAGTAAATCATGTGTAAACTCACAATTAGAGAAGTAAATCTTTTTTGATTTTGAGACGAACACGAGAACTAAGTGGTCTGTCCTGTACGCTGTTTGTCTGTGTCCTTGGCGTATCTAACCCCCTCTCTTTCCAAATTTTGCTTCGTTTTCCGCCCTCAGTCACCCCGTTTTGAAAATTAAATATATCAGAAATACTTTAAATTAGTAAACATATGAAGTTTGAAACATGGACACAACTGCTTTAAGCTTCCTTACCGGGGTAGCTATCACCTTCTCAGATCATCCAGTTTCGAAAGTCTCGGACAAACTCGGCAGGGTTGGTTCCTTGGCGTCTTCAGCCTGTTTCTCAAGGTGGTCTAAGCGTGCCTTCAAATCCTTCCCCAAATCTGCAGCAGAGCTGCTCCTGAGACAGACTGCACAAGGTTCCCAATGGTGGAAGGGGTCTGCGTCAAGGTTGCCCGAGTCTTGTCCAGTGCTCCCGGGGACTTCAAGACGATGCCCCTCCTCTGCTTGTATGTTCCGTTGAAGTTCTGACGATGTGTGTCCAGCATCTGCGTAGGTCATCGAACTTGTCGTTGACCTTCTTGCGCAGGATCCTGAGTGGTATTTTTGCATTTTGACCTGAATAATTCCCAACAAAAGGAAAAGTCGGATGTTGTACATTTTGCACATTTATATAGTTAAATGTAAATCATAAAAGGCATGATGCTTAATTTCAGCAATTATTAAGTCAGTTATTTATTAATTATTCAATGAAAATGATCCTATTCACAAAAATGTTCATCTAATGAAATTCCCACTTTTGAAGCAAGTCTAAATGGGGACAATTGTAATTTTACTGCTTGTGGCTGAATCAAATCACAATTACATGCACTGTAGTTGTCCCCACTCTCCCACAGAGCTGCCAGGGCCTCACATGTAGCAGTTTGTCATCTTAGGGGCAGCATTCCTCATTTACACATAGCACTCCAATCTAAGTCTGTCTCAACAGCACTTTCAGACACACTTTGGTAGCATTCCACATTTATACATAGCACCCAATTTTAAGTCTGTCCCAACAGCACTTTCAGACACACTTTGGGTAGCATTCCACATTTATACAAAAGCACTCCCAATGCAGTATCTTAAGTCTGTCCAATGGCACTTTCAACACACTTTGGGTAGCTTTCCCCACATTTAAACCTAGCACTCCAATGCAGTATCTTAAACCTGTTGACTGCCCTTGCACGAAGGGAGTTCGTGGTGGTTTCGGGAAGGCTGTGTGCCGCACATCAAACGCCGTTCAAGGTAATTTCATCATCAAAATTCGTGATTTAAAGAAGGAAGGCAAGAAGAAAGAATGGTGTAAACGGTTGAGGGACCCTAAAGGACAGTTCCTTCCCTTGCACGGGTCAGTGACTGACTGCCACGCGCTGGTTCGGACCGTGAATTTCCCGGGAACTTTCGGATGATCATTCTCATTTCAAGATGGCGGGGTCAAGCAGGCAGTTCATTCAGGCATCCCGCTTCAAGCGTTATAATGCTCTAAAAGTGCTTCAAGAAGTTATTCCAGACTGAAAGCGATGACGAAGACTTCAGAGAAGCGGAAGAAAGCGATTCGGAGGAGGAAGAAAGTGTTTCACAATCAGCACCACCCCCTGTTATCGGAGATTGGTGTTGATGACAAGCTGATCACGACTTCGAACCGAGCGACACCGGCACAAGTGGGGCCGAACAAAGAGTTATGAGCCAATTCCGTCTGCGTCGACTCCCCCCCCTCCTCTTGTGAGAGGTCGGGGTGGAGTCGAGGAAGGGAAGGGGTTTAGGACAACGGCGAGGGTCCAGTGTGAGGGGGCGTGGCAGATAAAGAGGGCGTGGCACTCGTCCGTCTCTACTTGTTTCAGAACAACTGATGCAGTGTTGATCACCCAAATCCCGACATTCCCTTCATGGGTGATCCGGGCATCAAGGTCAGCGTCAAAAATTTTCAAGCCTGTCAACTTCATGGAGTTATTTTTCAATGGAGACCTGATCAACCACCTGGTCATCCAATCCAACCTCTAAGCTGACCAGCTCCTGGAGACCAATCCCCCAAACTGCGGAATTTTGCAGGGCCAATCAGTGGGAGAAGGGCGACAGCACAGAAATGAAAGGGTTCCTTGCTTGGGCTGTTGATGGGCATTGTGAGATTGCCTGCCATAGATCTGTACTGGTCCAAAAAAGTGCTGTATCGGCATACCAGTCTTCAGTTTGGTCTTTCCAAGGAACCCATTCCAGGTAAAGGGTTTTACAAGTTTTCCTTTCTCTTTCTCCCACCTTTCCTCACCACCTCTCACACCCCCCCCCTGTCTTCTCTTTAATAACATTACAAGTACAGATGCTGATGATGATGAGAGAAAGAAAGAGAGAGGTGTGTGTGGTGTGTGTGTGGGTGTGTGGTGTGTGTGGGGTGGTGGGGTTTGGGTGTGTGTGTGGTGTGTGTGTGTTGGGTGGTAGGGTGTGTGTGTGTGTGTGTGGGTGTGTGGTGTGTGTGTGTGTGTGTGTGGTGTTTGTGCATAGTGTGTGTGTATGGTGCTTTTGCATGGGTGCTTGTACGTGTGTGTGGGTGTGGTGTTGTGTGTGTGTGTGTGTGGGGGGTGGTGTGTGTGTGTGTGTGTGTGTGTGTGTGTCCAACTGTGTGTCAGTCCAACTATAATTTTAATTTTAATTTCAGATAATCCTACAATGCTGCACTTCAATAACAACACGAAGATGCCAGCTCACACTAGGCTATACAGAGCTGCCAAGCACTGGCACTTCATGACAAACCCCTGTTTCCCGCCAACGATGAGAAGGCACAGCACCCACGAAAAAAAAACCTGAAGGATGCCACAAACGCATGAAGTACCAAAGTTATATTCTTTCTTTCTTCTTTCTTTCTGCGTACGCAGGCTGATACTCCTGCGGACACTCCCTGTATAGCCAGCAGTGGAGTTTGTGTGTATGACCCTTTTTTATCCCGCCATTAAGGCAGCCATACTCCATCTTTGGGAAGGTGCATGCTATGTGTCACGTGTCATCCATACCAACGGCCAAACTGGGCCTTCTCTTCCGAAAGTTGGTGATGGGGTTTTACGTGTGTGCAAGATTTATGCGTGCATTTACACACGGAACCTCGGTTTATAGTCTCATTCGAGGACTATATGGGGAATGGAGTCCAGAACCAATGTTAACTCCGAGGAAAAATTCCCCTATACCGAAATTCCCAACCCGCAAACCCAGGATCACGAGTCCGGCGCTCTACCAACTGAGCTATTCCGGCCTCCCAAAGTTATATCAAACAGCACAAAGAAAAAGCACAACACAAAAAGTAAAATTATAGACCAGCCGCCGTGGCGAAGTGGTTAGCGTCACGAACTCCCGGCTGGGGAGGTCGTGGGTTCGAATCCCATCAAAGTCATGTGGTTTTTCTGCCCCGACCGGGTCCCCACCCAAGGGTTTAGTTGCTGCGGACTCAGTTGGGAAGACTGGGACCCACACAGTCGAGTTTCATCCACTTAATGGATGCGTTTCTGAGAGTGTTGCTCAAATTTCCTGACCAACACTGCAGGGGCCTGTATCTCTCAGGCCTGGTTGACGCCGGGATATATTATGAAAGGAAGCTAGAGTACAGCCCCTTTATGTAGTCTCAGACCGAAATGGAAATCCGTTAGCATCAAACTTGATCATCCTCATTCTCATTGATCGCATTTAAAAAAAAAATGTCTCAAATTCTGTGGCCCTTCAGCCCTGCTCTCATGGTGACCTCAATTTCGATGTCCTCTCCACGTCTGTGCCTGGTTTTGGTTTCCGTCGAGGTCACCGGGATCGGGGAGTCCATGGGGTCTGTCGGTGGCGGACGTGGGTGGCGCCCTCCGGGGAGAGCTCACCCACGCCGGGTCCGCGACTAAGCAATTATTGTCGTCAGTAGGGCTTAGTAGGTGGTGTCCTGCGTATGTTAGATCAGAACAGGGGCCACTGAACACCACCGAAGTGACTCGGCAGCAGTGCAGGTCTCCTCCGGTGGGTTGCCTCTTAACGACTTGACATTGAGTGCTCCCTGTGGATTGCTGGTGCAGGGGCTGCGGCGGGGGGCCCACCGGCTGTGGCTGTGGACGGGGGGGTCGGAAAAGAGCACGTGGGGGCACTGCCTCTGGGGGTGGCTCAGAGGTTGGGACAGCAAAAAAAAAAAAAAAAAAAAAAAAAAAAAAGTAAATTAAAATCCAGTCTGGCTGTGTAAGCATAATAAAGCATGAAAGTAACATCAGCACAAGAATCACGCAGTACTCGTGTCAGCAACTGCCAGAGCGCTGTTCCCACGCTCCGCCTTTCACTCCACAGCGGGGAAGGTCACAGCATGGGGTCATCAGCAGTGCATGGAAGCCAGAAAGTAAAGAGAGCGATTTTTCATCTGGGCCAGATGGCTGTGAGCTCAGAGTGATCCATCCTACGACCGCCTCTTCAAGATCAGGCCGATTTTGGACCATCGCACGAGAGGTTCCAAGAGCTGTATGAGCCAAGCAGGGATGTCTGTGTTGATGAAAGCCTACTTCTTTGGAAAGGTAGGCTGATCTGCAGGCAGTACATTCCTCTGAAGCATGCCACGTTTGGCATAAAAATAAATCTCTGGTGTGAATCTGACGGCGGTGTCAAAAGAAGTGGTGGCTACTGCTATCCCTTCAAAGTGTATGCGGGCAAGGATGACCCCATCAACGAGGAGACACCTGTACTGGATGCAGTGCAGGCCAACAGTCCTGACCTCACCACCAGTGAAAAGATTGGTGCTGTTGCTGATGGCTCTACTCCTGAACAAGGGCTACCATGTCTACACCGACAACTGGTACAGCAGCCTCAGGTTGTTCTTGTACCTAAGGGAGAAGAACACCCTGCATGCGGCACTGTGAGGGAGAACCAGGGCATCCCAGAGCAGCTCCATGGAGTTCAGCTGGACTCGGGGCCATCCGCTGCACTTGTGTGGTGTGCAAAACAGCAGCCACCAGGTGCCACAGCACCAAGGCGGTGCACCTGCTGTCAACAGTCTGTCATGACCCAGAGCTCGGTTTGTGTGACGTGGCATCAAAGATAGAGAAGGAGGCGGTGGAAGGAGGGAGAACGTGACACACCCAGGAACATGTCTTATAGTTTATTTGTTTGGCGTTTCACGGACGCCCTGTTGGTTGGTAAGGCAGAACTTCCGTGCGTTAAACGCCGGGGGTTGAGCGAATGTCAAACCCAGAAACCTGTGGCGTCGCGTTTCGTCCCGTGCAGTGTGTGTTGTCTTGTGCACATGCAGTCATGTTGAGTGAGTGTCCGTATTCTACCCGCAGGTGCACAGGGCGCGCTAATTCAGTTCCGTCTCTGGCTGGGTGTCAAGCAGGACTCTTGGCATTGGGTCTTTCGGACCTGAGGGGTGTGGTTTTCGGGAGGCTGTTTCCGGCCCACCAAGTGGAGTCTCTGTTCTATGTAAAAGTGGGTCACAATTCAGATCAAGGTGCGATTCTGGTGACGCCATGTAAATGTATGTGTAAGGGTGTATCAGTGTGTGGCGCCTCCCTATGTTGTTGTTCGTTCAAGGTTCTCGGGTGTGTCGTTTTCGTTAGTGCCACCGCTTCCAGTGTGGATGAGCAGCACCCGGTGTTGACCAGACGTCTGGGCTGATGTGACGGTCTGAGGGGCCGACCCAGGCGGAGCTGACCAGGCGGAGCTGACCCAGGCCGACCCAGGCTTGCAGCCCTGCCGCAGTTGTGGGCGTGCTAGGAAGTGCGCGCGCCTGTGTTTGGTGGTGGTGCAGACTCATCACTACTGTTACATCCCATCTTTGGGCAGCTGATTTCCAGGGCGTTACTCGGCTGGTGTCTTTAGGCTATGATTGCGGTTTATGCATTTATAACCTTCGACTACTTATTTTCCAACTCTTCAACCTATGGTGTTTTCATCGTCTTCTGTATCGTCGTCTTCATCGTCTTTGTCTGCGTTTACTCCGTCATCAACGGTGTGGTAAGCAAAAACAGATCAACTGAGCAATTTGTGCGCCCACAAGCTCCCAGCGTGCCTAGTTTGAGATTGTGGGATTTCACCTGGACATGCATCTGATACACAATAAGTTGTTGACTCATATGGTTTGTGGGGGTCATTTCGTGAATTTTGGGTGCATCATAAAAAATTTTGAAGTGGCCATTATTGGGTCAAGAGTTGTGCGCCTTGTTGGTCACCAGGGGGTGGTTGCTTGGCAGCCTGGTTTTGATGTATGTTGCTTGTTGTTGGATATTTTGTGTTGTATACTTTTAAATTTGGGGAGGGTCTATCGTGCAGCATGGTGGTGTGTACTGTTGATGTTGGGGGGTCTATCGTGCAGGATGGTGGTGTGAGCATGATCGTCAGCGTGTCGTATTTAATAAATATATTGTTTTTGTTAACGTTGTGTGGGTGTGTTGTATAAGAGGGGCGGTTTTAGTTAGGTGTTTTCCCTTCAGACCTTGGCGCGTCTGACACAGTCCATGGCCACACAGAACACCATCTAAGATTGGGGACAACGGGGATCACCAGGCATCCAGAGGCATCCTCACAGTACAATAAGAATATGTTGGAGTGGCCAAGCAAGACCGTTGTTCCACCCACATGACTGTACCGCAAGTCCATAAAATGGACAAAAAGCTGTTTTTTTCATTTTCTGCAGGTAGCACATACAACCTTCTTTCTGCAAAAGGGGACAGGACAACTCACGCAAGTCATTGCTGCCTTTCTAGAGGCACTCATCTGTTCAGGATTGGCCAGACCAGATTCCAGGGGTAGGGGAAAACAAGTCAGATGATGAAGTGCTCTGACAGCCAGGCCTTCATGGATTCTGTTCCTCCAACACCGAAAAAAGCACTGACCAATGAGACCCTACAAGGTGTGTCCCAAGAAGGGGAGAGGCCTGACACCTGCTATTGCTGCAAGTTCTGTCATATGGACTACCACACCAAGTTCTTTAATATTGGCAGTACTGGGGATCCTGATCCTTCGGGCAACAGGTTCTGGGGGTTTGTGGTGTGTCTTGCAACACCAGTGTATTTTTCAGTAATTAGTGTGCTTTCATCATCTGTCGTGTGGGTTTTTGTAGCTCACTTCTTTTCTTTAGTAGTCTTTTTTGTTTTTGGGTGGGGTTTGGTTTTTTGCAGTGTTTTACGTATTACCTTCTGTGGTGATGGCTTTTCATCACTCGCATTTAGTTCAAAAGTGAACCAAACTAAAATAATTATTTTATTTTATGTGAAAGAAAACAGAAAATAAATTGGAAGTTACACTGAGTCTTGGTAGTGTTATTTCATCTCTGCTAATATAAACAAGACCAACTCCCAGGGGTTTGCAAGATGTGCGGGACTGATGCTGTGGATTAATGTGCGTTTCCCCATCTTCTTTCCCGCTTTACTGGACTGGAGTCCCCTCTAGATATGGGTTGCAAACAACATTTTATGCATTGTCAAGCTTTATTGTGAATACAGTGTTTGTCCTGAAGTTCAAAGGATCTAACACCAGTTTTTGTGGTATTTCATTGTGATTTAGTGCTATATTTTGTTTATGTTCTGAAAGTGTCTGTTTTTCAAAACAAAATTCATCTTTATATATATTTTTGGTCTACTTATTACAAACAAAATCAAACTATTGTGATAATGGCTTTTAGACAAGGATATGACAAGAACATTTTCCCAAGTATCTAAGATGCATGTCAAGAATTGAAAGAGCAGAAGCCGTATTAGTGAACTACCTAAAAAAAACAAAATCGTGTCCCTTGATACCTGGTGTCATGTGACGTAGCCTCACATCAAGGCATGTGACGCCCATCACATGTAGTTTAGTGATATGAATCATTTCCCCATGCCACTACTAAAAAGGAAGAATTTTCATGTGTTGACTAGTGTAGGGGGCGTCCCCAAATAATGGTGAGAATGACTCATTAAAGAAAAAACGTGGTCATTGGGTGAAAGTGACCACTGAGAGATAGTTTAAAAAGGCTGGTAAGGTGCTGGTCATGTGTTTTGAACACTGAGTATGCACTCAAAAGGAGGGGAGGAAAGAACAGTTTTGGGCCCAGCAGATGGCCTAGAGACTCAAACCCTGTCAGGAGGGCTGGTCCTCATTGCTGCCCAGTCATTACCGGGTGGCCATAGATAGTTGGGGAAAGCTACAGGGGAAAACCAAAAGAAAAGAGAAAGAAAGAATTCATAATTAAATTGGAGGAAGCGGTTACTTACACGAACCTTATTCGTGTTTCAGCCCTTCGCCCTTCACCTTTCACTCTTCACCCCGTGAGGTGGTTAAAGAGGGCCCATGGTGTGGGGAACACACCGGTGTTCAGCCCAGCAATTAAAGACTCCAGGAGAGAGTTGGAACTCACATCTCTCCAGTAAAAAGGAGAATTCGAGGGAGGGGAAAGTCGGAACTCATACCTCAGTGACGGGAGAATTCAAGGGGCGATACGATGTCTGAGAGAGACAGGAATCATGACATTATGGAGTCTTATATCTGATGCAGGCATGGCATCAATGATTACAGGAGTTATTTATTCTCCTGTCTGGATTTTGGGCTAAGGTATTGTGAAGGCCATGACTTTATAGAATCTTGAATGAATTAGTTTATCTCTCAGTGTAAAGAGGATACATTTTATAAATCTGTTTATAAATTGTTTGATGTGATTTAGTAAAGTGTTTTTCCAGAAGGAGAGGGGGAGAAGAAAAAACATTCGGTAGTGCGCCCTTTTGGTTGATTGGAAAATTGCGTGTTCGTATGGAGAAAATGCTGTATGAATGCATGTTTTGCAAAAGTGACAGTGTGACACCGGATTGTACTGTACCCAGAAATACATAGATTAACATACAAAACAAAAACTGTGGGTTGTAAATCCACTACCAGATATTTATACAGGTGTTCAGTAACATTTAAAACCATTTTTCTGGTTTTTTTTTTGTTTTTGATTTGCTGCTGGTGGTTATGTATGTTTGCAAAATATATCTTTTCTTTTAAAAGTTGAATTAAAAGATATTATTATGCTCGGGAATCAAAAAAATCAAATCATATGGGATAGTATAGCCCTGGGTAAAAGAAGAAAACATGCCAAAAATCTAAGAGATATCTCCACAAATAAATGAACACTGATCAAATTAGTGAACTACCACAAAAAGTAAAATTTTTGCTCTGGCACACAGAAGTACAAATCTGATATAAAATAGTGGCAGTAAAAGAAATCAAGTCTGTCTCAACGGTACTTTCAGACACACTCTACTTCCACACACGACATATCGCGGACTAGGAACAGGGAAATCTCACTAATTATCCCACAGTTTTGACTTCTCTACAAAAAATCAAAATGGCCCAACAACGAAACCAATCAATAAAGGGACAAACAAAAAAATCAATCATCTCTACTGGTTTTTTAAATCAAAATGGCCAATAACAAAACCAATCAATGAGCGGCAAACAAAAAAATCAACCATCTCTACTTTTTTTTTATTCTGCTTCTTCTTCCCATTCTTCCTCCATTCATCGAACATGTCACTGACCTTCTTGACAGCTATTTTGACAGGATAAGTCAACAATCTAAAGATCTGCTTTTCTTGATTCGTTTAAACTGCTACCAGGTCTGTGAGACACTGTCATTTGTTTTTCAGTAATTTTTTTTTCATGTTTGTTTTTGGGTGTGGCATTTCATTACATGTCCATCACTATCAATGAAATTACAGCATGCTACTCCAAAAGCCTAGCACTTGGCACTCTGAAATCATAAAAGGGGAAAAATTACAAGGTATAGTTCTCCAACACTATTAATATTAACTTCTCATCTAAATTTCTCACCTGGTTTGCCAGTTTTGCTTCCTTAAGCTTCAGTTCTGGGAAATTGCTGAACAAGTTCTGGCCCTTTGGTCTTTCTCCCGACTGCCATCTTCTTGTCTGCACAACTTTCAGACTGGTATTGCCACACAGAAAGCAGATGACCTCCTGGTGTTCGGGACAGTACAGCTCGGGCCCGTCTGTCAGGATGAGTCTTGCACATCACAGGCCGAGTCTCCCCCAGCTTCTCAAGGTCAGGCTGTCCAGGTTCTCAGGTGAATGCATTTAGATAAAGGACTCTTCTTGTGATACCTCACACAATCTGTGCAGAGTTTGATACCCACAAGGGAAGCAGTACGACCTTTGGGGCGAACATCATTTTCACAAAATGCTGCAGATGTGAGGTCCTTTCAGGACTTGGTGGCTCTCCACTAGTACTGCTGTGTACAAATCGGTCGGCCAGAGCGTTCCACCTCAGAGGCCCGGTCTGCTGGAGCCAAACCCGAGGAGGGGGAAGGGAGACAATGCGGCCCGGCAGAGTGGGCAGGTTGGCTTGTGGCCCCTCTTTGTTACCCATGACAGCACACACTTCTGGCACACCAGGTGACCACAAGGCAAGATCTTAGGATCAATGTAATCTTCATGGCACACCCGGACACTCATAAAGACATGAACCATCTGCAATCACATGACAACAAAAATGCCTTTAGTGTGACAGTTACCTCAAAAAAAAACTTCAATCACAGGTAATCGAAAATCAAGGGAAGGAGTGCAGGGAGTTAAAGTTGTAATACTTCACTAGCTAGATTCAGGAAGATCTATCAATATACAACATGTACGGCCTCCAGATCTAGGCAAATATATATTTCATTAATTATGATCTTAAAAAACACACTTGACAGCAAAGCAATGAGAATGGATTTTAGATCATGAATCACATCCAATAGTACATCTTAAATAATTTGACATAAGCAAAAATAGCAGAATGATACAATAACGAGTTTTTAATTCAGTGCAGTCTGAACCAAACTCAGGGCTGTAGTACTGTAATTTAGAGATGATAAATCAAACTACCTGATTTAAATGACTGGTGGTTGATTTTAACGTGGTGACAGCCCTGATGTGGCCCCCTTTCGGTCGGTGGGCTATAAGCAACATTTTTCTTATCTTATCTTATCTTACCTGATTGATATACAAACAGGACACAGATTAGGTAGTAGAAAGGACAAAGGGCTTATGCTTATTGTGGGGACAGTTCAAATTTTTAACGACCATTGCTTCAATGTTTCTATCAAGTATGTCACTGGGCCATTGGTCACCACACCATGGTGAAGCAGGTAGTTTGAAACAGGCGTCCGCTATGACAGCTGTAGTGAGTGGAGCATGCATTTGGGTTTGATGCATAAACATTATTGGGCAGACATATAGTTCACTGTTCAATGTTCGTTGTTCAACTTTATTGCCCAGGCCACACATGGCCTTTTCGGGGCTGTCAACGCGTATGGAAAAAAAGGTAGTCTGATTCAGCAAAAGAAACAACTAGAACATATTCACATGATTCTGATGTGGCCCTTTGCGGTCGGCTGGGCTATAAGCAACATTATCTTATCTTACATGAAAATGATAGCATGATCCGGAGGCTGGAATAGCTCAGTTCGTGATCCTGGGGTTACGGTTCGAATTTCGGTACAGGGGGGTTTTTCCCTCGAGTTAACATTGGTCTGACTCCATTCCCCATACAGTCTTCAACTGAGACTATAAACCGAGGTTCCATGTGTGAACGCCGCACCAAAAATAATAATATAGTAATAATAATAATAATTTAAAAATGAATACTTTTATAGCGCCTATTCTAGGCTAAGGCCAAGCTCTAAGCGCTTTACAATCAACTCTTGTTTACACAATGGGCTGCCTACCTGGGGAGTGCCGACTGAAGAGCTGCCAGCTGGCGCTTCATTCAGTCGTTTTCCCGTGTCATTTCCCGTCAGTATCGTTCAATATCGATCTCTCATTTTCCTTTTCTTTTGTTCATTCTTTCCATTTTCACGCAGGGTGCATGCTATGTGTAATGCGTCATCCATACCAATGGCAAACTGGCCCACTCTTCCGAAGTTGGTGATGGGATTTTATGTGTGTGCAAGATGTTATGCGTGCGTTCACACACGGAACCTCGGTTTATGTCTCATTCGAAGGACTGATGAAAATGGAGTCAGAAAACCCAAAGTTAACTCCGAAGGAAAAATCCCCCTGTACCGAAACGCCCCGGCGGAGGTTCGAACCCGCAACCCCAGGATCACCAAAATTACGAGTACGGCGCTCTACCAACTGGCATTTTTGCACACACGTAAAATCCCCCTCACCAACTTTCGGAAGAGAAGGCCTGTTTACTGTTAGTATGGATGACATATTTAAAATAGCATGCACCTTCCCTGAAGATGGAGTATGGCTGCCTTAATGGTGGGATAAACAACGGTAAAACATGATAACTAATCTGATGAGATCCTCATGGATGAAAAACTCTGTAGTATTAAGAATGCCAAGCAATACCAACTCACATGAAATACATCTACGAAAGTGGTGAAATCATGGCAGATATTTTTCAAGATTCAGGTGAATGCAAACGCTGAAGCCTGTCAATTTGCAGTGATTGTTATGTTCAAAAATAATAAGGCAGGTGCAACTTTTCAGCAATGAAACAACACAGGATGAAACAACAGTTAAGGCAGATTTCAACAGATGCTGGCAAGAGGCGACATTAGTTTAAGGACATGGCATTCTTCTACATAACATTCTGACAGTGCAGGAGAGATTCAGAAGAAATCCTGCCATCCAGTTGCTTGATACAAACCGGCTATGTATAAATAGCAACTGTTAAACCACATAGCAGTTATCATCAAAAGTTAAATTCAGATTACCGTCATCGTTGGTGACTTCCTTGGTAACTGAAATTTCAGCATCCTGTGCTTCTGGCTGATCAACCAAATTTTCCAGTCTGAAAATACATGGGGCGATTGTTTCTTTCAGAGATTATTCTTCATATATATCACAAATTAATTCCTGACATGATTTTAAAATTTAAAAAGTTACATGTCCACACACTCACACACACACACCACACACCCCACCACACCCCCACACAACACACACAATAAAAAACGTTGCCAAAGCATACTGATTATGCTATGGACCACGACTGGAACTATGGAAGATCCCCGGTTGAGAATCTTATCAGAACCTGACTAAAACTACAGGATTTATCTGACCCTTGATGACCCCTGTCCCTCCTAAACTCAGTGCTTCCCCTCTCCTCATGTGAACTGTAAAAGGGTCAGATGGGATGATCATCTCATTGTTTAAATCTGGTTGATGTAGGAGTACATTTTCAAACTGAAAGTTATTAAAGGAAGCAAAGGCCTTAATTAAGACTTCACTCGTTAGCATCGCTGTCATCATCATCAGTGAGATCACTAACAAGACAAAATCTTGAAGGCTGTGATCCCCCAAACCCTGCTCTCACAGTGACACAGCCCGTATTTTTTCCCCTCCACGCCTATGTAGGGATCAAATCATGTCAGCGTTTGGTGTTGGCTCAATCTGTCAATGCACAGGGCTGATTTTTCCCCTCCTCTCTACTAGTACTAGGTCTGAACTGTTGTTTCCGAGTGGTAGTCTTTTTTTCTTCTTCTTCTGTGTACACAGGCTGATACTCCTGCGGACACTCCTCTATAGACAGAGGTTTTAATCCCATCTGCTACAAAGGAGTGAGTTT
>CM031621.1:57215608-57253999 GCA_018398815.1 Conus ventricosus
ATTTTGTTTGTGTCAGATGGTCACATTAAGTGGGAAGGAGAGAGGCATGAAGATTGACAAGAAGTGTTTGTGTCAGATGGGCACATTAAGTGTGGAAGGAGAGAGGCTGAAATTGTCAATGATGTTTTGTGTCAGATGGTCTACATTAAGTTGGAAGGAGAGAGGCAAAAATTGTAAATGAGTGTTTGTGTCAGATGGCTACGTTAAGTGTGGGAAAGGGGAGAGGCATGAAGATTGTACAATGAGTGTTTGTGTCAGTGGTCTACATTTAAATTTTCTGAGAGCATGTAACATTTAAGGGTTGATCCCAAAGAAGAAAAAAAAAGAGAGCATCCGAATGAGCACCCCCCCCCCTGCCAGTTCCGCTTTGGGGAGACCAATGTCATTCATGATCAGTTCTGGGTAATACGCCTAACCAAAAACCAAAACTACATTTTAGCGAGTTTCGACTTTCACTCCCTTTCCTCCATCTCCCCCTCCTCTCATTCCATTTTTTCACTAATTTTCCCTCACCACCCGCCCAGGCGAAGTGGCAGTTTCATGGACTCCGGGGGGGAGGTCATACGTTAAACCACAAGCCATTGGGGTTTTTCTGTATGGGTTCAAAGGGGAAAACTGGACCCCACAGTCGGTTTTATCCACTTAATGGATGTCATCTCGAAGGAGCTCAAATTTCTGACCAAAACGCATTCTGCACCTCTAGCCTTTGACCCAGGATTAATTTTGAAAGTAAGGTAGAGTACAGCCCTGCCAGCAGTCTCAGCCCAAATGGAAAACCATAAAACCTCCCTCACCCACTTCCATCAAACATACGAAAGTCTCAAATTCGTGGCCCTTCACACCTGCTCCATGGTGACCTCTTTTCAGTGTGGCCTTTGGTTTTTATTTTATCGGGGCACCAAAATCCCCATCAAAGGGGCTGTCAAGGGCGATTGGGGGCGCCCCAGGGGGAGAGTTGCTCCCGCCCGGGCGGACAGGGAATTTTCTGTCAAAGTAGAAGCTTTGTAGGTGGGTTCCCCAAATTTCTGTCATCGTAGGGGGGTTTTTTGGGTGGTGTCCTGCAAATTTCTGTCATCGTAAAGGGGTTTGTAGGGGTGTCCCTGCAATTACTGTCACAGTAGAAGCTTTGTAGGGGGTGTCCCAATTCGTCTCATAGGGGGCTTTGTGGTGGTGGCCCCGCAATTAAATGCATCAAGGGGGCTTTGTAGGTGGTGTCCTGCAATTTCTTCATCAGTAGGGGGCTTTGTAGGGGGTGTCCTCAATTTCTGTCATAGTAGGGGCTTTGAGGGGGGGTCCTGAATTACGTCCTCATAGGGGGGTTTGTAGGGGTGTCCTGCAAATTACGTCTTTAGTAGGGGGGTTTGAGGTATGTCCTGCATTACTTCATCATAGGGGCTTTTTAGGTGGTGTCCTGCATAATGTCATCAGTAGAAGGGTTTGTGGGGTTCCTCAATTACTGTCACCCGAGAAGGCTTTGTAGGAGGTGTCCTGCAATTCTGTCACTAAAGGTTTTTTGGGGTGTCCCCCAATTTCGTCATCAGAGGGCTTTGTAGGGGGGTGTCCTGCAATTACTGTCATCAGTAAAGGCTTTGTAGGTGGGGTCCGCAATTACTGTCATCAGTAAAAGGCTTTTTTGGGGAGTGTCCTGCAATTACGTATCAGTAAAGGTTTTACTGGGGTCCTCAATTTCTGTCATCATAGAAGGGTTTTTAGGGGGTGTCCTGCAAATTTCTGTCTCATAAAAGGGTTTGTAGGAGGTTCCTGAAATTTCTGCATCAGTAAAAACTTTGTAAGGTGTCCTGCAATTTTGCATCAGTAGAAGGCTTTTTAGGAGGTGTCCTGCATTACTGTCACATAAAGGCTTTTGGAGGTGTCCTGCAATTTTGATCAGTAGAAGGCTTTTAGGAGGGGTCATGCAATTACTGTCATCATAGAAGGCTTTTTTAATGGGCCTGCAATTCTGCTCTTTAAAAGGCTTTGTAGGAGGTGCCTGCAATTACGCATCATAGAAGGGTTTTTTAGGGGGGTCCCAATTACTGCATCAGTAGAAGGCTTTGTAGGAGGTGCCTGCAATACTGTCATCAGTAGGGGGCTTTGTAGGAGGGGGCCCGCAATTACGCATCAGTAGAAGGCTTTGTAGGGGGTGTCCTGCAATTTCGTCATCATAGGGGTTTTTAGGGGGTGTCCTGCAATTTCGGGCACGAGAAGGCTTGTAGGTGTGTCCGCAATTATGTCATCGAGAAGGCTTTTTTAGGGGGTGCCTGCAAATTCTGTCTCGTAGAAGGCTTGTGGGGTCCTGCAAATTCTGTCATTGTAGAAGGCTTTGAGGGGGGGTCCTGCAATTTCTGCATCGTAAAGGCTTTGTAGGGGGTGTCCTAATTACGTCATCAGTAGAAGGCTTGTAGGTGGTGTCCCCCAATCGGGATCAGTAGAAGGGTTTGTAGGTGGTGTCCTGCAATTTTCTGTCATCATAAAGGCTTTGAGTGGTGCCTGCAAATCTGTCATCAGTAAAGGCTTTTTTGGGGTGTCCCGCAATTACGTCCTCAGTGAAGGCTTTTTAGGGGTGTCCCGCAATTACGTCATCTTTGAAAGGCTTTTTAGGGGGTGTCCCGCAATTACTGTCTCAGAAAAGGCTTTGTAGGTGGTTTTCCTGATTACTGTCATCAGTAAAGGGTTGTATGGTGTCCTCAATTACGTCATCAGTACAAAGGGTTTGTAGGAGGTGTCCTCAATTATGTCACAGTAAAGGCTTTTTAGGAGTGCCCGCAATTTCTGCATCATTTGAAGGCTTTTTAGGGGGTGTCCTGCAATTCTGTACAGTAAAGGTTTGTAGGGGGTGGCCTGCAAATTACTTCAATTTGAAGGTTTTAGGTGGTTTCCCAAATTTCTGCTCATAAAGGGTTTGCAGGTGGTGTACCGCAATTACGTCACATAAGGCTTTGTAGGGGGTGTCCCCGCAATTTCTGTCATCTAGGGGCTTTGTAGGAGGGCTCCCGCAATTACTGTCATCATAGGGGGTTGTAGGTGGTTCCTGCAATTTTTTGTCATCAGTAGAAGGGTTTGTAGGTGGGTCCTGCAATTACTTACAGTAGGGGGCTTTTTGGTGGTGTCCTGCCAAATTTCTGTCTATAAAGGCTTTTTAGGAGGGGTTCCCGCATTACTGTCTCATAGGGGGCTTTTTATTGTTCCCCGCAATTCTGTCATCAGTGGGGGTTGTAGGTGGTGTCCCGCAATTTTTTGTCATCAGTAGGGGGCTTTTAGTGGTGTCCTGCAAAAACTGTCATCAGAGGGGCTTTTTAGGTGGTGCCTGCAATTTCGTAACGTAGAAGGCTTTTTAGGGGGTGTCCTGCAATTACTGTCATCAGTAGGGGGGGTTTGTAGGGGTGTCCCGCAATTACTGTATCTAGAAGGCTTTGTAGGTGGTGTCCGCAATTACTGCATCAGAGAAGGCTTTGTAGGTGGTTCCTGCAATTACTTCATCAGTAGAAGCTTGAGGTGGTGTCCGCAAACTGTATCAGTAAAGGCTTTGTAGGGGGTGTCCCGCAATTACTGTCACAAGAAAGGGTTTTTAGGTGGGGTCCTGCAAATTACTGTCATCATAGAAGGGTTTAGGTGGGTCCTGCAATTACTGTCTCGTAGAAAAAGGGTTTGTAGGTGGTGCCTGCAATTACTGATCATAGAAGGGTTTGTAGGTGGGTCCCCGCAATTATGTCTCATAAAGGGTTTGTAGGGGGTGCCGCAATTACTGTCATCAGTAGAAGGCTTTGTAGTGGGGTCCCGCAATTATGTCACAGTAGAAGCTTTGTAGGGGTGTCCTGCAATTACGTCATCAGAGAAGGTTTGTAGGTTTGGGCCCGAATTCGTCACAGTAAAAAGGGTTTTTAGGGGGTGTCCCGCAATTTCGTTCAAGAAAGGGTTTGCAGGGGGGCCTGCAATTACTGTCTCATAGAAGGGTTTGTGGTGGGTCCTGCAAATACTGTCATCATAAAGGGTTTGTAGGGGGGGTCCTGCAAATTTCGCATCAGTAAAGGCTTTGTAGGTGGTGTCCCCGAAAACTGTCATCAGTAGAAGGCTTTTTAGTGGGGTCCTGCAATTACTGTATCAGTAGAAGGCTTTGTAGGTGGGTTCCCCGCAATTCGTCATCAGAAAGGCTTTTAGGGGTGTCCGCAATTATGTCATCGTAGAAGGCTTTGTAGGGGGTGTCCTGCAATTTCTGTCACGTACAAGGGGTAGGGTTCCCGCAATTACTTCATCAGTAAAGGCTTGTAGGGGGTTCCTGCAATTACTGCATCGGAAAAACTTTGTAGGGGTGTCCCCAATTACTGTCATCATAAAAGGCTTTGTAGGGGTGTCCGCAATTTCTGCATCATAAAGGTTTTTAGGTGGTGTCCTGCAATTACTTCACAGTAGAAGGCGAGGGGTGTACCGCTTTTCTTTCAGTAGAAAGGGTTTTTAGTGGTGTCCCCAAATTTCTGTCATCATAGGGGGCTTTGTGGGGGGGTCCTGCAAATTTCGTCCAGTAGGGGGGTTTGTAGGTGGGGTCCCGCAATTTCTGTCATCAGTAGGGGGGGTTTTAGGGTGTCCTGCAATTTCGTCATCGTAGGGGGCTTTTGGGGGTGTCCGCAATTACTGCATCATAGGGGCTTTTTAGGGGGTGTCCCGCAATTTTCTGTCATCAGTAGGAGGGCTTTGTAGGGGTTTTCCTGCATTACTGTCACAGTAGGGGCTTTGAAAGGGGGTGTCCTGCAATTTCTCATCAGTAAAGGGTTTGTAGGGGGTGCCTGCAATTACTGTCATCAGTAGAAGGTTTTAGGTGGGTCCTCAATTTCGTCTCAGTAGAAGGCTTTTTTAGGGGGGTCCGCAATTTTCTGTCACATAGAAGGCTTTGTAGGGGGGTCCCGCAATTTCTGTCATCATAGAAAAGGGTTTGTAGGGGGGTCCGAATTTCTGCATCAGTAGAAGCTTTGTAGGGGGTGTCCTGCAATTACGTCATCAGAGGGGGCTTTGTAGGGGGTGTCCTGCAAATTCGTCATCATAGGGGGGTTTGAGGGGGTGTCCGCAATTACTGCCAAGTGGGGCTTTGTAGTGGTGCCCAATTACTGTCTCAGTAGGGTTTTAGGTGTGTCCGCAATTACGTCATCAGTAGGGGGGTTTGTAGGGGTGTCCCCCAATTACTGTCACTTAAAAGGGTTTGTGGGGTGTCCTGCATTACGTCACATAGGGGGCTTTTTAGGGGTTCCCGAATTATGTCACAGTAGGGGCTTTGTAGGGGGCCCCGCAATTTCTGTCTTAGTAGGGGGCTTTGTAGGTGGTTCCTGCAATTCTGTCATCAGTAGGGGCTTTTTAGGTGGTTCCCCCAATTTTGTCTCAGTAGGGGCTTTGTATGGTGTCCTGCAATTACTGCATCAAGGGGGCTTTGTAGGGTGTCCTGCAATTACTTTCATCTAGGGGGCTTTGTAGGGGGTGTCCTGCAATTACTGTCATCAGTAGGGGCTTTTGTAGGGGGTGTCCCCGCAATTTCTTCATCATTAGGGGCTTTTTAGGGGGGTGTCCTGCAATTTCGCTCATAGGGGCTTTTGGGGTGTCCTGCAATTACTGTCACCCTAGGGGGGTTTTTAGGTGGTTCCTGCAATTACTGTCATCAAAAGGGGGTTTTTAGGGGGTCCTGCAATTAAATGTCACCATAGGGGCTTTGTAGGGGTGTCCTGCAAATTTCTGTCCTAGGGGGGTTTGTAGGGGGTGTCCTGCAATTACGTCACAAGTAGAAGGCTTTGTAGGTGGGCCCCGCAATTACTGTCACATAGAAGGCTTTGTGGTGGTGTCCTGCAATTACGTCATCATAAAGGCTTTGTAGGGTGTCCTGCAATTTCTGTCATCATAGGGGGGTTTTTAGGGGGTGCCCTGAAAAAACTGTCACCAGTAGGGGCTTTTAGGGGGGTGTCCCCGCAATTACTGTCACAGTAGGGGGGTTGTAGGTGTGTCCCGCAATTACTGTCATCAGTAGAACTTTTTAGGTGGGTCCGCAATTACTGCTCTTTAAAACTTTTTTAGGGGGTGTCCTGCAATTACTGTCATCAGTAGAAGGCTTTGTGGTGGTGTCCCCCAAATTTCTGTCATCATAAAGGCTTTTTTAGGAGGTGTCCTGCAAAATTTTGTCTTTATGAAGGCTTTGTAGGTGGTGTCCCATTACGTCACAGTAGAAGGGTTTTAGGGGGGTCCTGCAATTAGCATCAGAAAAAGGGTTTGTAGGAGGTGCCTGCAAATTTCTGTCATCATAAAAGGCTTTGAGGAGGGGTCCTGCAATTCGATCAGAGAAAGGGTTTTTAGGGGGTTCTCGCAATTACTGTCATCAGTAGAAAGGGTTTGAGGAGGGGCCTGCAATTACGTCACAAGAAGGCTTTTTAGGAGGTGTCCCTGCAATTACTGTCACATGAAAGGGTTTGTAGGAGGGGCCTGCAAATTCTTCTCAGAGAAAGGGTTTTTGGGGGGTCCCCGCAATTTCTGTCATCAGTAAAGGCTTTGTGGGGGGTCCGCAATTACTGTCCTAGAAGGCTTTGTAGGAGGTGCCCCGCAATTTCTGTCATCAGTAAAAGGGTTTTTTAGGGGTGTCCGCAATTACTGTCATCAAGAAGGCTTTGGGAGGAGGTGCCGCAATTACTGTCATCTAGAAGGCTTGAGGGAGGTGTCCTCAATTACTGTCATCTAGAAGGGTTTGAGGAGGTGTCCTGCAATTACTGTCTCAGTAGAAAAGGGTTTGGAAGGGGGTTCCGCAATTACTGTCATCAGGGGGGGCTTTGTAGGGGGTCCGCAATTACTGCATCTAGAAGGGTTTGTAGGGGGTGTCCTCAATTACTGTCATCATAGAAGGCTTTAGTGGTCCCGCAATTACTGTCTCTAGAAGGCTTTGTAGGGGGGGTTTTGCAATTTCTGTCATCAGAAAGGCTTTGTATTTTGGGGCCTGCAATACTTCATCAGTAGAAGGCTTTGTAGGTGTTTTCCTGCAATTTTCTGTCATATAAAGGCTTTTGTAGGGGGGTGTCCTGCAAATTTTCGGGCATCTAGAAGGCTTTGTAGGGGGTTTTCCCGCAATTACGTCACATAGAAAGGGTTTGTAGGTGTGTCCTGCAATTACTTCATAGTAAAGTTTGTAGGAGGTGTCCTGCAATTACTGTATCATAGAAGGTTTGTAGGGGGTGTCCGAATTACTGTCATCATAGAAGGCTTTGTGGGGGTGCTGCAATTACTGTCATCAGTGAAAACTTTTTTAGGGTTCCTTCCCCAAATTTTGTCTCATGAAAGCTTTGTAGGTGGTGCCTGCAATTAAAAGCACATAGAAGGCTTTGTAGGTGGGGCCTGCAATTTTCGTCATCGTAAAGGTTTGTAGGAGGTGCCTGCAATTTCGCCAGTAGAAAGGGTTTTTGGGGGTTTTTCCGCAATTTCTGTCCTCAGTAGAAGGCTTTGTAGGAGGTGTCCCCGCAATTACTGTCTCAGTAAAGGCTTTTTAGGGGTGTCCGCAATTTCGTCATCAGTAAAGGCTTTTGGTGGGGTCCTGCAATTACTGTCATCGTTGGGGCTTTTTTAGGGGGTTTTCCCAATTACTGTCCAGTAGGGGCTTTGTAGGTGGGGTTCCGCAATTACGTCATCAGTAGGGGGCTTTTTAGGAGGGGTCCTGCAATTACTGTCATCAGTAGAAGGCTTTGTAGGTGGTGTCCTGCAATTACTTCATCAGTAGAAGGCTTTGTAGGGCTACCTGCAATAGAAGCTGTAGTGTTCCAGATTTCTACGATGGTTTGTTTCCTGCAATTACTGTCATCAGTAAGCTCAGTAGGGCTGGGGTTGGGCCTAATTACTGTCATCAGTAGAAGGTTTGTAGGTGGTGTCCCAATTACTGTCATCAGTAGAAGGTTTGTAGGGGTGTCCCCAATTACTGTCATCAGTAAAGGCGTGGTAGGGTGTTTCTCAACGAAGCTTTGTAGAAGGTTTGAAGTTGTCTCGCAGAAGGCTTCATAGGTGGGTCCTTTGTAGAGGTTTGGTGGTTCTGCAATTACTGTTAGTAGGCTTGAGGGTTCTGCAATTACTGTCATCGTTGAGGTTGTAGGTAGGTGTCCTGCAATTACTGTCATCAGTAGAAGGTTTGTGGAAGGGGGGTGTCCGCAATATTTGTCATCAGTTAGGTTTTGTGTGGGGCCTGCAATTACTGTCATCAGTAGGTTTGTAGGAGGTGGTCTGCAATTACTGTCATCAGTAGAAGGCTTGTAGGGGTGTCCCAATTACTGTTTAGTAGAAGGCTTTTAGAGGTGTCCTGCAATTACTGTCATCAGTAGAAGCTTTGTAGGAGGTGTCCCTGCAATTACTGTCATCAGTAGAAGGCTTTGTAGGTGGTGTCCTGCAATTTTCATCGTAAGGGTTTTGTAGGTGGTGCCTGCAATTACTTCATCAGTAGGCTTTGTAGGTGTGTGTCCTGCAATTATGTCACAGTAGGGGGCTTTGAGGTGGTGTCCTGCAATTAATGTCATAGAGGGGGCTTTGTAGGTGTGTGTCCTGCAATTAACTTCAAGTAGGGGTTTGTAGGTGGTGTCCTGCAATTAGTGTCATCAGTAGGTTTAGGTGGGGTTGAATTGTCATCAGTAGGGGCTTTGTAGGTTTGGGCTGATTTGTTTGTAGGGGTTTTGGGTGTTCTGCAATTACTGGCTTAGGAAGCCTTTGTAGAGGTGCTGCAATTACTGGCATCAGTAAAGGTTTGTTAGGGGTGTGCATACTGTCATCAGTACACGGCTTTAGGTGGTGTCGCATTAGGTTCAGTAGAAGGCTTTGTAAGGTGTCCCAATTGTTAGTAGGAGGCTTTGTAGGTTGTCCTGTACTGCATCGGTAGGGGTGTGTGTTCTATTACTGAGTCAGTGAGGTTGGTGTGTCTGTATTAAGGTTAGAGAGGCTTTGGGTGTCCTGCAATTACTGTCATCAGTAGGCATTGTAGGTTGGGTCCGCAATTCTGCAATAGAAGGCTTTGTAGTGGTGTCCTGAATTGAGTCTCATGAAAGCTTGAGGTGGGTGGTTACTGATCAGTAGAAGGCTTTGTAGGGTGTCCTGCATTACTGACAGTAGAGCTGTTTATGTCCTGTAACTGCTCGTAGAGGTTGCATTAGTGGTTGAATTGTGTTGTAGGGGCTTTGATAGTTGGCTTTCGGGAGGGGTTTGTAGTGGGGCTTTTAGGGCTCAATACTGTTAGGGGGTTTTGTAGTGTGTCCTGCAATTACTGTATAGTAGGGGCTTGTTGGTGTCCTGAATCTGTCATGTAGGGGGTTGTCTGATTACCCGTCATCACTAGGGGGTTGTAGGTGGTGTCCGCATTCTGTCATCTAGGGGTTTGAGGTGGTGTCCATTACAGTCATCAAGGGCTTTGTAGGTAGGTCCTGAATTACGTCATCATAGGGGCTTTGTAGGGGGTGTCCGCAATTTGTCATCAGTAGGGGCTTTGGGTGGTGTCCTGATTACGTCATCATAGGGGCTTTAGTGGTGCCTGCAATTGTCATCAGTAGTGGCTTGTAGGGGTGTCCTGCAATCTGTCATCATAGGCTTCTGTTTTGGGGCCTAAGTGGTTCAGAATACTTTTGGGGGTGTCGTGTTCTAATTACTGTCATTAGGGTTTGTGGGGTCCTCATAAACTTAGTAGAAGCTGTTGGTGTGTCAGTAATTAGCTTCAGTGAAGTTGTGGGTTCCGCAATTACTGTCATCAGTAGAAGGTTGTGGAGGTGTCCTGCATTACTGTCATAGTTTTAGGCTTGGTGCCTGCAATAATAGTAGCTTTGTAGGTGTGCCCGCAATTACTGATCAGTAAAGGCTTTCTAGAGGTTGTCCTGCAATTACCTGTTCAGTAAAGGCTTTTAGGGTGTCCTGCAATTACTTCATCAGTAGAAGGCTTTGAGGTGGTGTCCTGCAATTACTGTCATCATAGAAAGGTTTGTAGGGTGTCCTGCAATTACTGTCATCATAAAAGGGTTTTAGGTGGTGTCCTGCAATTACTGTCATCATAAAGGGTTTGTAGGGTGTCTGCAATTACTGTCATCAGTAGAAGGCTTTGTGTGGTCCTGCAATACTGTCTCAGTAGAAGCTTTGTAGGGGTTTGCAATTCGGTCATCCGCAGAAGCTTGTTGTGGTCATTTGCATCAGAAACTTTAGTAGGTTTGCAAATATGTCTCATAAGTTTGCTGTGGTTCCCAAATTTCATCGTGGGGCTCATTAATGTCATCTAGAAGGCTTTGTAGGTGGGCTATTCTGCAATAGTAGAAGTTTGAGGCGTGTCCTGCAATTTGCTTAAAGTGGGTGGGTCCTGCAATACTGTCTAGAAGGTTGTGGTGGCTGCATACTGTCCGTAAAGGCTTTGTAGGGTGTCCGCAATTACTTCCTCAAGAAGGCTTGTAGGTGGGTCCTGCAATTACTGTGTCGAGTAGGCTTTGTAGGAGCCTGCAATTTTGTGTCTCGAAGCTTTCCGGTGTTGCATTGTCGTCTGCAAGCTAGTAGTGTGGCAGCATTTTGGGGTTTTAAGCTTTTGTCGTTGTAGCCTTTAGTCGCGTAGCACTTTGTCGTCAGTGTCCTCAATATGCATCGTAGAAGGCTTTGGGGTTTCTCATCAGTAAGGGGTTGTAGGGCTGCAATTACTGTCTCAGTAAGGTTTGTGGGGTCGCAATTTACGTCATATAGATTTGTGTTCCTGAATTATGTGTCTCAGAATAGGTTTTGTAGGTTCCTGCCAAATTACTGTATAAGTTTGAGGTTGTAGTGTCCTGCAATTACTGTTCAGTAGAAGGTTTGTAGGTGGTGTCCTGCAATTACTGTCATCAGTGAAGGCTTTGTAGGGTGTCCTCAATTACTGTCATCAGTAGAAGGCTTTGTGGGTGTCCTGCAATTACTTCATCAGAGGTGTGTGTGTTCCGCAATTACTGTCATCAAAAGGCTTTGTAGGTGGTGTCTAATGTACTTCCATAGGTTGTAGTGGTTTCCTAATGTGTCATCATTACTGTCATCGTAGAAGGCTTTTGGTGTGTCCTGCCAATTACTCTCAAGAAGGCTTTGTGGTGGTGTCCTCAATTACTGTCATCAGTAGAAGGCTTTGTAGGTGGTGTCCTGCAATACGTCATCAGTAGAAGGTTTAGGTGGTCCTGCAATTACTGTCATCAGTAGAAGGCTTTGTAGGTGGTGTCCTGCAATTACTGTCGTCAGTAGAAGGCTTTGTAGGTGGTGTCCTGCAATTACTGTCATCAGTAGAAGGCTTTGTAGGTGGTGTCCTGCAATGTCATCAGTAGAAGGCTTGTGGTGGTGTCCTGCAATTACTGTCATCAGTAGAAGGCTTTGTAGGTGGTGTCCTGCAATTACTGTCATCAGTAGAAGGCTTTGTAGGTGGTGTCCTGGTATGTTGGGTCAGAGCAGGTGCCACTGAATACCACCGAAGTGACTCAGCAGCAGTGCAGTGTCTCCTCCAATGGGTTCCCTCTTGAGACTTGACACCGACTGCTCCCTGTGGACTGCCGGTGCCGAGCTGCGACGGGCCAGGCCGGGCTGTGGCTGTGGATGGTGTGTTGGAATGAGCGGCATGGGTGCACTGCCACTGAATGGCACAGAAGATGGGACAGCAAAAAAAAAAAAAAAAGGTCCATTACCAACCCCCATCCCCTCTCTCACTTTCTGCCCCAACTCACTACAACTGCAGCAGAGTCTGAGTGATTACCTAGCTTACTCTGGCTACTATGCAACAGATACCTGCTATCAGGTCATTCCTGTCAAGCTTTTACTCTACATTCCTGCACAATCCTTCTGGGATAAAAAGTTCATGCCAGCAATCTAGATCAACTGATACTTTGGTGTCAATTTGCCTTTACTTCACTGAGACTTCACTAATGCATTTCAAACTCTATTATCGGGGCCGGAATAGCTCAGTTGGTAGAGCGCCGGACTCGTGATCCTGGGGTTGCGGGTTCGAATTTCGGTACAGGGGGATTTTTCCCTCGAGTTAACATTGGTTCTGACTCCATTCCCCACACAGTCCTTCGAATGAAACTATAAACCGAGGTTCCGTGTGTGAACGCACGCACAACATCTTGCACACACGTCAAATCCCATTACCAACTTTCGGAAGAGAAGGCCAGTTTGGCCGTTGGTATGGATGACACGTTACACATAGCATGCACCTTCCCCGAAGATGGAGTATGGCTGCCTTAATGGCGGGATAAAAAATGGTCATACACACAAAACTCCACTGCCTGTCTATACAGGCAGTGTCCGCAGGTGTATCAGCCTGCGTACGCAGAAAGAAAGAAAAAAAGAAAACTCTATTATTACCAACGTTTCACATAATTTTTTTTTTTGGGGGGGGGGATGTAAATGGCACTTTATCTCATTTATTTTACTATTATCATTTCATGTACCCATCTTGGATTTTCCCATAATTAGTACCTGTTTTCTATCATCTCCGCAACAATTCATGCACTCTGATAGTATTTGCAAAGATCTATTACAACCTCTTAGAGGGTAGAGAGTTCAGGGCTGACAAACTTTCATGAGCAGGCTTTCTTTGCTACAAGCTTCAGTGATCCAGCTCTCCTGACAGTTCTCTCCAACTATGGTTGAAATGATACAACATTTTATCTGCTGCTTCAATGTGGCTTCACTTACTTCATTCACCATGAATGAAGGGCATGTGCAGTCGTACTACACTATACATGGTAATATATCAATGCGTAGTCCACTTTAGTTTGTGTGTGTGGTGGTATACTAATACCTGTACCTCTGCTTGGTTGAAATCCCATTGACAGATCTGAATGTAATTCAATAACTATATTTGTTACAATATTAGATATAATGTCATTTGATATATATCTCACCAATCCATAGAATTATCAGTATAAATGATCACAGTTTTTTCCCCAAAAAATATCAATTCTGTAATATTGAAAATATAAATTGTGTATTTACAATCACTACCATTCATTGACATCTTCAGACATGGGATGGCTTGAAAGGTCTCATTAATATTTATTGTTGCACCAAATTTGCATTTGCTAGCACTTCTCTCTCTCTCTCTCTCTCTCTCTCTCTCTCTCTCTCTGTGTCTCCTCTCTCTCTCTGTCTCTCACACACACACACACAAACACACACACACATGCACACACACAAGTAAAATGGAAAGATAACAAAGACTCTCTGTATTTACATATGCAAGTAAACAAATTGGTTAAAAAATCAAGTTAAACGTACAGCGCCACAATTAGTACAAAGTTCACCAGGGCAGAAAGAGTTCACTGCAACGTAGCGTTGAAGCAAACACCGTATCACCCACGGTGTTTGCTGCAATGCTACCATGCAGTGACCGTCTTTCTGCCCCTATGCCCCATTGTACTGTCACCCACGGTGTTTGCTGCAATGCTACCATGCAGTGAACTGTCTGTGTCACCCACGGTGTTTGTTGCAATGCTACCATGCAGTGAACTGTCTTTCTGCCCCTATTCCCCATTGCACTGTGTCACCCATGGTGTTTGTTGCAATGCTACCATGCAGTGAACTGTCTTTCAGCCCCTATGCCCCATTGCACTGTGTCCACCCACGGTGTTTGCTGCAATGCTACCATGCAGTGAACTGTCTTTCTGCCCCTATTCCCCATTGCACTGTGTCACCCATGGTGTTTGTTGCAATGCTACCATGCAGTGAACTGTCTTTCAGCCCCTATGCCCCATTGCACTGTGTCACCCACGGTGTTTGCTGCAATGCTACCATGCAGTGAACTGTCTGTGTCACCCACGGTGTTTGCTGCAATGCTACCATGCAGTGAACTGTGTCACCCACGTGTTTGCTGCAATGCTACCATGCAGTGAACTGTCTGTGTCACCCACGTGTTCGCTGCAATGCTACCATGCAGTGAACTGTCTTTCTGCCCCTATGCCCCATTGCACTGTGCCAGCTCACTGGTGGCAGCTCTTCTTTGCATGAAGGACACTGATGTGAGAGGTCAGTGTCACGTGGCGCAGTGAACCTTCCAGCCGTATGGGTGACGGCAGGTCTGGCCTGGGTCATCGGGGGACACGTCCTAGAGATGTGGAGCAATCAGTGATAAGAGCGCTGCCTAACTACGATGACCATGGCCTGATATACCACGCTTTGAGGGTGAGCATGGTGGGCACCCCTCTCAGGGTTGGGCTGAAAAATTGCCCTCTCAGTCATAACCTGCATGGGCCACAGAATGGACTTGTGCAGCTCCAGCAGTTTTCATCCTTCTCCCTTTTGTGGCAGCCTCTCCCTTTTTGTGGCAGCCTCTCCCTTTTGTGGCAGCCTCTCCCTTTTGTGGCAGCCTCTCCCTTTTTGTGGCAGCCTCTCCCTTTTTGTGGCAGACTCTCCCTTTTTGTGGCAGCCTCTCCCTTTTTGTGGCAGCCTCTCCCTTTTTGTGGCAGCCTCTCCCTTTCTGTGGCAGCCTCTCCCTTTTTGTGGCAGCCTCTCCCTTTTTGTGGCAGCCTCTCCCTTTTTGTGGCAGCCTCTCCCTTTTGTGGCAGCCTCTCCCTTTTGTGGCAGCCTCTCCCTTTTGTGACAGCCTCTCCCTTTTGTGGCAGCCTCTCCCTTTTGTGGCAGCCTCCCTTTTTGTGGCAGCCTCCCTTTTTGTGGCAGCCTCCCTTTTGTGGCAGCCTCTCCCTTTTGTGGCAGCCTCCCTTTTTTGTGGCAGCCTCTCTCTTTTTGTGGCAGCCTCCCTTTTTGTGGCAGCCTCTCCCTTTTGTGGCAGCCTCTCCCTTTTTGTGGCAGCCTCTCCCTTTTGTGGCAGCCTCTCCCTTTTGTGGCAGCCTCTCCCTTTTTGTAGCAGCCTCTCCCTTTTTGTGACAGATTCTCCCTTTTGTGGCAGCCTCCCTTTTGTGGCAGCCTCTCCCTTTTTTGTGGCAGCCTCTCCCTTTTGTGGCAGCCTCTCCCTTTTTGTGGCAGCCTCTCCCTTTTGTGGCAGCCTCTCCCTTTTTGTGACAGCCTCTCCCTTTTTGTGGCAGCCTCTCCCTTTTGTGCAGCCTCTCCCTTTTTGTGGCAGCCTCTCCCTTTTGTGGCAGCCTCTCCCTTTTTGTGGCAGCCTCCTTTTTGTGGCAGCCTCTCCCTTTTTGTAGCAGCCTCTCCATTTTGTGGCAGCCTCTCCCTTTTTGTGACAGATTCTCCCTTTTGTGGCAGCGTCCCTTTTGTGGCAGCCTCTCCCTTTTTGTGGCAGCCTCTCCCTTTTGTGGCAGCCTCTCCTTTTTGTGGCAGCCTCTCCCTTTTTGTGGCAGCCTCTCCCTTTTTGTGACAGACTCACGCAGAACAGGGCCATGGCCACCGTGGCATAAAGAAAGCCGCTTGGTGGCCCTGAAAACAGACCTTTTAAAGGAAAGAGGCACACAAAAAAACGGACATCCATCATTGGCCGACCAACACCACCAAGTAAACTGGAGTTCACACAGAACTAAAATTGAGAGAGCGAAGATAACAACCTCCACACAGAACCAGACACAACTACCAACGACAACATCTGTCATGAAATATGCTGACTTCAGTCTGCAAGTATGTCCTGTCCTGAAGGGCCTCTGACCCACAGGACTAGATCTCACCCCTGACTGACAGAAAGACACTGGAGAATAAACAGACTGTGTACAATGAACTCCTTTATGCCTCGAGTTATACTTCCGATTCAAAAATGAGAACAGAAACTGTGGAGAAAATAAATTTGTCTGCTGTTTCATAAATGTTACAATATACTTTGTTTTCATTATTGCTATCAAAGAAAAGATTTTCTTTTTTCCGCCTTATGCAACATCCTGTGCAGGGAATGATTCATCAACATCAATAACTCTGTTCAAGACTGGCTCTGCTACAAACCACAATTAACAAAAAATGTTGAAAGAAGTTTACCTCTGGTACAGACATACCATCATTTTAAGCGACAAGATGCAGCTTTTTTATTTACTGAAGTCTGACCTGCACCTTATAAGTTATCAGTGCCTTATCTGTGTCTCCAAATGGAAAAAACAAAATCTACACTGACCAACCGGTGAAACGGACAACTCACCTATTTCTGGACTTATTCAATTCACAAAATAAAAACACATAACAGCTCACAGCGTTTCTGCTTCTACATGCAGTAGCAGACTGTCAGTCCACACCTCATCTGGCAATCACAGTGAGAATTTCCTGTGAAACTGTACAAAATGCTGAAGTGCAAACTTATAGCATACGATACTGACTTCAAACTGAATGCAATCACACTTGCTGAGAAAAAAGGAAATCACAGGATTGCCACTGAACTGTCTAGGGTCGGTACATTTGATAAAAACAGAAAAGTAAATAATTTTGGAAGAGGGAGACAGAGAAAGAAATGGGAGGACAACATCAGTGCATGGACTGGCCTCACATTCAGCAACTGCCTAATAGCCTCTGAGAACCGCGAGGAGTGGAGGAAGCTGGTTGCAAAGTCTTCTGTGGCACCCCAATGGTTTTCAAGACTCCAGGATAGTTGATAGGTGAAAAAAGAAGATACTTGGAGTGTGGACGAAAATGTGGAAAACATTTCATTCATGCGTTACAAAATGGCCAGAACTAAAAGCTGAGCTCGCAGACTGGATTTAGGGAAGCAGTGTGGAATCTCCACAGAGGCTTTGATGTCGTAGTCCCTGTCTGAAATGGAGAAGTTAGATCTCCACAGAGGCTTTGATGTCTAGTCCCTGTCTGAAATGGAGAAGTTAGATCTCCACAGAGGCTTTGATGTCGTAGTCCCTGTCTGAAATGGAGAAGTTAGATCTCCACAGAGGCTTTGATGTCGTAGTCCCTGTCTGAAATGGAGAAGTTAGATCTCCACAGAGGCTTTGATGTCGTAGTCCCTGTCTGAAACTGAGAAGTTAGATCTCCACAGAGGCTTTGATGTCGTAGTCCCTGTCTGAAACTGAGAAGTTAGATCTCCAAGTATTTTCAGTGACACAGTACTGGTTTAACTTCAAGTTAGTTGCAGATAGAGTGTCACACCTAATCTTTACCACCAGTGAATTTTGTTTTTATTACTTTGTAACTTGTAGTTTTACTTCTATATCAGGAACTTGACATGTATGAATGCAAGAGTGTCACGATCAAATTCTGTGTGTGTGTGTGTGTGTGTGTGGTGTGTGTGTGTGGTGTGTGTGTGCGTGCGTGCGTGCGTGCGTGCGTGCGTGCGTGCGTGCGTGCGTGCGTGCGTGCGTGCGTGCGTGCGTGCGTGTGTGTGTGCCAAATTGGAAATATGCGCCCCCTCTTTAACCTAATCAAATTTTTCTGTAAGAATCAGGGGTGCACCCAAAGCATTGTGTCATGTGTGCATGTTTGTGTGCGTGTGTCTCTTTCTTTCTCTCTCTCTCTGTATATCATAAACAACAGATGCAGAGTGATTATGCAGACTCACTCCATTAAAACACTATGGAAATGGACAGATGGTTTTCATACTCACCAAGGGAGATTTCTGATCATGCATGGTGGACTCTTGACTGTTTTCCTCAGTTGGCCGACATTTTCAACAGTGTAACGAAAGGTAGCAGCTGCTCGACAGTCATCCGCAACAGAGGAAACAAAGTAACCAAGTCAAATGACAAAGCAAAACTATAGTAACCAAGTCAAATGACAAAGCAAAACTATAGTAACCAAGTCAAATGACAAAGCAAAACTATAGTAACCAAGTCAAATGACAAAGCAAAACTACAGTAACCAAGTCAAATGACAAAGCAAAACTACTCCAGAATTGTTTTACAAATAATCAACAATTCTGAACCAAACCAATGAAAGTATCACAAGTGACAAGGAACCTGATACATACATGAGAGCAAAAAAATTTGTCTGGTAAGGTATTGGTAAGCTAAGGAAAGGTAATGTTCAAAAGCCCAGCCGACCACAAAGGGCCATTCCACAGCTGTCACCACACTGGGGTCAACTTTCAAGCTGCCACAAGCCTTGAAATTCTTCACACATCTAGAGTCAAATGCTGTCACAAATATCATGATAACCTTTCCCCATACAATCTTTTTCAAACTTTTCTGTTTCCTTTTCAAACTTGCCATTGGTCAGGAATCAGCCCACCAGAGAGGCATACTGAAAAACCTCCCCCCTGTGCTTTCTTCCCCAATCCTGATTTTCTACCTAGGGGAGTGAAGAGCGGGGAAAATTCATTTTCTTTTCTTAATTGGGCTCCTGTCTATTTTCTATTCCAGACCAAAGTTTCACTTAGACTGTGCAGTCAAGGTCAAGTGAAATTCAGGAATGCCAGAATGCAGAAATCATGGCAATCAGGGGTGGCCTTGGAGACCATGTCCCAATCCTTCCGACCAGTGACCAGTTTTGACAGCAGGGTTAGGCAAGTGGGCATCTATAACTGGGACCAAATAATCTTACTTCAAAACCTACGAAATTTGTGTTGTAGTTTTGGTTTTTGGGGAACTGTTTTCAAATACATTTAAATTGTTTGCTGAATTTCAAAAATGTAAAAACTTTTTAAATCCTTCCTGGTCCAGTTGTTACCAGATGTCTTGTTCAGCTGATGAACTGAATCTGAACAGGATGCATGAACTTTTTTTCTGCATTGGTCGGATGACGCTTGTCTTTTGTCACAAGTGCATCTTCAGTGACCCTCCTCTCCCCCCCCCCCCCCCCCCTTCCCTCTCTCTCTCTCGTCCCGAGTTACTGTTATCTGTACAGGTGTGTAGATAGGTGTGTGACTGGCATCCTTTTCATTTACCTAAAAATCCCCTTAACTCCACTATCATCCCCTTTTCCACAAAACCCACCTGTTCATGAAATGTGCTTATGGGAAAGAGTTTCAACTAGAGCGTATAATTGATATCCTTTTTCCTCATCCTCTTTATTTCCCTCTCTTATTCCCAAAAATGTTTTATAATTTCTGACAACACATTCTTTTCAATTCTTACTTGAAGATATGACAGCCATAATAAAGCCCCTCTGTGGTTGGTCAGGCAAAAAAAGACAAACAAACAAAAACCCACACGAATCAAATCTTCTTTCCTCTTTATCTCTTTTCTTCTTATTGGATCATCATATTCACTTGACAGAACACAGAATACGAGTTGTGTTCTGAAACTCTGTTTCTTTTGTGGTCTGCTGTCTGTGTGTTGTGAACTGGTAAAAGGATTCCAGGACTGTCCAGCATCTGTCTGATGGAGGCATCTTTATACCTTCTTGCTGTTGTGTTCTGAGATAGCACAGTCACCTCACACAGTTCATTATCATTTTCCTTTATAAAAATTCTTAAACACTGAATGACTGTAAGAAGAGTAAGCAAGGCCAGAGAGATCTGACAGAAATTCCAGTAATAATAACAAACAGTTGCTACCAAAGTCACCATCCATTACAAAACACCTATCTTCACCTCCAAAAGCTGCATGCAGTTCTTAACTTACAACATAGCCAGTATGACCTAATTAAAACTTTTGGAATTGGAATATTGTAATTTTTTTTTCAGGCATGTGTAAAACTCACAATTAGAGAAGTAAACCATCAGCTTGCAGTTGTTAACAGACAGGTGAGACACAGAACATTAAATATATCAAAATTTGGAAAGAGAGGGGGTTAGATACTGCCAAGGACACAGACAAACAGAGTACAGGACTAGACACAATGCATTTCGACCTCTTGGGTACGTCTTCTTCAGGCGAAAAACAATGACATTAAGGACAGTGACCAGAAGAACATGGAACCACTTAGCTTCTCCTGTTTGTCTCAAGATCAAAAAATATTCTGGCATGTGTAAAAACTCACAATTAGAGAAGTAAATCATGAGTGATATGTGTAAAACTCACAATTGGAGAAGTAAATCTTTTTTGATCTTGAGACGAACAGGAGAAGCTAAGGTAGTCTAGTCCTGTACTCTGTCTGTGTCCTTAGCGGTATCCAACCCCCTCTCTTTCCAAATTTTGCTTTCATTTTCAGCCCTCAGTCACCCCGTTTTGAAAATTAAATATATCAGAAATACATTATTAGTAAACATATGAAGTTTGAAACATGGACCAACTGCTTTAAGCTTCCTTACCCTGGGTAGCTATCACCTTCTTCAGATCATCCAGTTTCTGAAAGTCTCGGACAAACTCAGCAGGGTTTGGTTCCTTGGCGTCTTCAGCCTGTTTCTCAAGGTGGTCTAAGCGTGCCTTCAAATCCTTCATCATCTGCAGCAGAGCTGCTCCCGAGACAGACTCCACAATATTCCCAATGGTGGAAGTGTTCTGCGTCAAGGTTGCCCGAGTCTTGTCCAATGCTGCCAGGGACTTCAAGACGATGTCCTCCTCTGCTTGTATGTTCCCTGTTGAAGTTTGACGATGCGTATCTAGCATCTGCTGTAGGTCATCGAACTTGTCGTTGACCTTCTTGCGCAGGATCCTGAAGTGGTATTTTGCATTTTTGACCTGAATAATTTACCAACAAAAGGAAAAGTTGGATGTTGTACATTTTGCACATTTCATAGTATCAATGTAAATCATATGGCATGATGCTTAATTTCAGCAAATATTAAGTCAGTTATTTATTAATTATTCAATGAAAAATGTATCCTATTCACATCAATGTTCATCTATGAAATTCCCACTTTTGAAGCAAGTCTAAATGTGACATTTGTAATTTTACTGCTTGTGGCTGAATCAAAACACAATTACATGCGCTGTAGTTGTCCCCAGTCTACCACAGAGCTGCCATGGCCTCACATGTAGCATTCTGTCATCTTATGGGCAGCATTCCACATCTATACATAGCACTCCAATCTTAAGTCTGTCTCAACAGCACTTTCAGACACACTTTGGGTAGCATTCCACATTTATACATAGCACTCCAATGCAGTGTCTTAAGTCTGTCTCAACGGCACTTTCAGACACACTTTGGGTAGCATTCCACATTTAAACCTAGCACTCCAATGCAGTATCTTAAGTCTGTCTCAACGGCACTTTCAGACACACTTTGGGTAGCATTCCACATTAATATACATAGCACTCCAATGCAGTATCTTAAGTCTGTGGGCCAACTGCACTTTCAGACACACTTTGGGTAGCATTCCACATTTATACATAGCACTCCAATGCAGTATCTTAAGTCTGTTCAGACACACTATGGGTAGCATTCCACATTTATACATAGCACTCCAATGCAGTGTCTTAAGTCTGTCTCAACGGCACTTTCAGACACAACTTTGGTAGCATTCCACATTTATACATAGCACTCCAATGCAGTAAGACCTGTTGACTGCCCTTGCACGAACGGTGTTCAAGGTGGTTTCTGGAAGGCTGTGTGCCGCACATCAAACACGTTCAAGGTAATTTCATCATCAAATTCGGGGATTTAAAGAAGGAAGGCAAGGAGAAGAAGGTGTAAACTGTTGTAGGGACCCTAGAGGACGGTTCCTTCCCTTGCACGGGTCAGTGACTGACTGCCACGCGCTGTGTTCGGACCGTGAACTTCGGGAACTTTCGGACGAGTCATTCTCATTTCAAGATGGCGAGTCAAGCAGGCAGTTCATTCAGGCGTCCCGTCTTCAAGCGTTATAATGCTCTGAAAGTGCTTCAGAAGTTATTCTAGACTGAAAGCGATGACGAAGACTTCAGAGAAGCAGAAGAAAGCGATTCAGAGGAGGAAGAAAGTGATAGAAGCTATTCTAGACTGAAAGCGATGACGAGATTCAGCGTGAGACAGCCGTGGCGAGCGGTCACGCGTTCTGCGCTCTCTGCAAGCGTTGAATACAGGCTGAGTGAGCGTTTTTCTGACTTAGCCGTTTTTTTCTTTCGTTTGAATCGCGTCCAGCGGTGTTCGCATTAATTTTCGATTCTCGTCAAGTTGAATGTTTTTCAATTCGATTCGAATCATTTGCCATCGATTCTTTTCCGTTTTCTTTTTTTCTTTCGTGGCTTGACATTTCGAAGCTCGAAGATGTCCGGGATAGGCGTTACCCCAGTGTTTGTAAAGGCGAGGAATATTCCGGACTCCTCCAACAATCGCCCTTCCGTGTTGGAAATCTGCCTAGCGGGCGAACGGGTTTGCTGGCCAAGGGTCTGTTGTGGGAGCACAACAGATCGGCAGCCTGTGAGGATCTATCCCGCCACGCAGACGCCTGAACAAACTCCTCGTTCAAGGTATTTGTGTGAGAGGAACAGTTGTTCAATTGTCTAACACTAATCCTTTTAATTTGCGAGACGACACTGGTGAGGAAAAGCCATACACGAAAGTCTGGATCGATAACTTGCCAATTTCTGTAGCTGACTCAGAGATTGAACACTTCCTCATAAAGTCGGGTGCGAATTTTGTTCAACGATAAAGGCGGAGAGAGCCAGAGATGCCGATGGAAAACTAACCCGTTTCTCACAGGAAGGCGTTTTCTGTTCATAACACTTCCACCCGACCCCTGGAGAAAACTCTGAAAGTCAGCGTGTTCAGATGCAAAGGTCTTTCACCGTGAACAGAAAAAGGCAGAAGTAAACAAGCTATTTGTTCCAAATGTCTGAGCACAGGTCACCATGCATCATGTGTAAGAAAGAGATTGTGTGTAGATTTTGCAGGCAGACTGGCCATAAGCAGGGTGACCCGTTGTGCCCGTTGGAAAAACCTAACGATACCAGTGTGAGTGAGAGTGTGCTGTGCAGTGTGAACGTGTAGAGAAGGAAGCAGACAGCTCCCGTGCTGATCAGAGTGAGACACGAGAGAGGAGGAGAACGGGCAGTCCAGGGGTCGTACCGGGGAACGCCAGACACTCTCACCTCTACCCTCCCAGGTTTAGTCTGCACGTCGCCACAGGTCCGAGACGCCGAAGCGGCCCCGCTCCTGGGAGAGCACCAGTCCCAGGGAGGTGAAAGGGAAGGACAAAGCCAAAAAAGGAACACGGGCCAAGATTACCGGAAGTCACCCCTTTAAGTGCTAAATCTGACAAGAAAGGCAACACAGTGGTGAAACATGCAGTCCGTGGACTGAACCGGAATTTCGACCTTGCTTATGTTACGGACTATGCCTAGAATAGTTGTATATTTGGGTATGTTCGGTTACTGTAAAGAAAATTTGCACTCATAAAAAGTTCCATATTATTCATGGATAAAATACGCATATGTTCTATTAATGTGAGAGGCTTGAAAAATAAATTTAAAAGAAATTCAGTTTTTCACTATTTAAAAGGTCAGAAATTTGATATAGTATGGTCTCCAAGAGGCGCACATAACATCTAGTGATTTATTGATATGGGAAAAACAATGGGGGGACAAATTTTTACAACGAAGGCACAAACAGAAGTCAAGGAGAAGTTATTTTAATAGCTAAACATTTTGATGGGGAAGTTAAATTAGAAATTGCAAATAACAGAATTCTAGTAGTTTCAGTTAACTGTAATGATTATAGTTTCAATGTTGGAAACGCTTATGCGCCTAATAACTCAAGAGAAAAAATGTTGTTCATGAAAAATTTACAAGAAACGTTAAATGAATTTAGTGAAAACAATTTTCTTCTAGTTGTGATTTAATTGCGTTCTTACAATGAGCTAGACATGTATCAGGTCATGCCCATGCTGATCCAGAAGTTAGAGCATTTAACCACACTGTTGCTACTCTACAACTCACAGACATGTGGAGAGCATTTATAAAAGCGAAAAAGACTTTACTTGGTATCGAGCAAATCCCTTTATTGCCCGTCGCTTAGATTACTGTTTTTTATCCGAGGGAATGCTACAGTACAGTGTTTCGTGTGAACACACCAATTTTCCGCACTCGATCACAAAGCGATATTATTAAAACCAACAGCAGCGATTTCAAATCGTGGACCTAGCTATGGAAATTTAATAATAGTTACTTAAAGGACCCAGTAATTTGTTCAGAAGATGAATGATTTATTAGACAGAGAAATTAATAAGCCTTCCAGACTCAAACTCATGCATACATGGGAATTATGTAAAATCAAAATTAGAGATTTTTGTAGTGAATATGGAAAAATCTAGCCAATAAAAGAAAAAATGACGAAAAGAAATTAGAGTTTGAAATCTTGGAAGTTGAAAAAGAAATGATTCATAACGTTACGAGTAAAGACAACCAAGAACAATATTTGATATTAAAACAAAACTTGGAACGCGTTATGCAGGAATCTCATCTCATTGCCAAACTGGGCACCGTCCACCCTCATGCATCAACGTCCAAAAGTAGTATGTGCCATTCCATCTTTGCAGCTCCAACCTGAAATATCCTCCACCTACGCACACCCTACCTCTGTTTACCTCAGACATAGGTTGCAGCTATCATCCTCTTCCTTTTCCTACACTCTCTGAGTCTCTCCATTTGCTACATCAATCGACTTACCCTCCCCCCCCCCACCCCCTCCTACCCTAGAAATGATGTGTGTAGGATGTTGGTGGGTATGGCGTTTGTTGGGGTGGAGGTGGGGGCAACCTATGAATAAGGCTGATATTACACATGAACACACACACACACACACACACACACTCACACTCACTCACACACATACACACACATAATGAATAGAATGCTAACTCCTTAATCGTTGGTCGTGAAGGAGAGGGTGGGGGGGGGGGGGGGGGGGGGGGGGGGTAGGGGGAGGGGGGGAGAGGGGAGATTTGTGTATAGGTGTAAAATATGTTGCCCCTCCTCCTCCCCCTCCCCCAGTTAGTACGTAAACCCATCCCCTTTTCCTCCACCCTAAATAGCAATCAACAACTTAAAGAAACATGTACCAACCCACCCTTTCAACTCAGCCACAATATACCTCCCACAACACACACACATACTACCTTATCTCCCACTATTTTCACCTCACACATAACATATAGCTATCTGATTTATGCATTTATTATCATTAATTTTTTTTTTAATTTTTTTTTTTAATTTTTAATTTATTTTATTTTATTTTTTATTTTTTTTAAAAATTAATTTATTTTTTTTTTTTTTTTTAATTATTATTTTTTTACATATATTTTTATTTTTTATTTTTTTATTTATTTATTTTTTAAATGTTTCCTTTATTTATTTAATTGATTATTATAAAAATGTATTTTCTAAATATGTTTCTGTACAGCTTTCGTTACCTTAACCTTCACTATCGTTGTTAACAGTATCATTCAGTAATGCTATTGCTTGTATTGAATACTACCACTAACATTGACATCACAATCGCCATCGCCTCGGGGACTGTTGCCAGGGAAAACCCGCTGCTTAAGAATCCTCTAACCCACTCTCCTTTCTCCCATACCCATACTTATTTACACCAAAATTGATCCTGTCTTCCCCCCCCCCCCCCCCCCCCCCCCCCCCCCAATATTTTGACCATTTATATCCATCATAATATTATTATCATCATTACGACTTTGACTCACTCCATTTCCCTTCCACAGCCCGTTCTCATCACGCCTTCTCCTGCGCTGAACCCTACGATCTGAGCATCAAACTAAGTAATCCCGTTGTTTATTGTTTATACACACCTGACAAGACCAAGAGTCGAAACCGTTTGTTTGTCTGGACCGTTGTCCACGTCTCTGGCGTTCCTAACATTTATTAAGAATTATTAACAAAATTTAATTACTACAACCACAAAGAAAAGGCGCAGTAAGAGCACGAATTAAGGATTTAAGAGGGTGAACGAACACTAAATATTTCTGCGTTTTTGAAAAAGCAAGAGGAAAGAAGAAAGTCCCCTCACAAGGTTGTTAAAACAAGAATTTAATTTCAGACCAGCCCACAATTTTAGAAAACAGTAACATTCTACAAAAATTGTATAGCAGCCGTTTGAAGTACAACAACCGTTAGTGAATCTGTTGATGTATTCTTAAAATGAAACCATTCCTTGTTTGGAGAAAATGAACGTCGCAAATTTGCAGGGATGTCACACAACGGAAGAAACAACAAACACCTTAAAAAAGATGAAAAATGGATCAGTGCCAGGGAGCGATGGCATAACTATTGAGTTTTCAAATTTTTCTGGAATAAAATAAAAGTTTTCTTAACAAACTCTTTTGTGGAATCTTTTGATAAAGGAGAATTAGCATATACCCAAAAGCAAGGCATAATAACATTGTTGCACAAAGGGAAAGAACTTGAAATGAAAGAGACAAATTGACTAATTGGAGACCTATAACTCTGACAAACACTGACAACAAGATACTGGCAAAAGTATGAGCAGAAAGACTTGAAGAGTCATCCACAAATAGTTAAAAACGACCAAGTAGGATATATCAAAGGCAGAAACATTGCTACAATTATACGATCAATAGATGATACAATCAATTACCTTAACCAAACAAATAAAACTGGTTACTTACTGGCAGTTGATTTTTCAAAAGCCTTTGATTCATGTGTCAAAAGATTTTCTGTTGCATGTTCTTAACGTTTTTGGTTTCGGGACTGAATTAGAAAGTGGGTTGCCATACTGACAAAGAACCTGCTAGTTCAATAAATCATGGGGGATGGAATCTGAACCGTTTAATCTTTCTTGTGGAATTAGACAAGGATGCCCTTTTTCTCCATTAGCCTTTGTTCTGGCAGTGGAGATTGTTAGCGATTAAAGTCAGAAATAGCTCCATATCTGGCATCAGCGTCCCAACCACTGTGCCAGATAATAATCCTTTAAAAATCAAACAAATGGCGGATGATACAACCCTATTTCTTAGAGATAAAAGAGACATGGTCAAATCTTTAGAAATCTTTACAACATTCCAAAGTTTCTCAGGTTTAAAATTAAATATACAGAAAACGAAAGTCTTACCCATGGGAAGGCAGATAGGAGAACCAGAACTTCCTTCACCACAGTTGATAAAATAAAGATATTAGGCATTTATTTCCAACGTGATAGGATGGCCAGGGATATTGAAGGTAACTGGAGTAATAGGATGTATCAAATGAATAAATTGATCAGAGAATGGAGTAAACGGGATATCAGTATACAGTGTAAGATTGTTGTAATAAAACATTTTTACTTAGTTTCTTTATGTCATGCAATCCATAGGACTCCCAGACTATGTATTAAACAAAATTAACTTAACCCTTTACAGATTCCTGTGGAAGAAAAGATTTAACAATAGAAAAGCTTTTGAAAAAGTCAAAAGAAAAGTAATGGAAGCAAGCGTGTAGGAAGGAGGACTTAATATGATTAATCTGAGTAACTTTCAAAAGTGTTTGTACTTACAATGGGCGGGCACACTCTTTAAAGCCACTGATCAAGAAAACTGGGCATTAATACCCAAATGGCATTTACAACACCTCGCAAAGACGGATGTTTTTGTATAAACTGCAGAGCTAAAGACCTAAAAAGTTAAGCGTAGTTAGTAATGAATTCTGGCAAGATGTGTTTTCAGTTTTATCTAAACCACAAAAATACTAATAAGATAAGATAATGTTGCTTATAGCCCAGCCGACCGCAAAGGGCCACATCAGGGCTGTCACCACGTTAAAATCAACTCACCAGTCATATAAAAAAAAAAAAAAAAAAAAAAAAAAAAAAAAAAAAAACACTTTCATACATCTCATTAAATGACATCGTCTACAAACGCACCAGAAACTTTGTTAAAAATCTTTCCCCTTGCTTTTCAGATGACAAAATGTCCCCCTTAAAAAACTGGATCCCCGGGGGGCTCCCTGAACGGGACCGGGATCGCGGGGAAAATTTTTGTTCCCCTGGGCATCCCCACCCCCAAAAAACTTTTTAAGGGGCCAGGGTCCCAGGACCCCTTTTTATAAGAACATGGGAAAAACCCCGGGTCCGGCAAGATCCTTTTTTTGGGATTGGGGGGTTTTGGGGGGAAGGGGCATTAGTTTGGGACACAAAAGGGTTTGAAATCCGGGGGAACCCCCCAAAAAGGTTTAAAACAAATTTTTAAAATTTGGGTTCCCAGAAAGGGGGGTAAAAAGGGCCCCCTTTTCAAAAACCCCTTTTGAGCCCCGGGCAAACAAAAACCCTTTTTCCCCGCCTTTCCCTCAAAAAGGAAAAAAGAAAGAAAAGGGAACCGCCCGCTTGGCCCTAAAAGGGTTCTTTGGGAAAAGGGGGGGCGGGGGGGGGGTTGGTAGTGGTTGGGGGGGGGAAGGTGGCCCGAAAAGCCCTCTTGGAAAAAATTTCCAAAGAAAACCAACAGAAAGGTTAAAGAAAACCCGTGAAAAATTTCCCGGGTTTTCTAAACCCGGGCGGGACCCCCTTTAGATTTACCCGCAGGGAAAATTTTTTGGGGGGAAGGAAAAGGGGGAGCTCACCATACAAACCCCCAAAAACGGGGGCGGGTGGGGTCCGGCGGGGCGGGGTCCGGAATAAACCCGGGGTTAAAGGGGGTTAGGGGGTTTGGGGTTTGGGAAAAAATTAAGGGGGTTGGTTTAAAACCGGGAGGGAATGGGGTCAAAAGCCCAAAGGGCTTTAAGGTTTTAGGTTGGGGCGGGTTTTAAAACCCGGGGAAGTTTAAAAAACCCCGGGGTCGGGGATATTTTGGGTTTTGAAAACCCAAAAATTTTCCCCCCTTTTTCCCCGGGGGGGGTTTGGCAGTAAAGGGGTTCACCGGGCCCTTTTGCGTACGGGCTGTACACGGGGGTGGTGGGGGTTTGCCCCCAAAGACAGAGCCCAAACCCCCTTTGATGGTGGATAGGGGGCCAAAAGTTTGGGGGGGTTAAGAGGGTCTTGCAAGCCGACAAAACACAACCAAAATCCAAATTTGGAACGGCCCCCAAAGGGCTCTGTGGGGTCAGAAAAAGGTTTTCTTACAGCGCCCGTCTTTTGTGTGCTACGCCCCCCCAGAATACCCAGAGCTTTTTTGGCAAGAAGTTTTGAGGTTTTTGTTTGTGGCGAGAAAGTTGATTTTTTTGGTAAAAAATAACTCCCGGAAAATTTTGGCTTTTTTTTACAAGGGGAATGGGGGGACTTGTCTAACAAATTTTTTCAGGTAAACAAAAAAAACGACGAAAATTTTTGGAAATGAATTGACTAAAGTCGGGTGGGGGGAAAAGGGAAAAACCTTTTCCCCCCTCGGCCCCCCTTTTGGATTCTTGTAAAAGCAAAATTTGGAGTCAAAGTTTGAAACACTGTAGTAAAAAAGCTCCAACTGATCCCAGCGAAAAAGCCCATCAACAAAGAGAGAAGACCCAGTGCCCAGTCTTACCTTTTGGGGACAATGTCATTATTTTAATCTGAAAAGGCGGGAGAAAGGATGTTTCCCCTGGGGGAACCCCCAACTCCTCCCCAAAATGCCCAAGGTGTGGGGGTGCCAACCGCACCTGGAACTGTCATCGGTTTAAAAAAGTTTTGAATAAAACAGAGGGGGGTGACCCCCAAAAACCCAAAGTCTGTCCCAGGTCCATGGGGACTCCGGTTTTCCACGTAGTGTCGAAACCCTTTTCGAGGTCAAAAAAGGGATAGGGGACCACTTTTGTTTTTAAAAAGGGAAAGGCATTGGGATGGGGGTTTTCCCCGAAAAATTAAAAATGGCCCAACCGCGAGTGGGCTCCAAAAACCGCACTGTTCCGGGCCCAAAAAAGACCATGGGGGTTTTCCCCATTTCCCAAACATCAGGGGGATTTGACCATCTTTTCCTTCAGCTTCCCGGAGGCAGCGGGTCAAGCGATTGGGCGGTATTTGGGAAGGGTTGGAAAGGGGTCCTTTCCAGGTTTTGGAAGGGGAATGATCGGGGTTTCCCCGCCGGAGGGCAAAAAAGGAAACCCTGTGGTCCAATAGGTTTTAGACTTGGAGAAGAGTCGGAGACACTTTCTGGAAAATGTTTCACAACCTATAAGGAAACCACCCGACCAGGGCAGAATCAGGGGCAGGTTTGTAAAAAAAATTTAAGTTAAACCCGTTTTGAAAAAGGAAAAATTATGGTTTCAGAGTTGTCTAAAGTAAAATTGAATGAAGTTTTCCCTTTTCTAACCTTTGTTTCTAAAAAAGACGCGGTTTTAAAATTGAAGAAAAGGAGTTCTTTTGGGTGGTGAGGGCCAACAGTTTCCCACATTTTTGTTTGTCAGTGATCAGGCATAAAGCAAGTTTAAGTGATGAAAGGGGGGGTTGGTGTTTTTCCCTTTGATTTTTTCTAATGCTGTTAAAAACTTTTTTTTTTTGGAATTTTTAAGATTCCCCGGAGCGAAGTTTCTCCAGGACCGACGTTTACGGGTTTTTAAAGTGTGTCCCCGTTTTTGGGCACGGGTTTCTATGGGCCAAGCTTTGGGGGGGGGGGGACCCAAAGGCCCGTTGGTATCCCCGACGCGACCCCTTTTTTGCGAACTTTTAAATTTGTTGGCAGCGAATGAACCAGGGTGTTTTTGGCTTTGGGTTTGGGGGGGGACACTAAAAAACCCCCGGTTTTTTAACCCCCCAAGTTGTTTCACAGTGTTAGTCAGAGATTCTGCGGGGTCGGGACTCTGAAAAAATCATTGTTTTTGGGAATTCTTTTTGAAATAGGGGTTTGAAAAATAGATCCCAGTTTGTTTCTTAAAATTTGAGTTTTTGAGAGACAGTTTACGTTTTTCATTATTCCGGGTTGTAAAAGGACGGGGAAAATGGTCACTTCCTTTTCCCATTGTCATGGACAGACCACTCATAGTCCAGGCCCAAGCAGGGGTCACAAATCGCCAAATTAAAAAACGAAAAGTAAACCCTGGGAAGAGTGGAGGAAAAGTTGGAGCCCCAACGTTTTTACAACAAAAATAAAATTTCAGAAAGGGAAAACCCCCAAAAAAGCAGACCCCCTGGATATAAACCTGCCCAAACCCCCAAAGAGGTTTGTGACCTTTTAAAGTCCCCAAAAACAGCAAAAAAGGTCGAGGAAGTTCTCCAAACAAAATGAAAAGGGGCCCCGAGGGAAAAACCCGGGGAAAAGAAGGTGGCAAACAGTGGCAATTGGGGACAGTTTTTGTGGAGAGGACTCTCGCACTACGGGCCGAGGGAGGAGCCCAGAGGGGACGGGAAACCTAAAAGAAAAGTTTAGTAAAAAAAGGGCAACCCCCACCAGAAAGTCCCAAGTGGGGGTTGGCGGGTTTGGAAAGGGAACTTTAAAAACCAAAAAAGTGAAGGTTTTATCTGGTTTTTGAATTTGTGTTTCCTAAAAGGCCACGAGGGAATTTCCTAGTTTGACACAGAAGCTCAGCCCCCAAAAAAATTTAAATTTTAGGGCCAGGGATTTTCCCAAAAGGATTTTTTTACTACCCCGGGTTGCAGGGGGACGAAAAAATTTTGTAAACTATTCACCAAAAAGTTTTTTTCATTTCCGTAAACCATCTCCTAGACCCTGGAGAGCCGCAAATTTTTTTGGGGGTTTCTCCCGCTTTTTTTCTCGACCCTTTTAAAAATTTTGGGTGCTTTCTTTTTAGGCGGCGATTTTTGTCTTAACCCCAAAAACCACCAGCCCCTTGTTGCCAGCTGCGGGTGCCCTTTGGAGGTTTTTGGGGGGGGGTCTTGTCTTGTTTTTTAAATAATTTTAACTTTCTGCCCCCCCCTAAAGGGCCCTTTTTAAATTTTTTTCCCCCCAAATTGGTTTGGGGGCAGGAGTGGGTTTTGAAGCCCGAGTCGAAATCTGAAGGCGAGACTGCTGGAGTTTCCGCGGTGCATATTTTTTGCCTGGGGTACGGGACGGGGTTTCCCTGGCTCCCTCTAAAGCAAACGGGGAAATTCGAACCGACGGCCCCCGCCGATGCTGATTTGTCTTTTGGCTTCCGTACTGGGGCTGCAAACGAGACCCCACCCATGGGTTTGGGCCCCTTTTTCTTTTAAAATTTTTTTCGCCTAAAAAAAGGGATTCTCTGTTCATTTTTAATTCTAAAATTTCCTTTTCCTTCAACCAGTTTGGGCAGGTTTTTTATGGGCGAAGGGGGCTTTTCCCCCCACAGTTGGCACGAGTGGTGGGGCTGTCACACACACCCTGGGGGGACTGGTGGCGCAGGTACCACACACCTTTCTTTTCCCTGCCCTCTGTTTTCTCACAGGCCGAACCTCTTTGGGACTTGAAGCAGCGTAAGGGGGCGGGGTGTAGAGCGAAAACTTTAGGCCCCTTTAGGGAGCCCACCGTGGGTCGACTCCGGTTTGAGAAGGGGAAAAGCAAAAAGGTTTAAGAAGAGGGTGTCATTGGGGCTCTGGGCCCTTGATTTGCGTCAAGCACACGATGGGAAATGGGTATCCCCTTTTCAGCCAATTTTAGGGCTTGAAATTTTTGCCTCCGACCTCCCCCCGATCTCTGCACCGGGTTACTCCCCTGGGAAAAATTTCCCAAAATTTTGTGCGGGGGGACACCCTGTCGGGGTCCTTCAAAAGTCCCTCGACTTAAGAAAACTTTTTCCCGGGGCATTTTTGGAAGGGCACTCCCCAAACCCGAAGTGCCCGTTCCTCAGTTCCCTTTTTACACTCTTTGGTTTGCCGCTGGACCATTGATTTCCTTTTGCGATCGCCCAAAAAGGGCTCAGGCCCGATAGAGGTCCCATCTTCAAAACCCCCTCCCTCAACAATCCGCCAACTTGGGGGCCCGAAGCCCGAAAGGTTTTTTGTCTCAGTTCAGAGGGCCGTATCTTGTCCGTTTCCGAATCTCGCCTGTATCTTTTTTTTGGGTTTTAAATTGCCCTGTTGTAAATTTATTAAAATTTTGTCTCCTTTTTTCCCCCCCACCCCCGAGTCCCCCCAAGGGGGATTTCCCCTTTTTTAAAGGGAACCCGTATTCGGGGGACCCCGGATTTCCCCCAAAAGAAAATACACAGGTCTGAAAGCCCTCCCCCGCCACGAAGCCCCAAAACCCCTTTTTAACCCAAAACCGCCCCCTTCTAGCCTGACTAGGGCATGCCCGGACCACCCTTTAAACGAAGTGGGCCCCTTTAACCCCCTGTCTAGAGGAAGGGCCAGGGGCCCAAAAAGGTGTGTTGACCCTTTATGAAAACCCCGTCCAAAACAGCGGTCCCCAACCTCCCCGGATTTCCCATTCCCCCCCCAACACAGGACGCACCGCAGGCAAACACGGGGGGCCCCAAGAAACCCCGAGAGAAAAAGGGGTGTGGGGGAAAAGAAAGGGTTTAAGGGGGGAAAAGGAAAAAAAAAAGATCCGTTAAAAAAGGCAGAAAAACAGAAAGGAAAAAGGGGGTTTCTATTTGTCTGGGCCCTCACCCTAACCTTTCTGACATGGGGGAACCCCACCAGGGGGACAATTTTTACCACTTTAAAATTTGGCCAGGTCAGGGAACTTGGCTTACAGGCCCCAAACAGTGTTTTACAACTAACCATCAACCAGTTTTGAAGCCCCCCTCACAAAGCCTAAAAGATCAAGGGCCACGCAAGCCCTCCGAAACCCCGGCAAATTTTCCCAAACCCCCGGGGGGAAAAAACTAAAAAAAATTTTCGATATTTGACAAAAAAATTTCCACAGTCAACAGCTTTTTAACAATTTAATTTTTAAATTTGTTATAAAACTCAGATATTTTAAAATTTTTAAAAAATGGGGAAAGAATGACCTTGAGCAATTAAAGATTTTAAAATTTATAAAAGAAAAAAAATAGATTACTAACTTTAGGGAAAAAAAGCAGGGAAAAGGTTGCCCAGAACCCGAGCCCTTTCATTTTTTCAGTACAATTTCTCCTTTATAAAATCCAACCAGCTCCGTGGGTCCAGTGGATCCAGTCAGGTGAAGCAGGGTCTTTAAAAGCTCCCCCGCTTTTTTCCCAGTTGCAAAATTTCAAAGCCAAAAACCAAAAAAAGGAAAAATAGTTTAAAGGGAAAAAAAGGGGAAAATTTAAACACCTACTCGAATGCCTTTTTGGTACAGAAAGTTTGGTATTGACTTTGGGCAAATCCACTGGTGCGAGCCAAAAAGAAGTTACAAAAGAGGTAAAACTTAAAAGGGTTTTTCCACTGGAAAATATACAAAAATATATTAACCCCAAATTTTCATGCTTAGTAAAATGAAAATTAAAAAACCCCAAAACAAAGCTGAAATGTCCCCAACACAACTGATTTCATTGAACACTTTTTTGCGAGTGTCCAATTCTAAAAATTTTTGGGATTTAATTTAGCCCCCCAAATTTTTTTTTGAAAACACATGCTCATATAAATTTTTCAAAAAAAGATGTAAAATTTTTTTTATTATAAATCGATTGTTTTGAAGACAAATTATCAATTAAACAATTTTTCTTTTTTATTGAGTAAAATGTTATTAAAAATTTTAAAAAGACGAACACAGGTACCCCCTGCAACTAATTTTTTTAGGGGAAAAAAATATAAAAGTCCCCAAGAGGTGTAAAGGGGGAAAAATTTTCCCCAAGGGGGGTAAAGGGGTGTAATTTTCAATATGGCTTAGTGGGAAAGGGGGGGTGGTGTGGGGGGGGGGGGGGGGGGGGGGGGGGGGGGGGGGGGGGGGGAGGGGGGGGGGGGGGGGGGGGGGGGGGGGGAAGGGGGAGAGGGGGAGGGGAAAAGGAAAAAAAAGGGGTCCGGTTTTTGGAGGGGGGTTGGTGAGGGGAAAGGGGGGAGGGGGCCCCGGGGGAGTTTTGGGGGTTAAAAAGGGTCCGGTTTTTTGGAACCCCTTTTTGGGGGGGGGGGGGGGGAATTTTCAAATTTGCCCGTTGGGTTGGGTTTTTGGGGTTTCCCTTTTGGTTTTGGCGAATTTCAACCCTTAATTTTATCTTTTTTTTAAAGCCGTTTTTCTGCCTTTTCCCCCATCGGTCTGTTTTTTGTCTGTCCCCACAGTCCCGTCTGTCGTTTCTCGCATCCCCCCCCCCCCCCTCTCCCCTCTCTCTCCTCTCCTTTTTTTTTTTTTTTTTTTTTAGGGATGGTTTTTGGTGGTGTGTGGGGGGGTAGCGCTCACATGCTTTTTTAGAGAGTTTTTAGGGGAAAAGGGCGGAAAATTTGGGCCCCGAATCCCTTTTAAAGGGGTGCACCCAACAGGGGGGGGGGGGGGGGGGGGGGGGGGGGGGGGGGGGGGGGGGGGGGTGGGGGGGGGGGGGTGGGGGGGGGGGCAATAGGGGAGGGAAAGGAAAAAGGGGAAAACAACAAAAAACAGCAAAAAACCCCAAAATCTTTGTCATGCGTATTGGCTTCCCCTTGTTTTTCCCCCTTTTGGACCCCTTTTTTTTTCGCTGTAAAGGGTGGCCCCCATATGGGGGAATAGCCAAATTTCTAAGGGTGATTTGGAAAAATATTTTGCATTCCAATTGGGTACGTGCCACCTCTTTTCTTTGTCCGTCTATCTCCTCTCCCTCCCCCTTTTCTTTCTTTTTCGCTCGCTGTCTCCCCCCTTTTCTCTCCTACCCGTCCTTTTCTCCGTCTCTCGTCGTCTTCTTCTGTTCCCCTTTTTCTCTCTCTCTTTTTCTCTCTTTTCCCCCTTCCCCCTCTCTTCCCCTCTCTCTCTCTCTCTCTTTTGGGGAAAAAATGAAAGAAAAGAAAAAAAATTAAGTCTATTGTTTAAATTATTTGTTTTTCTTTGTAAAAAACAGCACAAATTTCAGAGTGAGAGTGCCAGTTTCAAAAACCCCACATTAGAACATAAATAAACCCCGACACTTTTTAAAACCCAAAAGCAAAAACCCCTAAAATCTGCAAAAATAGTCATTTTTTAAAGGGCCCTTAAAAGACTTGCAAGGAGTGAAAGAGACTGGTTTGAGGGGAAAAAAAAAAAATAAAATTAAAACCCCAGTAGTGGAAAAATTTTTTTCTTTTTTTTTTCCCAATTTTTTTTTTTTTTTTTGGGAGATGAAAAGGACTTGTGAAGCACAAAAAAAAGAAGAGGTGGTTTTTGGCAAATTTGGGAAAAAAAAAAAAAAAAAAATTTACCCCCTTAAAGGTTTCTCCATGATCCGATAACTGATCCACAAAAAAAAAAAAGAAAAAAAAAAAAGCGAATGACGAAGACTTTAGAGAAACGGAAGAAAAACGAATTTGGAGGGGGAAGAAAGTGCACAATCAACACCCCCCTTGTTTTCGGGAAATTGGGGTTTGGGTGAAAGCTGATTTACGACTTGAACCCCGGGGAAAACCGCACAAGTGGGGCCCAATCGGAAATTTAAGAGCCCAAATTTAAACTGCGTCGGGCTGGCCCCCCCCCCCCCCCCCCCCCCCCCCGTTATGAGAGGCAGGGTGGGGGCGGGAAAGGGGGAAAGGGGGTTTAGGACCAAAGGCGAGGGTCCAAAGGGAGGGGGGGTGGGAGATGAAAAGGGGGGTTTGGGAATTGTCCGTCTCAAATTGTTTCAGAAAGGATAATGCCGGTTGATCGCCCAATCCCACATTTCCTTCACCCGGGGACCTGGGTATCAAGGTCAAAGTCAAAAATTTCAAGCCTGTCAATTCATGGAGTTATTTTTCAATGGAGACCTGATCAACCCCCTGGGCTCCAATTTCCCAACCCCTAAGCGGAAACCCGCCCTGGAGACCCATCCCAAACTGCCGGGAAATTTTTCAGGGCCCCAAAAAGTGGGGGAAAAAAACAACAAACACGAAATAAAAAGGTTTCCCCTTTCTTTTGGGGCGTTGATGGGCATTGTGAGGGTTGCCCCCATGATCTGGTTTCTGGGCCAAAAAAAGGGGCTGTAAACCCCATACCAGTCTTCGTTTGGTCTTTCCAAGGAAACCCATTAAAGGGAAATGTTTCACAAAAATTTTTCTCTTTCTCCCACCTTTCCCCCACCACCTCTCACACCCCCAAATCTTCTCTTCAATAACAAACAAATACAGAAGAATGATGAAGGGGAAAAAGAAAGAGAGAGAGTGGTTTTGGGTGTTTTGGGGTGTGTGTGGTTTGGTGGGGGGGGGTGTGTGGTGTGGGGTGTGTTTTGACATGGGTGTGAGTTTGTGTGGGGGTGTGTGTGTTGTGTGGGGTGTGTGTGTTTTTGTGTGTGTGGTGTGGGTTTTGTGATAGTGTGTGAATGGTGCCTTTTTCATGGGGGTGCTTTTACTGTGTGTTTTGTTGTGTGTGTGTGTGTTTGTGTGTGTTTTGTGGGGGTGCCAACTATGTGTCAGTCAAAAATATAATTCAATTTTATATTTCAGATAAACCTACAAAAGCTGCACTTCAATAAAACACGAAGATGCCAGCTCACACTAGGCTATACAGAGCCGCCAAGCACTGGCACTTCACTGACACCACTGTCCAGCCAACTGATGAGAAGGCACAGCACCCACGAAAAAAAAAACTGAAGGATGCACACAAACGCATGAAGTACTAAAGTTATATTCTTTCTTTCTTTCTTTCTTTCTGCGTATGCAGGCTGATACTCCTGCGGACACTCCCTGTATAGCCAGGCAGTGGAGTTTTGTGTGTATGACCCTTTTTTATCCCGCCATTAAGGCAGCCATACTCCATCTTCGGGGAAGGTGCATGCTATGTGTCACGTGTCATCCATACCAACGGCCAAACTAGCCTTCTCTTCCGAAAGTTGGTGATGGGATTTTACGTGTGTGCAAGATGTTAATATGCGTGCGTTCACACACGGAACCTCGGTTTATAGTCTCATTCGAAGGACTATATGGGGAATGGAGTCAGAACCAATGTTAACTCCGAGGAAAAATCCCCCTATACCGAAATTCGAACCCGCAACCCCAGGATCACGAGTCCGGCGCTCTACCAACTGAGCTATTCCGGCCCCCCCCCAAAGTTATATCAAACAGCACAAAGAAGAAGCACAACACACAGAGTAAATTATATCCAGTTTTGGGCTGTGTAAGCATAATAAAGCATGAAAGTAACATCAGCACAAGAATCACGCAGTACTCGTCGTCAGCAACTGCCAGAGCGCTGTTCCCACGCTCCGCCTTTCACTCCACAGCGGTGAAGGTCACAGCGTGGGGTCATCAGCAGTGCATGTAAGCCAGAAAGTAAAGAGGGCGATTTTAATCTGGGCCAGATGGCTGTGAGCTCAGAGTGATCCATCCTACGACCGCCTCTTCAAGATCAGGCCGATTTTGGACCATCTGCACGAGAGGTTCCAAGAGGTGTATGAGCCAAGCAGGGATGTCTGTGTTGATGAAAGCCTACTTCTTTGGAAAGGTAGGCTGATCTGCAGGCAGTACATTCCTCTGAAGCATGCCACGTTTGGCATAAAAATAAATCTCTGGTGTGAATCTGACGGCGGTGTCAAAAGAAGTGGTGGCTACTGCTATCCCTTCAAAGTGTATGCGGGCAAGGATGACCCCATCAACGAGGAGACGCCTGTACTGGATGCAGTGCAGGCCAACAGTCCTGACCTCACACCAGTGAAAAGATGGTGCTGTTGCTGATGGCTCTACTCCTGAACAAGGGCTACCATGTCTACACCGACAACTGGTACAGCAGCCTCAGGTTGTTCTTGTACCTACGGGAGAAGAACACCCAGGCATGCGGCACTGTGAGGGAGAACCGGGGCATCCAGAGCAGCTCTATGGAGTTCAGCTGGACCCGGGATCATCCGCTGCACTTTGTGGTGATGGCAAAATAGTAGCCACAGTCCACAGCAC
>CM031621.1:57254999-57306086 GCA_018398815.1 Conus ventricosus
TTTGACTAGGACTACTGGAGTTCAGGTTAGATCTAAAGATAAAGATTCTGCCCCAGCCCAGAGTATCACCTCAGAACAGTCACGCTTCTGATCAGTAGTTTTCAAGTGCTGGACAGACTACTGGAGTTCAGGTTAGATCAAGGCAACTCCGGAAATCTGGCTTCCTTCACAGCTGTAAATGGATTTATCCAGAGAAATTCAGGACAGCAAAGTACTGTTGAAAGTTGTGAAAATGGACACACTGAGTTTTGGTACATGGAAAAGTTCACCCACTATCCTGGGTCCACTTTTGGATCTGATCCACACAAAATTTCAGTTAATCTTGTACAATGCAACAGGTGGCTCCAGCTGCACAGAGTCATCCACAGAGAACCTTGGTTTACGGAATTTAAAACATCGTTTATTTTCATGCTGAAGAGGGCAGGAGAAAGGAGGCTGTCCTGGGGTACACCCAACCCCTACTCCATATCAGACAGCATGGTTTCCAACCTGAACTTGGAACTGCTGATCAGCCATAAAGTCTTTAATAAAAAGTGTGAGATGACCTTGAAAACCTAAATGATGAAGATCCATGAGAATTCCAGATTTCCACGTGGTGTCCTAAGCCTTTTCCTGGTTAAAAAAAAAGAAACAAAAAAGACAGTAACCACAAGCTGTTTGTAGGGTTTGGTCTCAAAGGTAAGGTAAAGCAATGCTGCTTATAGCCCAGCTGACTGCTAAGAGCCACATCAGGGCTGTCTGCACTGAGGTCACCTCACAAGTCATAAAAAACTCACTCATACAACCCTGTAAAATACACCTGAAAATACAGTGGAAATTTCATTAAAAATCTTTCTTCTATAAAATCTTAGATCAGATGAAAAATTATGATCTCTTTCAGAAATTCAAAGATAACATCACATGGGATCTCTCTGTACAGTTTTCATGGAGTCTGCTGTCAAATGTTTATGTCTCACATCATGTAAGTTCCAACACTCTAAAAGAATATGTTTCACTGTGAGTAGTATATGACATGGAATGCACCACGGAGCTTCCATACAGTTGCCCCTTAGGTTATTCAGACCCGCTGGCAGACTTGCCTCAGGTGGAGACGGCTCAGGTTTTGGACAGGGTGGAGATCGCCTTTTAATCTCCACCATTTCTCAACTTCATTGGGCTCCTTGCCCACACAGGCACTGCTCTCGAAAGCTTGAGGTGGGAGCCCTGGTTTTTTAGTCTGCCCAGCAGCAGATGGATTAGACTGCTGGGCAGTCTGAGAAGTGGTGGATTTAGCGCCCCCACCAGGAACATCCACTTTGGTTGAAAGGTGGTGGATTTGCCTCCACCGGGCCAGACACTTTTTCTTGCAATGTTTTTAGAGAAATGGAATGCATCCATCTGACGGGAAATAGAATGCGTAGAAACTTTCTTTACTGCCAAAGCCTATGAAGTAACTGAAGTACACTGACTAATTTCCGGTATTAGTTTTTGGATATTTGCTTCCTGAAATAAGTGCGCAGCTGCATGAAGAAAAGGGGTGGTTGCCATCGCAGTTTGCACAATAGGCCGGATCTTTATACAGTCCCATCATGGGTTGCTTTGCAGCAAACACCACACACATCCCCAGATGTGCCTCTGGTAATTGAAGCACTTCATCAGAGATGGAATGTAAAGTTGAATGCACAATTCCAAACCGCCCACTTGACAACTTGAGGCAATGAAGGGGTACAGAATACTAGAAAGAGGGCATTGTTTGGTACTCTTTCTGTACCTTTGCACACTGTCACCCCATGCACACCAGTGACACTTTGTGAAGGGAATTCAGTTTTAATCTCAGTCTCTGAAACGCCTCTTAGATCCCAGCATTGAAAGACTTCCTTGGACAATTTCAACTGTTTATGAGGAGTCACCTGGATCTCTGTCCACCAGTTTTGTGGCTCTCAGCAGCTGCTCCAACTGTCTCTTACATTTGCACTGGATGAGGAAGGCACCATTTCTTAGTCTCTTTATTGACTACTGGTCTCCTGCAATTCCTTGGAAGCCCTTCTGAATGGTGAATGGGCTTAACGCAGAAATCGGTTTGTCCTGTTCTGTACTCTCAACAATCACCATGAAGACCAAAATCCTGTCAACCTTCTTGATTCCGTTTTGGAATCAGAGTCCACGACAGACTCCTGCAGCATTCTTTTCAAATTAGAATTTACTTTTCATCTTTTTGGGGTGGGAATTCTGGGTGAAGAAGGCCCTTTTTTTTGTTGTTTTTAATTTCATCTCTCCCTTACCTACCCTCCATTAAATCCAACAATGGGGCAAGGGTCACAAAGTCACCATCTTGACCCCTTCCAGGCTTTGGGAGAGATATAGGAGCCTACCAACCCTGTCCCCCCTGATCATGCTCAACTCCCAGCAATAGAGAGCCCAGCACTGCAGGAGTTACCTTGGCCACCAAAGAAACTGCCCGTCTTGACCAAGCTCCACGCAGGGGTAGCCGATTGATACACCTGGGCCAGAGTGTACCTCCTGTCTAGAACAGGACCGAGCCAAAGAGATGTGTTGAGGGCACCTGCCCTCTCAATCACCAGGGTCTCATTTCCCTCCATCACACAGACCTGGTTACCCATTAAAAATTCTATGTCTAGGTTTTGGGTCAAAAGTGTGTACAATTGTGTGTAAAATGTGTAATTTTTTGCAGCGCAAAGTAACTGCCTAGGAAACAATACTGAATGCATTCAAGACATTGGAAACACTGAAAATTTATTATTGTAAAGGATGTATTTTCATGAAAGGCATTAAAGTGGCTTCATTAACAATCAATGATTGTCAAACTAATCCAAGTTTCTTGCCAGTGTCCTCTAATGGGCAAAAGCCTTTGCTCAGAAAATGTACAAGAACATTAACTGATGTGAATTTCTTATAACACTTTTAAATAACTCTCTCTTCACTTTTACTATACTGATGGATATAACTGGAAAATAAAATCTTGATGTAATCTATTTCTTTCATGTCACATATGCTAATATGGGCACTTTTTCACTGTCTGTTAATAAGCTAAGCAGTCTTTCTGAAGAGCATAATAATTATGATGTTAATTTTATTTCAGATTTTGGTGATTTCACCTCTCTTTTAAATTGTCAACTGAGAGGCTGTGAACTGCATCTATTACATAACAGTCATTCATTCTTCAGAATGAGAAGACTTTCAAGAGTTTCATTGGACAGCGTGCTCCTTTGGGGGGTTTTGGAGTTTTTTGCCCCTCTGCACGAGTAGTTTGATGTTCCAGTCTCTCATCAGAAGAAGTGCCAGCAGAACTCGACTTCACAAAAAAACCACTTTGAATGTTCATAACCTACTGCTTTCCAGATCACTGCTTCCCTTGTGACTTTTGCTATCGATATGCCACTGAATGTCAAAACAACCACTGTGAGCAATTGAGATTTCACAGTTACACGTGGTGCCGTGTGCGAATGAATTGCCCTTCTTTGACGCAGTAATGAACCTGAGATTTGTATGATACGCAGGTTTGTACTTCTGTTCATATTTCTTTTTCTTTTTGACCATAGCTTCCTCCAGTGAATCTTAATATTTGTTGTCTGTTTCATGGGCACGAGTCAAAGCTGAACAAGAAGCCACGTTGAAACGCATTCACAGAGGATGGAAGTGCACAATGCGCCATGGGAACTTTTGAAAGTTGGACCAGACCCTTGGACTCGGCCGGATTGCGTGTTGATTGCATTTTCGTGAACTCGGTGATCAAAATTTCATACAATTCAGTTTTCAAACGTACAGCTGTGTTGAATTTTGTGAGATTATGCGCAAAAATCGCACAGTGCACAGGTCTGATCACAGGTTGCAATGCACAGCGAACACGGCAGATCTTAAGAAGACCACTGAGAAAAAAAAACAAATGTGGAAAAGAAAGCTTGAAGGGAAGACAAAGACAGAAAAGATCCATTTAAGAAGGCAGAAGTTAGAATGGGGAAAAAGGTGGGTTACTATTTGTCTGGGCCCTCACACTTACTCTGACATGGGAGACCCTACCAGGGACATCATCTCCTATCACGTTGTGCCTAGGCTGGAAAACAACTTGACTTTACAGGCCTAGAAGTATTTTCAAAAACTAGCCTATCATACAGGCCTAGAAATATTTTCAAAAACTGGCCTATCATCCAAGCATTGATGCCCCCGCCAGCATAGCTAAGGGATCACTGGACCGCCCAAGCCCTCCAATCTTGGCAAGGTTGCAACTCCCTGAGGGATACTCAAACGGTAAAAGTTAGAAAGAATTCAAAATGAAGCAATGACACTGGGGAGAGAGAGAGAGAGAGAGAGAGAGAGAGAGAGAAGAGAGAAAGGGAGAGAGAGAGAGAGAGAGAGAGAATATTGCCTATAGCCCACTGGGTCACTAAGGGCCACATCAGGGCTGTCACCAAGTTGAAGTCAACTCTCAAGTCATGTTGAAGAGAAAACAAAAATGCAAAGGATGCACCAATTTAAACTATGCACTACCTGCACGACCTTCCTTCAATGCAGGTTAGACATAAGTTAGAACTGATGAAGGCAAATTTCACAGCACTTGAAAATCCCCCAAACCCACTACATGAGGCAGCCAAGGAAACAAAAGCCAATTGTGAAGGAGTTGGAAAACCATGGATGGGAGAGGCAGAAGGCCATGAACAAAAACAAGAACCAATCACACTCAAATAGCAACAACTGGTACTCACTCAGACTGCGATTCCACACTACATTCCAGGTAAACCCCAAGGCTCTTCTCACCTTCAGCATTCTGGTTTTGCTTCACCCAGATTTTCCTGGAAGGAGGGAGGGAGAGTGGATAAAAAGCTGTGTAAATCTGTGTATCTATAATATTCAAAAACAAAAATCAACACTGCAACTTTTCTTCCATATATATATATATATATATATATATATATATATATATATATATATATATATATATAAATATATATATATATATATATGTATATATATAAAATTAGAGTCAAAAGACCACTCAGAAGTCTAAAAATGCTCAACCAAATAGGGAGCGACATAACAGTTTAAAATAGGATTTTAAAATGGTTAAAAATCACCCTACAAACTTGTTTCGAGCAAGTGCTCTCCTCAGGGTATGTACAACATGGGCACGCCACCAGTGTTATATAGATTAGTGTGTGGGCGTGTGAGCTCTGCGCGTGTGGCCCGTGGCCTGTAGATTTTTTTTGGGGGGGGCGCGTTCAGGGGGGACGTGCCAGGGAATGGTGCATTGACAAAGATTTCCATTTGTGCCTGCAATGATTAATCATTTCTACTTTAGAGTTCAGTGATGCTAGATGGGGTTTACATAATATCAGCCACTTTTCTGTAGTACATAAGTTGCATTTTTTAGAAATGTTGTTGTATGGTGCTGCTCTTTTTATAATTTTCCATGATATGTTGTAATCTATTTTCTTATCTTTAAGCTTCCAAATATATTTACTTAGTTGTTTGGTTTTTATATTTTTCATTTTTGAAGGACTGTTTATGGTTTGCAATTAGGCAAAATTAGTTTTAAAAAATCCTGGAAAAAGCAATAGAGGACATAAAAACAAACACTGAATACAATCTCTGGAAAAATAGTTATGAAGTTATCCAATGGTTTAAGGAATTGAACAAACAGAAAAATACAGTTTTTACTTTTGACATAGTGGATTTCTACCCTTCTATCGATGAGGAATTACTCACTAAAGCACTAAGATTCGCCAACAAATATACAAATATAACAGATTCTGAGATGGAAATCATTCTCCACACTAAGAAAACCCTTCTCCATAGCAACAATGAAACTTGGATTAAAAAAACCAGCAGAAATTCCACGTTCGATGTCACGATGGGATCTTATGATGGAGCTGAAACTTGTGAATTAGTTGGACTTTTCATGTTGTCTCATATACAGAAAGTACTTGGTAAACAGGTTGGCTTATACAGAGATGATGGCCTCGTTTCAAAGCTACAACTTAAAAATCACAGTAGAAGCCAACAAAAAAATAGTAAATTACTTAGACATAACATTAGACCTTAAGGACCACACATACAAACCATACAAAAAACCCAATGACACACCTGTCAACATAGACATCAAAAGTAACCATCCACCCTCTGTTTTAAAAACCATACCTAATGGCATAAACAAAAGATTATCTAAACTGTCATGCAATGAGAAAGAGAGAACAGGAAAACACCGATTCTAACTCACCCTAGCCCCTCACCTTGGTTCGGGGCTAGGGCGACCTAGAATCGGTGTTTTCCTGTTCTCTGACAAGTAAGACTTCAATAACCAAAAAATAACGATTATCTACAAACTTTCTAGAGAGTAACGTAGGGGGAAAGCAGCAGTGGCTGAACGCACCCCATAGAGCAACGTAGAGGAAAAGCAGCAGTTGCTGAACACGCTCCATACACAAACGCTGGTGCAGGTAAGCCTTTAATTGCTAATTGTCGACCTGCCTAGGAATCCGCACTATCAGAATACTGCAGAGGCCCAGCATTAGGTCGACACCCGATTACTTAATTTGTGGTATTGGGCCTTATGACTTAGCAAGGTGCATACCATGTGACCGGACATGACGATTTAGAAACAGCGCCCCCAACCAACGCCACTCAGTTTATTCACGGCTTTCAATACAGATGGATGTGTTTGTTCATAGAGGAACGGCTTTTTGCTATAGGCGATAATGCGTTTTACTACAACTGTATGGCGGAGTATCTAAACAAAAGAAAATCAGGCGGGCCCATTGCTTTAACTCCTAAGCCAAAGAGAAGTATTGCTTTTTGGAAGGTGAGGAGAAAGAAAAAAACGAGAACTTACTATTGATGAACTACACAAGCACCTTGAAAGCTTGTTAATTTAAGACAGAGATTTAGCTGATATATTTGAAAGAGATGTTGTTAAATTTGAAAAGCTTTTAACTTTTGAAGAAATGATTTCATTCAAAAAGCTCCAAATGTTCAGTGACAGGTGTACTACCTAGTAGTTCAGAAAACTTCTCCACCTTGTGGTGTTTGTGAAACAACGGCAAAGCAGACGACACGGAACACGACTCGGGCTGGAGATTCGGAACTACTGGGCCGAGAAAATACCCATATCAATGGTTCCTGACTGTGCACAGCAATCATCGCAAGAGTAGAATTAGCGAAACCTGAAACTCCTGCCTGGTATAGGAGGCTGTATACGTAGCCAACTTGCTGCTCTGACGTGGTTCTAAATATAGTAACGATCATGCATGATCGGTAGCCATCTGCTGCTCTGACGTGGTTCTAAATATAACAAAACTAGGCCAATCGGCAGAGTTTGCCGATTGACCCACAAAGCCCCCTCTACCCCACCTGCACACGTCACAGCCGCATGATCGGTAGCCATCTTGCTGCTCTGACGTGGTTCTAAATATAGTAACGATCATGCATGATCGGTAGCCATCTTGCTGCTCTGACGTGGTTCTAAATATAACAAAACTAGGCCAATCGGCAGAGTTTGCCGATTGACCCACAAAGCCCCTCTACCCCACCTGCACACGTCACAGCCGCATGATCGGTAGCCATCTTGCTGCTCTGACGTGGTTTCTAAATATAGTAACGATCATGATGATCGGTAGCCATCTTGCAACCTACAACTTGCTGCTCTGCGACATTTCCCCTTCACTTTCCCACAAGCACTGTCCTGTCTATTGTTTGTTTGTTTGTGTGTGTGTGGTTTGTTTGTTGTGTTTGTTTGTTTGTGTTTGTGTTTGTTGTTTGTGTGTGTTTTGTCCCACCCCACGCACGCCACACCCCCCCACCCCACGCACGCACACACCCCACCCACCCCACCCCCCCACCCACGCATGCACACACTCAAGTTCCTTCTAAGTTTTTAACTTAAGTTACCCCAAGTTACTTTTAAGTTCTTACTCAAGTTGTCCTTAAGTCATCCTCAAGTTATCCACAAGTTCTTACTTAAGTTACTTCTAAGTTCTTACTTAAGTTACCCCAAGTTCTTAATCAAGTCACTTCTAAGTTCTTAATAAGTTCTTGATCAAGTCACCTTAAGTTCTTACTCAAGTCACCTCAAGATTGTAATTAAGTCATCCTCTAAGTACAACCAAGTTCTTATTCAAGTTATCTTATAAATCATCAAAAAACAATACAATCTATGTTTTTATCTTAAATAGTAGATGTCTAATATAGTACACACACGCCTCAAAAAACGCGTCATCGCTGAGGATGTTTTGCTCAGCGTTTTGGCGCGAGATCGGTCAGCATAAATCTTAATGAAGTTCTTACATCCTAAGCAACCACATTGATTACAATTCTGGTCTATGGAAATGTCTTTTATAGACTCCATGTCTTTATTTATTGACTCCCATCATTTTATAATACGCCATGATCTATTTTTATCAAAAAAATTAAAATTAAGTTCTTAAAATATTATTACATTTCAAATGGATCAAAACGATCTTTTGTTGTTGGCGGTTTTGGCATGTTTTTGTCTTCTGTATTTAGTGGTTCAGATTCTTTTGACTGCTTTGGTTCTTGTTGCCATTGTTTATATATTTATAACAGTAATAACCACCCCAGCAGCAGCAAGGGCGCCAAAAATGACAACAGTTTTAAGTTCAATATTCCATGAAGACTTTGGTGCTGTAGGCCTTGAATCACATGGAGTTTTTATAGCTGGCATTGAATCAACTTGTTCTGGCGTTGGCGGTGTTATGTTTTCATCATGAGTTATATTCTGTAACATTAATTTTTTTTGTCTGTTCCACTCTGCTAATTTTTTTTCCTGCTTTAACCGCCCAGGATGAGGATGCTTTTCACTGGTCTCCACCTGATTCAGTGTTTTCTGATTCTGCTGATTTTCTGGCTTGGGTTACTTTCTCCACCTGATTCAGTGTTTCTGATTCTGCTGATTTTCTGGCTCGGTCATTTTGAAGGGAAATAAAATCTATATGATTAAAAGTTATTAATCCCATGATTAGCGGCGATAATAATGTTCCAAATCTGTAATATAGATCGCAGCTTAGAGACTCTAATGACTTTGTTAAAACTGGATCCTGCGTTAAATCATACATAAAATCTTGTTCAGAATCAATGGGAGCAAATCTACTGACTAGTTTAGTGTACAAACTAAGAACCGTTTGCCCGACGCTTTTCACCATTCTCGACCCCAGCTGCGCTTCATACCTGTTATGATACTTTACAATGTCTTGTGGCGACATCTGTTGAATCTGTTCTATGCTGAATTCAGTTCCGAGGAACTGTTTTGTTTTTCCACATGCCGCCAAAGAATACAGCCTCTCCTTTTTAGGCATAATAGCTTGGTCATCAACTTCTTCATTTGTAAGTCCAAGACGGTTTAGGCCGCTCTGTAGCTCTAGTAGATCATCGCTGTTCATGTTTTTTATTAATTATAATTATTTTATTTTTTAAAATGAGCACCGAAAAAACTATTGCCAACCTTGTATACCATTCTGCTGTTATCGGAGGTCTAAGTGTAGGATACACAATGCTTGGTAAAAGCCTGTTAAAAATAAAACCGGCAGATCTTGGCAAACTAGACTTTGAGGATTTAGCAAAGCTGATTGCTGTTATAACAGCTTCGTTCGCTACGAAAGATTTTCTAGTTAAGCAAGATATAATTCCAGAGAATATAAATATGTAAAAAGAAAAAACATTTATAAAAAATGGCTTCACTCGTAATGATGATAGGCGGTGCAGTAGTGAATGCGCTTGCTTTTAGCGGAAGTAATTACGCATTTAGTAAACTACGGGATGACGGCGAGAGAAAAAGACATAACAAAGCTGTGGAGCAACTTGCCGCAGCACAAGATCGCTATGAAAAGCAGAGAATTGAGCAGTTAGATTTTATTAACGATACACTGAAAAAACAGGGACATGCAGCTTACACATTTAAAGATGTTGAACAAGCTATAAAAGAGTATTATCTAGTAACGGGCAAACCAATTGAGACATTGCCCCCACCAAAATTCAGCGACTTTATCATCCAACAGAAAAACAAAAGATGCAAGAAATCGTGTTTATTGTCTTTGGTATGACCGTCGTGTGTTTTGTTGCGCATAATATTGGCTGAATAAAAAATGAACAAAATTTATTATTCGCCAAAAGGATATTGGAAGGAATTACAGCAATTAAAAAGCTAAGCCAAGCGGCTGGAGTCAGTGAACAAACAGCAAAAGAATGGTTATCTAAACAAGCGATTTGGCAAATTTATTTACCAGCGCCTAGACGAATACAGAGACCACACTTCGTGAACACAACGCCAAACGACACCCATCAAATGGATCTTCTATATTTACCCCATGATACGATTAGACGAAAAAGATTTAAGTACGCACTTACAGTCATTGACGTAGCTTCAAGATACAAAGATGCGGAACCATTAACACAAAAGAGTGCTTCTGCTGTTGCTGTCGCCATACAACTCATATACCAACGAGGCCCCTTAACTTATCCTCGCATGATTCAAGTCGATGATGGAAAAGAATTTAAAGGTCGAGTGAATCAATTATTGTTAAAACATAGAGTTACCATTAAAAGAGGCATTCCGGGAGTTCACAGATCACAGGCTTTGGTTGAAAACTTTAACAAACAGTTAGCCGAAAGACTTTTCTCCTACCAGTATCATAGAGAGCTGATTGACAATTCTCGCAACACAGAATGGGTTAGAAGACTGCCCTTAGTTCTACGTGCAATGAATAATGAAGAATTTAAATTAACGGGTCTAAAACCAGTACAAGCAATCAAAAAACAAACAATAAATGTTGCTGAAGACTCCAGTACAACCAGCAAACTATTACCATTTGGTTTAAAAGTAAGGTACCTTTATTTACCAGGGGAAGCAGAAGGGACACTCGCATCAGGGCAACCGATCCAGTTTGGAGTGTTGATCCATATGAAATAAAAAGAATTGTAAAAATGAATCCGCCCGTGTATTATTTACGAGAAACTGACACAACAAAACAACCAGCTCCTCAAAGATCTTTTGTGAAGGAAGAACTGCAGATAATCCCACCAGGCACAGTTCCAGTCGCTTAATTAATTTACGTAAATATATTTGAGTTAAAATGGAAGCTCAGAAGGAAGCGCAGAATGAAACAAGAATGACAAAGGAAAAGACCTTCGAATTAATAAAAGAATCATTTGATTTGAGTTCTGCTATTAGTGCAACATTTGCGAGGACTCATCAGCACATGGCAATGCATCCAGATCACCTACAGCCCAAAATCCCAAATTTTGACTATCAAAAATGGGATAAAGAATATCTTGAAATAATAAAAAAAATTCGAGCGCATCAAGCAAACATGAGAAAAAATTTGTTTGAATTGGAGGATGATATGATTGATTTTATAGATAAAGTTGATGAAAAATATGGGCCCGAATATATACCCGAAGAAGATATATAATTATGCCGTTCTCCAATGTCCAATTGCATATGAAAACTCTGGATTAACAAACACACGTTTTGTGTTTGTTCTATCTAATGACTTCTTTGTTACAACCGTTGTGTTGATCTCATGTAGATTAGATCGCAGTTTTACGTTGTCATGATGAAAAGTCTTATTGTCAAACAATGCTTCTTTATAGTTGTCATGCGATATGTTTGACTGCACAACACTGCGAGATATTCCCTTTGCTTTTTTGATGGTTTTCTCCTGGCTAGAAATACTGTACATTTTCGACCTTAAACCAATAAACTCCTTAATCACCTTTCCAGATAATTCATCCTTCATCTTTCCTAAAACCTTTTTATTAGTAATTGAATGTAAAGGCGAATCTTTAGGGTAATCGGATGTGTCTTTACCATCCCACATGCCCTTTAGCTACTTCTATTTCCATGTCTTTATAGATGTCTTCAGTAGGGATATCTATAACAAAACTATCTGTATCTGTGTAAAGTACTCTGGACTCTGGATACAGGGGTTTAAAGTAGTCATAAAGAAATTCTAACATCAAAAGCTTTGATAATTCTAAAACAGTAAACCCAATAAATACAGGTTTGTCCAATTTGACTTTCTTTTTTTTCATTATTATACCAAAAAGCTGATCATGAAATCTTCTGAAGTCCTGATAATTTGGTTTTGAAGTCAGCTTAATTGCTTCGTTCTCTCTGGTGACTAATCTAACGTCTTTACGTTTGTGCGGATTCTCCATAGTCTTTCCAAAACAGCTGTTGTTCATCAACTTGAAAAAGTCTTTTTCTGAAGCATCTGTGGATTTAGTTCTGAGATCAGTGTTCTTCATGATGTATGGTTTCATGAACTGTTCTTGATCAAAAGCAATTATACGATGAACTGCTGTCAACTTCAAACCATGTCTTAAATAAAATTGTAGAAGTCTGTAATGACAGACATAATTTTTTTTGCCTCGAAGATTGGGCACAAGTTTAGGCGGTTCTGTTTTCGCCATCTTTAGACTTTCTGCTGCTAAAGGATAGTCATTATGCAGGTCATGGAGTTCATGAGGATATTCTAAGTCAACTTCTAGAATGAAACCACGCTGTTGATCTGACGCCAAACTGCCCAACCCCTTTAATGCCTTTTGAATATTTTTTGGATCGCCGTCTGTGTACATTTTAAAGTTACGTAACGGAAGCGATTGCGCCATTGCCCAACCATACAGATTGTTTGCATCTAAATACATGAGATAGTTAGACCTTTTACTTGGATCATAATCATCTAGGTATTTGTTGTTTGCTTTACAGTAATGGTGCGACGCCATACTAATTCCTCCACGCAATCCGTTTTCAATCATCTGAATCATTTGGCAGGTCAGACAATAAATCAATCTGTACTCCAGTAAACTTTAAGAAAGCATCCCAACTCATCCCGGGCGCAGAAATGTAATGCGCAGGATCCAGGCTATAATGTTTCATGCAGGTCTTTCTATAATTTTCAAAGACGTCCACCAACAACAAACATCAGCCATCAAGTATGAATCATGATAGTCTCCCATCGTTTTACACTCTAACTTCTGCCACGCATCTTGAGCATGCTGGTAATCAGAATCACTGATGTCCTTTCCTCTAAGACTAGAAAAGAACGCGCCTTTAGGTGGAAGTGTATCTTCGTCAAACCTTTGCCAACTGTTCATGTACTCATAAGGGTAAACGCCCTTTCTAACAAGAGTTGGGTCAAAATATTCTTCCGTTATTGGGCAGGGACTTTAAGGACATAGCCAGCGACTCTAATGATCCCATCATGTTTGCATAGAGTCATAAAAAGACATGTTATTTAAAGTGAAACACATGTACTTTTCCGATGACTGTGCAATGCATGTTACCCTGAAGGCGCTGGTTACTGCTTGCATTATAAGGTGAGAGTCGTAACCCCGCAAGTTATGAAAGAATACAGGCAGCTTCCATGTCCTTGGGTCAACCTTTAGTTGAAGATTGCATTTACTGTGTGCTGCACCTCTGAACTTCCCACTAATGTGATCATGGTCTCTTACTGTTGGATTCGCTGCGTCTGATGAGAGGCCTAAACCGCAAATCCAACAATGTGTGGCTGAGTCATACTGTTGTTGATCTTCAGGCGCCATTATGATTTCAGATAAATTCAGATTATTAGAACAATCATTACGCACTTGCTGCATGCGCTGTAAAAATCTTCTAGCCGCATTTGGTCCTCTGTATAATTCTGGCGTTGAATGAGCGCCATCCGATCTGACAACAATGAAAGCAAATGAACAAATCTGGTGATTACTCTTTTTGTCTGTTTTTGGAAGTTTCTGTGGGGTTGGCCTTCATAAGGAACAATGAGTGATTCGAAGTCTGCGTAAACAACATATGGACTAGTTTGCAGTTTTTTCCAGTTCTTAAAACTAACTTTTGATCCAGGTGGGGGCGTAATTAGTTCTGTATTACAGTCAACTGGGCTACTACAATGTTTTTTATGTTCGAGCGCGGCTGGAACGGATGGCATTCTTGTTAAACATTTTCTACAGAATTCTTGTTTATGCCCAATTTTTGAAGTATGAGCCAATAATCTACTCATTGTGCGTATCAATGTGTAATGCTGGCGAAAACATCAGTAGTAAGTCAACATGATTTTTGTCTGGTTCGCCAATCGTTGGACTGTTCTTGGACACTTTAATCGGTTGTAGATTTGTTTCCTCATCCCATGTGTAGACATTAACAGTTATTGGTTTGTTTTGTTCTTCAAACTGATCAATTTTGTCCACGCTAACAGGAAAGGATATTCCGCTAAAGTTAAGATCATTGATGTAAGGGTGATAGTTAGACACTCTCTCTGCGTTTTTGCGGGCGTAATGCAGCCTTGCGAGAACACACCACATAAAACATTTGTTGCCTGTATTCTTTATGTTTAGAACTGCTCTTTTTGCAACTAATGCTGGAGGAAGTGGAATGTAAGCCTTACCAACAATCGGCGCATACTTAGCCTGTTTTAATCTAATCTCTAAGACTTCGCCCTCTGACCAACCAGAGCCTCTCATTTTGGCTTCTTCAGCGGCCACATCAAACTGTGTAAGCAGCTCGTCTGCCCAACCGGTGTTAAGTCATTATGAGAAAGAATAGTCTGTTGTTTAGTTGAGACCCAGACTTCTAGATTTTCTTCATTTATTGTTACATAGTCGATTAAAACAGCTAACATTACTTTAACTGGCGGGTCTATTGTTAGTTTACCTGGAACTTGAGAAATAGCATAACCAACACTTGCCCGTACGCTTGCTGAATCAATAACATCTAGACTGATATCATTTAAAGCTTTTGATAAACGCTCTCCCTCGAGCATTCCTTCAAACAATTCGTCCGGTCCTTCATATATCTTAGCCATGCTGAGTTTCTTTTCTAACTCAAAATATTTATTTAAATTAAAAAAAAAATACTTAATCAGAATCAATATCAACGGTCTTTTTGCGCTTAGACTCATAAACTAAAGTATAAACACCCTTTGGCGTTGTTAATGTGAGCTGTTTAGAGCAGAGTTTAATGTTTCGTTTACTTTTTTTAAGCATTCCTTTTTTATCTGCTCAGGGTCTGGGTGTTGAGAAAAACTTGTCCTTGCCTTTCTTTGAAGATCAAACTTTTGTCTTTTGTAGTCATTAAAATCAGCCTGTAAACGGCTAAATTCTTCATCCGTGATGTTTGAGTCAGCTAGTGCTTTATTTATTATCAGATTAAAGGAGCTAAGTTTAGCTGTTATTAGTTGAACCATAGCTGTGTGCTTTTGGAGTTTAGTTTTTATTTTTTTGCTCGCAGCACCTACAGCTAATGAACACAGGCCAAGAGCTAAAGATAAACCGCCTAGAGGTAAAGCTGCGGGTACGCCTATGCCCGTTGCTAAGAGACCAACACTCGTTCCTGCTGATGCGGCGCTTATAGTTGATGCTCCAGTATTAACATAGGTAACAGCATTAAAGGTAGCAGAATACCTTCGTTTGGCTTTGCTGTATTTTGAAAGGTCTTGCTCTAGTTTTTGTTGCATTTGTGTAATGTTTGTTAATCTGAAGGTTTTTACTTCAGGGGTTTCTATAGCAGCAGAATTGCCTACTATCTCTTCTCTAGGTACTCTTGGATAATTATCAATAGGCATGCTTTTTTAAAAATGAAAAAATAATTTAGTATACTATTCTTTCTAATCTGTTTTTTTCAATATTCAGCTGCGCATCATATATTAAAAACAAATGTGCATTAAGTGGTTTATCACTCTCTTTTTCTTTATCAATTTGAATGTTTATTACGGCTTTAACCTCTCTCCCACTTCCATGCAACTCATTATCCTCTGTTGACCTTAGGTCAATCCATAAGCCGTATTTCGTTGTTAAATAATCATCGAGTCTAACGCTGTGAAGATGTAGATCTTTAGACACAAGGTCAACTTTTGGATTTCTACACCTCCCGCCTCCAAACAGTTTTCTTATTTCATCAAAATGATGATAAGGTTTAAGCCCGCTAGCGTAGATTTGGTTAGGACTGCCCTCAATCGAACATTGTACTTTCGTTATTTTAGGATTAATAAACTTTTCAGTTTGTCTTTTGAATGGTTCTTCATCTTCACACAGCAATAAAATACCTTTAAGCGATCTTGCTTTGGTACTAAAACTAAAATTCCATATAGTGTCTGCCCTGCTTTTGGGATATGTTGTATGATGAATCACTCTTTCGTAATATATTACTAATTGTGACTGATATTGTTGCCCAATCAACCTTGCTAAATTAGGGTTGCTAACAACGTCAAACTCTAACGAGATGTCAGAAATGCTGTACTTTGCTTCGGTGTCTGATGATCTGATAACGCGTTTGTATTCATTAAAAGTTAGTTCGTATGACAATCTGTCTTTTAATGCTCCTTGAAAGTATGGGGCATGCGCTTTTAACAACTCAAAATCTAAGGGAATGGAAAAGCGATTACCATACGCATAACTTACAGCTAAAGCCTTTTTGCTGCTTTTAGCATCTGCAGGGACTTCGGCGTCTATTCTAAGTTTAGTGCTTCTTCATTTTCGATTCCTTGAAACGCAAGATCAGCCCTTTCATTCTCGGTTAGCCATAGATCAGAATAGGTTAAAAATATGTCTGCATTGTGTAAAGAAAATACTTCTTGCCCCTCAAGTTTTATAGAAATTTTCTTAACGATTGCCCGTCCCAGATTTTGGACAACTGTCCTGTCTGGGTCTGTTGCTGAAGCGAGTTCTATTTTGAAAGTAAGTCGTGCAGAGCCTGGCACAATCAAATCATCCGCTCCTAGGTCTGGAAATCTGACAGTAAGAATTTGATCTGCATCAATAGTAGATGGATTATTTGGAACAGTAATATTCCGTTTATTTCCCTTCACAGCATGGGCTCTTTCAGTTTTCTATGTGGGTTAAGAATCGAGCCATATATTTGTGACATTTTTATAAAACAAATAAAAAGTTAATTATTTAAAACATGGCAGGCATTGAAGATGAAGAAGATTATATTATTCCTGATCTTGGAGACAACATGAGTGATTCCCTTGGGAGCGGCATCACTCAGGGCTCTCATTGCATGATGAATTAGTCGAAGGGAGCAAAGGCGTGAATTAACAGAAAGTAAGGTCAGATCATTATACCAAAGTTTAGAACTAGAACCTCCTGAAACTATATACCCTGATGATTTTAAACTAAAAGAAAACCATTTGTATTTTAGAACCGACAAAGGAGAACTTGTTCAGCTTACGCATATACGAAACCCATCAAGGTTTGTACGCATGGGTACAATTAAACAAAAGCTCAGTGCGAGCGAGCGGGATCGCCTTGTCTTTACTAAACCAAAATTAGATGGGGATGAAATTGCTAAACATCAAAACACACTACAAAAACTCCAACAGGTAGCCAAATACAAAACACAAAACCTGAAGATTTAATTCAAACAGTGGATGAAGTAATAAATACAGTAGGAGCAGAACTCACTGAAGAAGAAGAAACAGCATTAAATACTATACACGAACCACGGCTACCTGAGAGAGAATTATTAGCCCTTGATCGTGCTTTAAGAACCATCCGAGGGGAATTAACAAAACAATTTAGCAAAACTAGGTGAACTAGATAAGCATATAAAAAGAGAAAAACAAAAAATCGTTGAGGCTGACGACGCCAACTTAGGACCTGATATTAAAGAAAGAATAAAACAAAGACTAAAAGATCTTGAACAAGAAAGATCAGCAAGACTAGAAGTAACGACTACTAACCGAGACCAATTACGAACTCAAGTGACAGAATAAGAGAAACTATCGAAAAATTTTTATATGAAGACGCAACGCTAGCAGAACGAATAAGAACATTGTTTAGAGAGCAAGGCATCACCTAGCAAGCGTTATAACGGCCTTAGGATTTGCAATAAGTACACTGGTGATGGCTATTACAGGCGGTGGTGGAGGGCAAAGTTCAGTGCCTCCATCGCCATTCTCCTGATAAATCATGGGTAAAAAAACAACTTGATCATCTTGCGGGTTTATTAAAAAAATTAGCCAGTAAAGCTATAGACTCTTTACCAGGTATATTAGGGAGTATCGTTAGCTGGCTTTTGTCTACTGCAAGCAAAGTAGTTGGTTTATGGCCGAGCACTTATGGGCATTAGTTCTCTTAATAGTGGGGTTAATATTTAGTAAGATAAAGGCCGAGTAATCCTAGGCCAGTTAATCCAATAACAAGTGCTGTCTTTTCATATTCATGGTCATTACTTTTTTTGACTTCTTCAACGGTCTTTGGCTTTGGACCTCGGGGATTGGATGACTTAATCTTGGGGCGTGTTTTTTTTATTGTTTGCAATATTACTGGCTCAGAATTTATGTCGTTTTTTCCGACCTTCTGTTCATTGCCTGCACAAGGATTTCATTGTTGTAGTTTATTATTGTACCTATCTGGAGTCTGAGGTCAGAAGGTAGCATGTATAAACCAGTGCCAACAGCAAAGTCTACTTTCGATCTTGCGTATTGTAAAACATCTTGGTACCTTTTAATACTTGAAGGTAAATCAACTGTAGAATTAATGGCGTCCTCTAAATTTGCTAAGTATTGTTTTTGTGCATCAAAACCAGTAGAAGGATCAGTTATGCTCGATCTCGTTTGTGCTTGCGAACCTAGCAAACACCAAACGTAAGTACGAATAGAGTCGTTTATTCGTTCTATTCCCGCTCTAGTTAGGCCCTTAGAAGTGTCTAAGATAAATGTTGTCCATGCTGTTTTATGCTCTTGCTCTATGGACCCGAGGTGAACACCTGTGCCTGAAGAGAAAGATGTGTAAGGAGGATGCCAGTCATAGTTATACTTTCTGTGCACGCCCCAAAAATAAGGGGTGCCTAAGCCATGATTAAGATCCGACTTTTGTCTAAAGTCTTCCTTAACATTAATATTGAATTCGTTACAAATCCTTTCAAAAGCCTTCATGTCTATTCGGTTGCTGAATGGATTAAACAGTTTGTCATTTGGTAATGGCGCTTGCAGTTCAGTCAAATACGTCTGAAGGTGTAATAGAAATGAAATCTGTACACTGACCTCACCAAAGGATCAGGATGATTTAGATGATCAGCATACGACACTCCACACCCAGTTGATGCACAAAACACAGCAAAGTTTAACTGGTTCTGATAAAACTGCATCGGATGACTAAACCACACTTTTGGGATGTAGTCTTTTTTAATAGGGGGGTTAAGATATTTGTCTAATGGAGTACTCACCTTTACTTGAAAAGGCAACAGACTCAGTCACAGAAATGTTGAGGGCGTCAGTTGCTATATTTTTAAGATTGTAGTGCGGCCCAACAGAATATTTTGCATCAGTATATTTGAACGCGCTCATTTTTATTTCGTTTAAAAAATGTTTGTAACAATAACCAACTCAAGACCGTCCTTCGTTTTTAGAACATGCTGTTAAGAACGATTGCGGAACCAAATGGTCGCACTCCATGAAATATTCTACAAAGTCGTATGGTTTAATATAACTGAAACCAAGAAGAATAATACAGTTCTAAAAGCTGACAAATCAGGGGACGTAGTTAGCCGGTTAACCATACCTGATGGTTATTACGGGTTTTGCTCACTAAAAGAAGCAATGAGTAACTTCGACATTACTCTCAAACTTAACAATGCAAATCTAAAAACAATGTTATCATTCAAACCTGAAGAAGAAGTAGTACATTACCTTTTTGATGTAGAGCTAGCTAAAATGTTAGGCTTTGCAGCTGACAATCATAGATTTAGAGTTTACACCCAACAAAACTACTTATGAGGGGGAAAAGTCCGCTCAATCTTGCATTACATTCATTACTCTATGTTCATTTGGATGAGCTAAGCACTGATGAAAACTTATATGATGGAAGGCCCTCAACTGTTTTAAGAGCTCTTCCATCAGGGAAAGCTGCATATTGCGATTATGAAATTATACAATTCCCTAATTTACAGTTTAAAAATTAGCTTGTGGGAGGGTCGGATCATTTAATATAAAGATCACAGACAAAACGGGGAAAGTCGTAAAATGTGATAACCTACACATTGTTTTGGAAATAAAATAATAAACTGTACTAAAAATAATGTCGCGTGGGCCAGAAGAACCTGGAGTTACATTAGCGCCTGTGAGGTGTATAACTTTAGAATTAAAAGACCTTGCAGACACCTGAGGACTTTGAACAGAACGGCGAGATAGGCGCTTTGTATGGTTTTGAGTACACTAAAGATGGTTATTACAAACGCAAAGAGGTGGCGACAACAAAAAGTTTCTTAAACTAGAACAGCTGCGCAATCTAGAAGCAAATAATACAGGGCAGTATGAATATAAAATAGTTCGGAAAACTGACAACAAATGGCACTTAGAACCATATTTAGAATGGGACATAAAATTTGAATTCTTAAGCCCCTTTACATTTTTTGACCGTCAAAGAAGTTTCAGAAAAGCTTTCAACTCTGGTCCTTTACATATAAGTCTTATGCCAGAGGACAATAGTCGGAAAGAGATCGAAATAACGCCGTATCGGAACAAACAGTACATCCTCCACAGAAAGAAACGGTTTTAAAGAAAGCTTCTACAAAATTACAGTTCATTCCACGCACAAAATTAGGAGACACGTTCACAATGATATTTGAAATTTCTGTCTTAAAAGATGAGGCAAGAAATGGAGCTGTGGGCGTCAGCGACAATCTTATGAAAGGAATTCTTATTAGCTGGCAAAACTTAGACGTTGAAAAACTTAAAGTTACCATCGTCGTTCTTCACAATGGTGAGGATATTAAGCTCATAACAACCAGCGATAAAATTGATGTTAGTCTAAATAGAAACGATCTTACAGAACTGAATTGGATTAATCTTACACATTTAGGCCTTATAGGATTTTATTATACTGAACAAGTTCTGACAGAGAGTATGATAAACATAATAACTGGATTAGATTAAATTCTGTTATAAAACTATGGAACAGTTAAACTTTATGACAAAAACCCCTCATTGTTCATTGATTTGTGGACAGACTGCTTGTGGGAAAACAATATTTATCCTCGACCTGTTACAAACAGTTTATCGTTATAATTTTGATTATATTGTGATTTTCTGCCCGACAATTAAAAGGAACAAAGCATATCATGATAGAAGGTTTATATGGACAGATGATAAAATATATTTAGTTAATCCTAGCAATAAACTGAGTGAGTTTTTAGAATACTTTTATAAAGTGTTTGAGGGAACGCAGACACTCTTTATTATAGATGACTGTTCAGCAGAAAAAGATATAGTTAAAAAGAGAAACACTTTGTCAAAACTGGCTTTCAGCGGAAGGCATGATGGGATAAGTGTGTGGATTTTATGTCAGAAATATAACTCAGTTTTAAAAGACTTTAGAGAACAATTAAAGACTGTAGTGTTATTTCACATGAAAGACAGAGACTCATTTGAAGAATGTTTGCGTGAAAATGATGTTATTGAAAATGATCAAGAAAAACACAGAATTAAGCAAAAACTAAAATCTGAAAAGTTTAGTAAATTAGTATTGAAAACAGATAACCCTACACAGTATGTTTGTTTGTAGATAATCGTTATTTTTTGGTTATTGAAGTCTTACTTATCAGAGAACAGGAAAACACCGATTCTAGGTCGCCCTAGCCCGAACCAAGGTGAGGGGCTAGGGTGAGTTAGAATCGGTGTTTTCCTGTTCTCTGAAAGAATTTAACAGTGCAGCAGCCGAATACCAAGAGGCGCTGAATAAAAGTGGCTACAACTACAAATTACAATATAACCCAGATAATAACATGAACAGCAATAAGAAAAACAGGAAAAGAAAAACAGGAAAAGAAAAATTATATGGTATAACCCTCCATATGATGGAAGAACAAAAACCAACGTAGGAAAAGAATTCCTCAGAATCCTTAAAACATCATTCTCAAAAGAACATGTACTATCTAAAATATTCAATAAAAACACAGTCAAGCTATCGTACTCATGTATGCCCAACCTTAAAAACATAATTGATTCTTCCAACAAAACCAAAAACAATACAACCAAAGAGGGTGACGAAAGGATATCTTGTAATTGCACAAAAAAAGACCAGTGCCCTCTGAACAACAAATGTCTCTACAGCAACATTGTGTACCAAGGTACGGTAACAACAGACAGAGATAAAGAAACATACATAGGGATCACGGCAAACCATTTTAAAACCAGATATGCAAACCATAAACAGTCCTTCAAAAATGAAATATATGAAATGAATATATATATATATATATATATATATATATATATATATATATATATATATATATATATATATTGAATTATAAACAAAGCTTGCTCTTATGTCTTAGATTGAAGAAATAGGGGGAGATACGCATTCATACCTGCAGTGGCAGATGATTCTACCTAACTAACAGTATGTGCTTGAGTGGGTGGATGGGGAAAAATAAAATAAATGCTTCTCAAAATGAGCCTTCAGCAAGCTTATAGTCTCCAAGGTGCTCGGTACTTATCCTTGGAATTTATTAGTTTGTTATATATATATATATATATATATATATATATATATAATATATATATATAATAGATGAATATAATTAAAAAGCCTAAAATGACTTTAAAAGTGCTCGACCCCTTGGGGAGCAACATTTGTCAATGATATTAAAAAGGAATTTTTAAAAAACTCCTATTTTAAAAATTCCTTTTTAATATCATTGACATATATATATATATATATATATATATATATATATATATATATATATATATATATATATATATATTATGTATATATATATGGTGTTGCTCTTTTTATGATTTTCCATGATATGCTGTAGTCTATTTTTTTATCTTTGAGTCTCCAAATGTATTTACTCAGATCTGTTTGGTTTTTGTATTTTTCTTTTTTGAATGACTGTTTATGGTTTGTGTATCTGGTTTTGAAAGGGTTTTCATTGATCCCTATATATGTTTCTTTTCCATTTCTGATGTTACCGTAGCTTGGTATACAACAAAAACACCATCAAACTATCATACTCATGTATGCCCTACCTTAAAAACATAACTGACTCATCTAACAAAATGAAAGCAACACAACAGAAGGGTGCCAAAAGAAAATCTTGCAACTGCACTAAAAAAGAACAGTGCCCCCTAAGCAACAAATGTCTTCACAGCAATGTTGTATACCAAGCTACGGTAACATCAGAAAATGAAAAAGAAACATATATAGGGATCACTGAAAACCCTTTCAAAACCAGATACACAAACCATAAACAGTCATTCAAAAAAGAAAAATACAAAAACCAAACAGATCTGAGTAAATACATTTGGAGACACAAAGATAAAAAAAATAGACTACAGCATATCATGGAAAATCATAAAAAGAGCAACACCATACAACAATATTTCTAAAAAATGCAATTTATGCTCCACAGAAAAATGGTTAATATTATGTAAACCACACCTAGCAAATCTGAATACAAAAGTAGGAATAGTAAACAATTGCAGGCACAAACGGAAATCTTTGTTAGCACACTCCACCTGAACAGACCCCAACAAGAACCACAGACCACACGTGCAGCGAATGAGATTAAATCACACATGCAGAAACGGAATCAGGTCCCGCATGCTATAAAAGAACGACAGCGTGCCCCAAAAGGATATCCTGATGAGAGCAAGAGGCAAGAGGCTCGAAACAAGCTTGTTGATTTCAGCACTTCATTTTAGAAGTATTTTTAACAGATGTTGCTCCCTAGACAGTTGAGCTCTTTTGGATTTTTAAAGGACACTTTTATACTGTTCGTTATATCAATAACATAAAAACAAGCGAAAGGAAAGGTCCTCAATTCATGTTCATTTCAGTTCAGCCAACCACACAGATTCAATTTCTGCAATGATGTGTTTGTGTCAGATGGTCTACATTAAGTGTGGAAGGAGAGAGGCATGAAGATTGTACAATGGTGTGTTTGTGTCAGATGGTCTACATTAAGTATGTTTGTGTCAGATGGTCTACATTAAGTGTGGAAGGAGAGAGGCATGAAGATTGTACAATGATGTGTTTGTGTCAGATGGTCTACATTAAGTGTGGAAGGAGAGAGGCATGAAGATTGTACAATGGTGTGTTTGTGTCAGATGGTCCACATTAAGTGTGGAAGGAGAGAGGCATGAAGATTGTACAATGGTGTGTTTGTGTCAGATGGTCTACATTAAGTGTAGAAGGAGGGAGAGAGGCATGAAGATTGTACAATGATGTGTTTGTGTCAGATGGTCTACATTAAGTGTAGAAGGAGGAGAGAGGCATGAAGATTGTACAATGATGTGTTTGTGTCAGATGGTCTACATTAAGTGTAGAAGGAGGGAGAGAGGCATGAAGATTGTACAATGGTGTGTTTGTGTCAGATGGTCTACATTAAGTGTGGAAGGAGAGAGGCATGAAGATTGTACAATGGTGTGTTTGTGTCAGATGGTCTACATTAAGTGTGGAAGGAGAGAGGCATGAAGATTGTACAATGGTGTGTTTGTGTCAGATGGTATTCATTAAGTGTGGAAGGAGAGAGGCATGAAGATTGTACAATGGTGTGTTTGTGTCAGATGGTCTACATTAAGTGTGGAAGGAGAGAGGCAGGAAGATTGCACAATGATGTGTTTGTGTCAGATGGTCTACATTAAGTGTGGAAGGAGAGAGGCAGGAAGATTGCACAATGATGTGTTTGTGTCAGATGGTCTACATTAAGTGTGGAAGGAGAGAGGCAGGAAGATTGTACAATGACGTGTCAGATGGTCTACATTAAGTGTGGAAGGAGAGAGGCAGGAAGATTGTACAATGACGTGTCAGATGGTCCACATTAAGTGTGGAAGGAGAGAGGCAGGAAGATTGTACAATGACGTGTCAGATGGTCTACATTAAGTGTGGAAGGAGAGAGGCAGGAAGATTGTACAATGACGTGTCAGATGGTCTACATTAAGTGTGGAAGAGAGGGACATGAAGATTGTACAATGAGGTGTTTTTGTCAAATGGTCTACATTATTACAGTTCAGCCAACCAGGCAGACTCCATTTCTACAATAATGTGTTTTTGTCAGATGGTCCACACCCAGTTGCTGATGAAGCATGTAACATTTCAGGGTTGATCCCAAAGAAGAAAAACAAAAGAGAGCAGTCAAGAATGTAGAAAACACCCCTCTGGCATGTTCTTCTCTCTGGGTAGACCAATATCATTACATGAGCAGTTCTGGATACTACGCCTAACCAAAGCCAAAGCATGCACATGATAGTGAGTACTGTACTTTCACTCCCTGTCCTCCATCTCCCCCTCTTCTCTCATTCCATTTTCTCACTAATTTGCCCATCACCACCAGCCGCCGTGGCAAGGTGGTCAGTGTCATGGACTCCCGGCTGGGAGGTCATAGGTTCAAACCATCAGAGCCATATGGGATTTTTCTGTTACGGCTTCAATTGGGAAGACTGGGACCACACAGTCGAGCTTCATCCACTTAATGGATGCATCTCTGAGAGTGATACCCAAATTTCCTGACCAACACTGCATGTCTGTACCTCTCAGGCCTGGTTGATGCCAGGATTTATTATGAAAGTAAGCATAGAGAACAGCCCTGCCATGCAGTCTCAGACCAGAATGGAAATCTGCAGCATAATCTTCATCACCCACATTCTCATCGATCAGCATACAAAAAAGTCTCAAAGTCTGTGGCCCTTCACACCATGCTCTCATGGTGAACTCAGTTTCATGTGTGGCCTTGGTTTGATTTCATCAGGGTCACCGATATCCCCATCAATAGGGGCTGTCATTGGACGGATGTGGTGGCGCCCTCCAGGGAGAGAGCTTACTCCTGCCAGCTCTGCGACTAGGCAATTACTGTCATCAGTAGAAGTCTTTGTAGGTTGTGTCCTGGGTATGTTGGGTCAGAGTAGGCGCCACTGAATACCACTGAAGTGACTCAGCAGCAGTGCAGTGTCTCCTCCAACGGGTTGCCTCTTGAGACTTGACACGGACTGCTCCCTGTGGACTGCCGGTGCCGAGCTGCGGTGGGACGGGACGGGCTGTGGCTGTGGATGGGGTGTTGAAATGAGCAGCGTGGGCACACTGCCACTGAGATGGCACAGAAGATGGGACAGCAAAAAAAAAAAAAAAGGTCCATTACCAACCCCCCTCCCCTCTCTCACTTAAGATAAGATAAGATAAGATAATGTTGCTTATAGCCCAGCCGACCGCAAAGGGCCATATCAGGGCTGTCACCACGTTAAAATCAACTCACCAGTCATATAAAAAAAAAATAAAAAATAAATAAAAAAACCCACCACTTTCATACATCTCATTAAATGACATCGTCTACAAACGCACCAGAAACTTTGTTAAAAATCATTCTTCCGTAAAATCTTAAATCAGATGAAAAATGTTAATCTCTCTCAAAAACTCAAGGATCACATCAGGTGGGACATCCCTGAACAGGACCTTCATGGACTCCGCTGTAAAATGTTTGTGTCTCACATCGTGCAAGTCCCAACACTCTAAAAGAACATGTTTCATTGTGAGTGGCGCATGACATGGAATGCACCACGGAGCTTCTTCACTCTTTAAAAGGTAAGCATAGGTAAAATACGAATGGCCGGTGTGCAGCCGGCACAGAACCGTTTCCTCTTTACGACCTCCCGACGTGGATGGGAGGAAGTCCTTAAGGTTTGGACGGATCTGAAAGAGTTTGTTACTCGTCTGTGTGTTCCAATCCTCCTGCCAGAGGTCTCTCACATAATCGTTAATTTTGGGTTTCACATCTGAACAGGGGATATAAATGTTGGACAGTTTCTCTCTTGTGGCGTTCTTGGCTAAACGATCAACCATTTCGTTCCCGCCGATGCCAACATGACCAGGACCCAAGCAAGAGTAATGTTGTAACCGTCCGCTTTCAACTTGCTAAAAAGTTCAAAGAAAGCAAAAGTTCTGGATGCTGAAGGTTGCGGCCAGCTATGGCTTCCAAAGCTGACAGCGAATCCGAAGAACCAGAAAGTCCCTCTTTGAAGAATGTGAGATTATCTTCAAAGCCAGTACCAGAGCAGTAAGTTCAGCAGAATAAACAGAAGCATCTGAATGGATATGTTCCAACAGTATCTGAGAAGGAGCCCCAGGGCAGTAGGCTGCACAGGCTACTCCATCTTCAGACTTGGAACCGTCAGTGAAAACTTTTTGACAGGATGGAAATTTCGAACAGAGGTCAGCATACAATGCCTTGTACGCCAGAGAGCTGGTAGACTCTTTGCGAAAAGCTGCAAGATCGAAACGAATTTCTGGTGTGAAAAAGGTCCACGGAGGTTGATCCGGAAACTTGGAAAATCGGACACAACTCCTAGGTCTAGACCTGCATTCCGCACGTGAGGCCTCATACGAAGACCAAACGGCGGAATACATTTGGGTTGTTTTCAAACTTACTTTGGAACGGAGGGTCAAAAACACAGTCATAGGCAGGATTCTGCGGTTCTGAGAACAGTTGGATATAATAATTCAAAGACAGTTTCAGCCTGCGGTTGGACAGTGAAGGTTCACCGCCTCTGCGTACAGGCTGTACACAGGGGTGGTGCGGAACGCTCCAAGACAGAGACGAAGCCCTTGATGGTGGATAGGGTCTAATAGTTTGAGGTAAGAGGGTCTTGCGGAGCCGTAGATAGCACAACCGTAGTCCAGTTTGGAACGGACCAGGGCTCTGTAGAGGTGCAGCAAAGTTTTCTTATCAGCGCCCCAGTCGTGTGCGCTACGACCCGCAGAATATTCAGAGCTTTCTGGCAAGAAGTTTTGAGGTTTTTAATGTGCTGAGAAAGTTGAGTTTTTGGTCAAAATAACTCCAGGAATTTGGCTTCTTTACAACTGGAATAGTGGACTTGTCCAGACGAATTTCAGGATCAGCAAAGAATTGACGAAATTGTGGAAATGAATTGACTGAGTTTTGGTACAGGAGAAGGTAAACCCGCTTTCCTCAGCCCACTGTTGGATTCTGTTGACACAAAGTTGGAGTCGACGCTGTACGCTGCGTAAGAAGCTCCAACTGCATACAGCGCGGAAGTCGTCAACAAACCAGAGAGGGACTCAGTGCCCTGCTTACGATTGGACAATGTCATTGATTTTAATGCTGAAAAGGGCTGGAGAAAGGATGCTCCCCTGAGGAACACCCAACTCCTGCCCATGGATGTCAGAGAGTGTGGTGCCAACACGCACCTGAACTGTCGATCGGCTAAAAAGTTCTGAATGAACAGAGGCAGGTGACCCGAAAACCAAGTCTGTGCAGGTCCATAAGGATTCCTGCTTTCCACGTGGTGTCGTACGCCTTTTCGAGGTCGAAAAAGATAGCAACCACATGCTGCTTGTTAATAAAGGCGTTGCGGATGGTGGTTTCCAGGCGGATTAGATGGTCAACCGTCGAGTGGTACTTCCGGAAACCGCACTGTTCACTGGCCAAAAGACCATCGGTTTCCAGCTTCCACATCAGACGGGAGTTGACCATCTTTTCCATCAGCTTACAGAGGCAGCTGGTCAGAGCGATTGGGCGATAGTTGGAAGGGTTGGTAAGGTCCTTTCCAGGCTTTGGAATAGGAATGATCAGGGCTTTCCGCCAGGAAGGCGGAAAGGACCCTGTGGTCCAGATATGGTTATAGACTTGGAGAAGAGTCTGGAGACAGCTCTCTGGAAAATGTTTTCACAACCTGATAATGAATGTCATCCAGACCAGGGGCAGAGTCAGTGCAGGTTTGCAAAGCTAATTTGAGTTCAGCGATTGAAAAAGGAAGATTATAGGTTTCACAGTTGTTGATGTGAAATTGTATGAAGATTTCTCTCTAATCTCTTTGTTTCTTAAAAGACTGCAGATTTATTTGAAGACGAGGAGTTCTGTTGGATGGTGGAGGCCAACAGATTAGCAACAGCTTGTTTATCAGTGATCAGAGCATCGGCAAGTTTTAAGTGATGAATAGAGGGGTTGGTGTTCTTCCCTTTGATTTTTCTAATGATGTTCCAAACTTTTTTCTTACAAGTTTTCGATGTCAGCCTGGAGCAGAAGCTTCTCCAGGACCGACGTTTACCGATTTTAAAAGTGTATCTCGATTTAGCACGAGTTTCTGATGGGCTCTAGCGTTGGGACCCGAAGGTCGTTGGTATACCCGCCGCTGAGCCCGTTTTCTAACTTTGGAAATTTGTTGGAGTCGGATCGAACCAGGGTGTTTTTGGCATTTGAAGTTTGTCGGAAGACACTGGAATACAGGTTTTAGCACAGTTGATCACAGTGGTAGTCAGTGATTCTGCCGGGTCCGGACTCTGAAGAAATCAGTGTCCTGGAACTCCTTAGAAATAGTGGCTGCAAATAGATCCCAGTTTGCTTTCTTATAATTGAGATGTGAGAGACAGAGGCGGGTTCAGTTAATATGGGCTGTAAAAGAACAGGAAATGGTCACTTCCGTGCAGATCGTCATGGACAGACCACTCATAGTCCAGGACCAGCGAGGGGTCAAAACCGACAAATCTAAGCACGAAAGTGAACCTGTGGAAGAGTGGAGGTAAGTTGCAGATCCGTCGTTCAGACAACACAAATCCAAATCTGACAGGATATCCTCAATCAGCAGACCTCTGGATGACGTACCGGCACTACCCAAAGAGGGTTGTGACCGTTAAAGTCACCCAACAGCAAAAAAGGTCGAGGAAGTTCCCTAACAGATTGACAAGGTCCTGACGACAAACCGGGACAGAAGGTGGAAGATAAAGGGAACAGATCGTCACAGTCTTGTGGAGAGTGACTCTCGCAGCTACAGCTTGAAGGGAGGGTAGACAGAGCGACAGGACTATACAACAAGTTTTATGTAGGAGAAGGGCACACCGCCCGACAGTCCCAACGTGGATGGTTGTGCAGGTTTTGAAAGAATATTAAAGCCAGAAAGAGTAAAGGTCTTCTGGCTTTGAATTTGAGTTTCTTGAAGAGCCACGACGGAAGGTTTTATAGACTGACACAGAAGCTGCAGCTCCTCAAAGTTGGAATTTAATCCACGGATATTCAATGGAGTATGGTACTATCCATGGTGCAGAGGCGAAAAGGAGAGAGATCAGGTTCATCTCCTCCTCAACGTCTGCGTCCAATGGAGAGAATTTATTATTTAGTTTAACTGGACTGTGTTGGTCTTTGGACCTGCTGGCAGACTTGCCCGCAGGTGACAAAGGCCTGGAGTTTGGAGATGGTGGAGGTCTGGATTTGGGAGATGGTGGAGGTTTCTTCCTCAACTCCACCATCTCCACACTGGGTTGATCTCCCTTGCCCGCACGGGCACTGGACAGAGGAGGTCGAGGGGGATAGCTGGTTTTTTAATCTACCCAGCAGCAGATGTTGTAGACTGCTGGGCAGTCTGAGGGGTGGCGGATTTTTGCCTCCACCAGGGGCAGTCACCTTGGGTTGGAAGGTGGTGGACCTGCTTCCACAGAGTTGACAGTTCTGACTTGCAGTGTCTTTGAAAACGTAAAGTCATCAGTCTGACAGCGACTGATCGAGTGTGAACTGTGGGAACCGTCTTTACAGCCGAAGCATATGAAACTGTTGGAGTCTGACTGCCCACAACCTGCTTGCGGGCTTCAAAAAAGGAGATCTTCTTTTCTGTTTTTATTCGTTGAATGGCGGATTCCTGAATCAAAAGAGACAGTTCTGAAGAGGAGGGAGATACGCCACACGCAGTTAGCAACATGTGCGGATCTTTGCACGGCCCATTATGGATTGCCTTGCAGCAAACACCGCACACCTCCTGCCCAGAACAGCGGTCTCTGACATGTCCAAACCTCTGGCACCTGAAGCATCTCAACAGGGACGGGACATACAGCTGAACACGGACGTTCAGGTAGCCAACTTTGATGACCGGAGGCAGCACAGGGTTGCAGAAGGTCAGAAAGAGGGTGTTGGTGGCCACTCTCTCTGCACCTTTCTTGACTGTCACCCTGCGCACCTCCGTCACACCCTGGGACGCCAGTTCCGTTTTTATTTCTGCCTCTGAGACACCCGTTAGATCTCTGCAGCGAATCCCACCTTTTGATGAATTTAACTGTTTTGGGAGTCACCTGATCTCCCTATCCACAATTTTTGTTGCCCTCAACAGCTGTTCAGATTGTTTTCTTGATCGACATTGAACTAGAAACGATCCATTCCTCAACCTTTTGACGGACTGAGGGTCACCTGCTAAGCTTGAAAGTCCTTTGAATAGCAAAGGGCTCAGAGCTGAAAGGGGTCTTTCCTGCTCCGTCCCTTCCACCACGAACCAGGAAGCCCAGAAACCTGTTCTCTGTCATACCTCCGTGTCAGATCACTATCAGAATAACGTTCCCCTGGAAATAGGAATGCTGCTTTCCTCTTTCCTTTGGGGGGGATATTTTTTGATAAAGCCATGTTTAGTTTAGTATGTTCATCTCTCCCTTACCCACCCACCTTGGAGTCCAACTAAGGGGCCAGGGCCAGAAACCAATGTCTTGACCCCTTCCAGGCTTCGGGAGAGAATATACGACAAACAGAAACTACCAACCCTATCCCCCCTGATCATGCTCAACTCCGGGGACAGAGAGCTGAGCACTGCAGGGGTTAACTTGCCAGTAGGGGAACTGTCTGTCTTGACCCAGCCCAAGAGGGGAGCCGATTAGTACACCCGGCCAAAGTGTACTTCCTGTCTAGGAGAGGTCCGAGCCAAAGTGATGTGTTGAGAGCGCTGGCCCTCTCAATCACCAGGATCTCATTCCCCTCCGACACAGGTCGCACCGACGGCAAACACGGCGGATCTTAAGGAGACCACAGAGAGAAAAGGAGTGTGAAAAAGAAGACTGAAGGGAGACGAAGATAGAAAAGGGCCAAATAAAGGCAGAAAACAAGAAAAGGAGAGAAGGCGGGTTACTCTTAGTCAGGATCCTCACCCTTAGCCTATCTGACAGGGAAGCCCTACCAGGGCATCAATCCTTACCACGTTACGCTTAGGCCAAACAGCATCTGCACCTCTCAGGCCTAGAAAGCAGTGTGAAAAAAAACAGCCTATCTCCAAGTATTGATGCCCCCGCCAGCAAAGCCTAAGGGATCACTGGACCACGCAAACCCTCGACCACGACAAGGTCGCAACCCCCGGAGGGCCTCTCTCACTTTCTGCCCCAACTCACTACAAAAGCAGCAGAGTCTGAGTGATTACCTAGCTTACTCTGGCTGCTATGCAACAGACACTGCTCTCAGGTCATTCCTGCCAAGCTTTTATTCCACATTCCTGCACTAATCCTTCTGGGATGAAAAATTAATGGCAGCAATCTAGATCAATTGATACTTTGGTGTCAATTTGCCTTTACTACATGAGACTTCACTAATACATTTCAAACTCTATTATTACCAACGTTTCACATCATTTTTTTGTTGTTAGTTGCAAAATATAAATGGCACTTTATTTTACTTCATTTATTTTACTATTATCACTCCATGCACCCATTTTGGATTTTCTCATAATAGTACCTGTTTTCTATCACTCTCCCAACAATTCATGCACTTCGATAGTTTTTGTGAAGATCTGTTACAACCTCTTAGAGGGCAGAGAGTTCAGGGCTGACAAACTTTCATGAGCAGGCTTCTTTCCTACAAGCTTCAGTGATCAAGCTTCCTGACAGTTTCTTCCAACTATGGTTGAAATGATCCAACGTTTTATCTGCTGCTTCAATGTGGCTTCACTTACTTCATTCACCATGAATGAAGAGCGCATGTAGTCTTACTAAACTATCATGGTAATATATCTATGTGTAGTCAACCTTAGTTGTATGTGTGGGGATATATTAATACTTGTACCTCTGCTTGGTTGAAATCCATTAACAGGTCTGAATGTAATTCAATAACTATATTTGGTACAATATTAGATATAATGTCATTTGATATATATATATCTCACAATCCATAGAATATCATCATAAATGATCACAGTTTTTTCCCCAAAAATATCAATTCTGTAATACTGAAAATATCTGAAATTAAAATCGCGTTATTTACAATCACTACCATTCATTGACATCTTCAGACATGGGATGGCTTGAAAGGTCTGAATATTTATTGTTACACCAAATTTGCTTTTGCTAGCACTTCTCTCACACACACACACACAAACACACACACATGTAAAATGGAAAGACAGCAAAGACTCTTTATTACATATGCAAGTAAACAAATTGGTTAAAAAATCAAGTTTAAATGTTGCAGTGCCACATTAGTAAAAACAAAGTCATAGGGGCAGAAGAGTTCACTGCAAGTTAGCACTGTAGCAAACACCGTGTCACCCACGGGGTTTGCTGCAATGCTACCATGCAGTGAACTGTCTGTGTCACCCACGGTGTTTGCTGCAATGCTACCATGCAGTGAACTGTCTGTGTCACCCACGGTGTTTGCTGCAATGCTACCATGCAGTGAACTGTCTGTGTCACCCACGGGGTTTGCTGCAATGCTACCATGCAGTGAACTGTCTGTGTCACCCACGGTGTTTGTTTGCAATGCTACCATGCAGTGAACTGTCTGTGTCACCCACGGTGTTTGTTGCAATGCTACCATGCAGTGAACTGTCTGTGTCACCCATGCAGTGAACTGTCTTTCTGCCCCTATGCCCCATTGCACTGTGTCACCCACGGTGTTTGCTGCAATGCTACCATGCAGTGAACTGTCTTTCTGCCCCTATGCCCCATTGCACTGTGTCACCCACGGTGTTTGCTGCAATGCTACCATGCAGTGAACTGTCTTTCTGCCCCTATGCCCATTGCACTGTGTCCCCACGTGTTTGCTGCAATGCTCCCTCATAACTGCTTGTCACCCACGTGTTTTTTGCAAGCTACCAGCAGTAACTGTTTTCAGCCCCACCCCGACTGTGTCACCCTTTTTTGCGCAATCACCACAGAACTGCTTTCTCCCCCTATGCCCCTTTGTACTGTGCCACCTCACGGGGAGCCTTCTTTGAATAAAGGCACGATGTAGGTCATGTAAGTGGCGCAGTGAACCTTCCCTTAGGGGGAGGCGGGCCTGCCTTTCATGGGGGACACGCCTAGAGAGGGGGAACATGATAAAGCGCTGCCAAACATGATGCCCAAAGGGCCTGATATACCACACTTTGAGGGGGGGCATGGTGGCACCCCTCCGGGCGGGGCTGAAAATTCCCCTCTCAACCCAAAACCCCTGCATGGCCACAGAATGGACGGTCCAGCGTCCACCCGTTTTCACTTTCTCCCTTTTGTGGCAGCCTCACCACAACAGGACCCGGCCACCCTAGCATGAAAAAACCCACTTGATGTCCAAAAACCGCCCTTTTAAAAGGGGAAAGAGCCAAAAAAAAGGACACTCACTTGGGCGACCACACCACCAAGAAAAACTGAATTTTCACAGGGAACAAAAATTTGAAGAGCGAAAGAACACCCCCAACAGAACCAACAAAAACTACCAACAACAACAACGTCAAGAAAACTGACTTCATCGCAAGTATTCCCCTAAGGCCTCTGACCCACGGGACAATTCACCCTTACAAAAAAAGACACTGGAGAATGAACAACTGTGTACAATAACCCCAATGCCCATTTAACTTGGTTCAAATAAAACAGACACGCAAGAAAATAACTCTGTCTGCCGTTTCAAATTTACAAATACTTTCTTTACTGCTATCAAAAAAAATTTTCCCCCCTTTATCAACATCCTTGCTGGAAATTTATCAATATAATAATAATAATGTTATTTTTAAGAAACTATTTTAAAGACAGGTTCTAAGCGCTTTACTAAAATAGAAAAACACCTCGTTACCAACAGGCGCCTCCCGGGTTGCCGACGAAGGCGCCGCCAGTGCATCATTCAGTCTTTCCCGTGCATCCAGTCAATCGCCCTCATTTTCCTTATTTCCCTTCCTCTTTTCATTCCCCACGCAGGGGGGATGCTATGTTAACGGGCTCCAACCACGGGCCCAAAATGGCCTCTCTTTCCAAAGTTGGGGAGGGGTTTTCTTTTGAAACTGTACAAAAGCGACGTGCAAACTTTTGCAACGATACGACTTTAAACGGATGCAATCCACTTTCTGAAAAAAAGAAATCACAGGATGCCACTGAAATTCTTCGGCGTACATTTGGGAAAAACAAAAGTAAACCCAATTTTTGGGAAAAGGGAAAACAGAGAAAGCAAGGGGGGCAAACAGTGAATGGACGGCCTCACACTCAGCAACTGCCTAAAAGCGTCAAAAAACTAAGGGGGGGGGGGAGGTTTGCAAAGTCTTCGTGCACCCAACGTTTTTAAAACTCCAGGGTAGTTGACAAGGGGACGTTCTTAAGGAGAAAAAAGAAAAAAAATTTGATTGGAAAAAAAATGTGGAAACCGTTTTATTCATGCTTACAAAAACCAGAAATAGAACGAGCTAAAAACTGGATTTAGGAACAGTGGAATCTCCACAGAGGGTTGTGTCTATCCCTGTCTGAAAGGAGAATTAGATCCCAAGTATTTTTAGTACAGACACTATCAAACTTCAAGTTGGGTTGCAGCAGACATGTTTTTACCCAACTTTATCACCAAAGCATTTTTTTTTTTCATTCTTTTTAAATTGTAGTTTTTCTTCTCACAGAACTCATTTTGATTGCATTTCACGATCAATTTTTGGGTGTGTGGTGGTGTGTTTGGGGGGTGTGTGTTGGGGGCGGGGGGCGTCGTGCGGGTGCGGCGGCGTGGTGCGTGCGGCGTGCGCCAAAATTTAAAAATTGCGCCCTACCCTAACCTAATCAAATTTTCTGTAAAAAATCAGGGGGTGTACCCAAAACATGGTCATGTGGGGTTGTGGTGGGGTGGTGTGTGTGTGTGTGTGTGTGTGTGGTGTTGTGGTTTGGTGGCGTGCTCGTCCTCTCTCCCAATCTCCCTCTATGTCACAAAAAAACACCGGGGGATTTGCAACCACTCCGTTAAAACACATGGAAAGGACAGGCTGTTTTCAACCCCAAGGAGATTTCTGATCAGAGGTGGACCTTTGCTTTTGCCTCATTTGGGTGACATTTTCAACAGGAAGAAAGGAGCAGCTGCTCGACAGTCATCCGCAACAGAGGAAAAAAAATAACCATGTCAAATGACAGAGCAAAACTATCTCCAGAATTTTTTTAAACAAATTACAGTCAACAATTCTGAACCAAACCAATGAAAGATATCACAAGTGACAAGGAACCTGATACATACATGAGAGCAAATATATGTCTGGTAAGGTAGGGTAACTAAGGTAAGGTAATGTTTTTTTAAAAGCCCAGCCAACCCAAAGGGCCATATCACAGCTGTCACCACACTGAAATCAACTTACAAGCTGCCACAAGCCTTTGAAATTCTTCACAAAACCTAGAGTCAACGCTGTCACAAGTATTATGATAAACCTTTCCAATACAATCCTTTTTAAAAAACTTTTCTTTTCCCTTTTGTCAAACTTGCCTTTGGTAGGGAATCATCACCAGAGAGGCATACTGAAAACCTCCCCTCCTGTGCTTCTTCCTAATCCTGATTTTCTACCTAGGGGAGTGAAGACCAGAAAATTCTAATTTCTTTCTTCTTGGGCTCCTTCCTATTCCTTATTCCAGACCAAATGTTTGCACTTACAGACTGTGCAGTCAAGGTCAACTGAAATTCAGGGATGCAGAATGTAAAAATCAGGCAATCAGTGTGGCCTTGGAGACCATGTCCCCGACCTTCTGACCAGTGACCAGTTTGACAGCAGGGTTGGGCAAGTGGTCATCTTTAACTAGTACCAAATAATCTGACTCAAAACCTACAAAATTTGTGTTGTAGTTTTGTTTTGGAGAACTGTTTTCAAATACATTTTAAATTGTTTGCCGAATTTCATTCTGGTAAAAACTTTTTAAATCCTTCCGGGTCATTTTGTTACCAGATGTCTTGTGTCAGCTGATGTCATCATCATCATCATCATTCTCTTCCCATGATGGGCGTAGAGGAAGATGAGAGACACTCTCGAAGCCAGGCACCGCCATCCGGCCCTGCCTCTGCCTGTCGCATCAGCGTAGGGCCAATCCACCCTGGTCCATTCTTGATGTTGTCCATCCACATTTGGCTTGTCGTCCCCTTCGTCTGCCGCCTTCCAGCGTGCCCTGGAGGACTTTTTTGGGCAGTGAATTGTGGCGTATGACATGCCCGAACCACGACAGCTTCCTCTTCTTGACTGTTGCCAAGGGGGGTTCTTGGGGCCTGCAAGTGATGTTATCTGGCTCCTCACAAGGTCGTTCGTCTTCCGGTCTTGCCAAGAGATCCCGAGCAAGTGCCTGAAGCATTTAGCTTCAAACGTCTGGTTTTCTCTTGGTGGTCTCCTGCTGTCATGGTTCAGCTTTCGCACCCATACAGCAGGATGGACAGCACCAGGACTTGTACAGTTTCATCTTCGAGGAAAGCGGATCTCCCTGCTCTTCCAGATCTTGTTTACTTTGCCATTGCTGTGTTGCGATCGCTAGTCTGGTCTTGATTTCTGTTGTGGGAGCGACCCGTTTTTGGGAGATGGCGCCAAGGTTTTGAAAACGCCCACTTTTTCAAGCTGTTCCCCCGTTCATTTTAGATTTCAGCATGGGTGTTGGTTGGCTTTTTGACCAGGACTTGCTTTTTTCTGGTGCTCATTCCATTCCAATGCACCTGCCCTTTTCCAGTCTCTTTGTCAGGTCTTTTTAGTTCTTCGTTGCTGCTCCCATCAGGTCGATGTCATCTGCGAACCTCAATTATTGATGGTTCTTCTCCGATGGAGACAGTGGAGTGGAAGTCATGGAGGGTTTCACGCATGATTTTTCCAAGAAGAAAATTGACATACAGGAGATAGCAGGCAGCCTTGAGGGACTCGAACTGTGGTCTTGAAGTGCCCCCTATCGGTTGTTGAGGAGGACTGCGCTGCTGGGGGTGTTATACAGCGCCTGATGGTTTGGACGAGACCCTCCTCTATGCCAAGCTTTCTGAGCACCGCCACAACCCTTGTGCCACCCCCTGTCAAACGTTTTCCCCTAAAGTCAATGAAGTTGTGGAACAGGTCTCTCTGATGTTGCAGATGTTTCTCCATCAGTATCCGGCAGTGAAGATCTGTTTTTACTGTGTTTCTGCCTGCCCTGAATCCACTTGTTTTTCCACCAGGTGTTCTTCCGCCTCTTTCTTCAGTCGATTAAAGATGACTCTGAGCATGTTTTTACGGGTGTGGCTAATGAGACTTATTGTTCTGTAGTTCTGGCTTTGGCATAGATTTCCCTTTTGCAGGGGATGATAGTGATTGAGTCCATTCTGTGGGCACTGTTTTGTCTCCAGATTTTCTGAAAAATCGATGTTACTAGAGTGACCAATTCCTTCCCTCCAGCTGAGCAGCTCTGCTGGAATATTGTCTGCCCAGTGATTTCCCTGCCGGAAGCTGCCGATGGCTCTTCCACTTCTTCTCTCATCACGGGTAGTGGTGAGGTTTCCCTTTGATGGTGTTGAGTCCCCCCCTCAAACAAACTGTCGTCTGGCTGTATGGGGTATTTTGTAAAGTTCTTGGCAGTACTGTGTCCATCTGTTCAAACAGCGGAGCTTTCTGTCAGCAGCTCGCCTGAGGTATCCTCGATGACTGACGATCTGTTTTGCTGCGTCTTGGTGAGGTTTTTCAGTGTGGTGAAGGCATGTTTGCTGTTTCCCTTTTCCATCCTTCTCATGTTCTCGCACTGGTTTTTGATCCCTTGTTCTTTGGCTTCAATCATTCCTTCCCCTTTCAAGGTTGTTGGTTTTTTCGATACTGTGTGGCTTGTTCAGGGGTGGGAATTTTTCGTCTTCTTTTAAATGATCTTCTTTTGTAGCAGAGGTCAAAGGGTGCGTTTGAGATCCATGCTTGGTGTTTCTTCCTCTGTCCCCAAGTACCTCCTCTGCTGTTTCGTGGACTGCCTCATTGAGCTGTTTGTGAGGTCGTTAGTCACTGCCAGGAGGTTGAGTGCCGCCAACCGCCCCCCGACTGTGCCCGGAATGCCTCTTCTATCTCTGGTCTTTTAGCTTCTCCCAGTCAAACTTGATGCGTGGCTGCGCAGAAATTCAGCTGATGTACTGAATCTGAAAATGATGAATGAACTTTTTTCGCATTGGGTCCCGGGTGACGCTTGTCTTTTGTCACAAGTGCATCTTTTGTGACCCGTCCTCTCCCACCCACCCACCCCCCTCCTCCCTCTCTCTCTCTCATCGAGTTACTGTTATCTCTACAGGTGTGTAGATAGGTGTGTGACTGGCATCCTTTTCATTTACCTATATAATCTCCCCCTTTTCTCCCCCTATCATTCCTTCTTCCACAAAATCCACCTGTTTATGAATGTGCCTATGGGGAAAAAGTTTCAACTAAGCGTTTAAATTTATATCCTTTTTTCCTCATCCTCTTTTTTTTCCTGTCTATTCAAACATGTTTTATAATTTTTGAGTCGACACATTCTTTTCGATTCTTACTTGAAGATATGACAGCCATAATAAAGCCCTCTGTGGTTGGTCAGGCAAAAAAAGACAAACAAAAAAAATCCCGCACTGATCAAATCTTCTTTCCTCTTCATCTCTTTTCTTCTTATTGGATATCAAAATTTTACTTTACAGAACACAGAATACAGTTGTGTTCTGAAACTCTGTTTCTTTTGTGGTCTGCTGTCTGTGTGTTGTGAACTGGTAAAAAGGATTCCAGGAACTGTCCAGCATCTGTCTGATGGAGGCATCTTTATACCTTTTGCGTTGTGTTCTGAAAATAGCACAGTCCCTCACACAGTTCATTATCATTTTCTTTTATAAAAATTCTTAAACACTGAATGACTGTAAGAAGAGTAAGCAATTCCCGTAATAATGACAAACAGTTGCTACCAAAGTCACCATCCACTTACAAAACACCCTATCTTCACTGTGAGTTGATTTTAAAATGGTGACACCCTGATAATGGCCCTTTGCGGGCGGCTGGGCTATAAGCAACATTATCTTATCTTACCTTACCCTATCTTCACCTCCAAAAGCTGCATGCAGTCTTAACTTACAACATAGCGATATGACCTAATTAAAACTTTTGGAATTGGAATATTGTAATTTTTTTTTCAGGCATGTGTAAAACTCACAATTAGAGATGTAAACCATCAAGCTTACAGTTGTTAACAGACAGGTGAGACACAGAACATTAAATATATCAAAATTTGGAAAGAGAGGGGGTCAATACTGCCAAGGACACAGACAAACAGAGTACAAAGGGCTAGACACAATGCATTTCGACCCTCTGGGTACGTCTTTTTCAGCGAAAACAAAAAGACATTTAGGACAGTGACCAGAAGAACATGGAACCACTTAGCTTCTTTCCCGTTTGTCTCAAGATCAAAAAATATTCTGGCATGTGTAAAACCACAATTAAGAAGTAAATCTTTTTTGATCTTGAGACGAACAGGAAAGCTAAGGTGTCCAGTCCTGTAACGCTGTTTCTCTTGTCCTTGGCGGTATCTAACCCCCTCTCTTCCAAATTTGCTTCATTTTCCGCCCTCAGTCACCCCCTTTTGAAAATTAAATATATCAGAAATACATTATTAGTAAACATATGAAGTTTGAAACATGGAACAACTGCTTTAAGCTTCCTTACCGTGGGTACCATCACCTTCTTCAGATCATCCAGTTTCTGAAAGTCTCGGACAAACTCAGTAGGGGTTTTGTTCCTTGGCCTCTTCAAACCTGTTTCTCAAGAGTGGCTAAGCGTGCCTTCCCAAAACCTTCACCATCTCAGCAGAGCTGCTCCTGAGACAGACTGCACAAGTCCCAATGGTGGGAAATGTTCTGTGTCAAGTTGCCCGAGTCGCCAGTGCTGCCCGGGACTTCAAGACGATGTCCCCCCCTCTGCTTGTTGTTTCCTGTTGAAGTTCTGACGATGTGTGTCCAGCATCTCCTGTAGGTCATCGAACTTGTCGTTGACCTTCTTGCGCAGGATCCTGAAGTGGTATTTTGCATTTTTGACCTGAATAATTTACCAACCCAAAAAGGGAAAAATTTGGATGTTGTACAATTTTGCACATTATATTATCAATGTAAATCATATGGCATGATGCTTAATTTCAGCAATTATTAAGTCAGTTATTTATTAATTATTCAATGAAAATGTATCCTATTCACATCAATGTTCATCTATGAAATTCCCACTTTAAGCAGCTAAATTCATTGAATTTTACTGCTTTTGGCTGAAACAAATCACAATTACATGCACGTAGTTGCCCCACTCTACCACAGAGCTGCCATGGCCTCACTGTACCTTTTGTCATCTTAGGGCAATTCCTCTTGGGGTTTAGCCCGGGGGCTAACAGGTTGGTTACCTTTCGTGATGAAAATGGTTTTTTGAGAGTTACTTCCCCTTTCCCCCTGGTCAATTCATTTTTTATTGGTAAAATTTTTAAAACAGAATACCTCAAAATACAAATTTTAGACGCCTAAAGTCACAAAAATTAATGATTTGATTCTTTCAATCGTACTGGGATAGAACCCATATTTTTCTAAAATGGTTTTGCACAGAATCTGGCCATTTTCAATTGTCTTTGAAGAATATTGAAAAATCTTATTTTAAAAAAGTAAGAGGGAAAACCCAAGAACTAAGATGCAGTTAAAAGTAATGTCCATAGCTCTCATTTCTTATACGCAGCTTAGGATTTTTTTTACACAGGGTTTAACAAACGAAATGACTGAAGACCCGGGTTTCCCTCAAGTCGCCTTCTTCGTTCATTTCGGAGTTTTGATCCAAATTATCATTCTACGAAATTCGGACTTCCCAATCAAAATATTTTTAATAACTCCATTTCTATAATAGAAGCAACCAAAAATTTAAATATAAAAATTATCATCCGATGGACCATTTCAATGAATAACGTTTTATCGAAGATCGTGTTTGAAGCACGTGGCGAGGGCCATGTAGTGATAAGGCAAGTTGTGTTTTCTATCAAATTTTAAAAACGCAAAGTTCTCCGCTTGGACGGCATCTTGGATAATAAAATTTTATATGTAAAAAAAAATCAAGATGCCACTTTTTAATTCATTACAAAATTATTTCACGCTGTTTAGTATTTTTCATCGAAATAAAGGAAAATATGACGTAAGCTTGTTAAAAGTGCTTCACTCTGGGACATTAATCAGCAATGATTTAGTACAGGAACAAAATTGTCAAATGTGACTTACTGCATTTTATTCCTGTGTTCTGAGGTTTTCATCGATAAAAATATGTTTTAATATTTGAACGGACAGCGAGCCAGAAAACACTGAAGTTTTCGATAGAAAACACAAAATTCTTTTGGTTTCCGGCCTCCGGGCCCGTTCGTCTCTGGCACGTGCTGCTGGCTTGCGGCCCCGGGACTTTCTTATAAAAGTAGAGCGTTGTGTGAGAATGGATCAGTGTTCCCTGATGTGAGCGACTGGCGTGAGAGGCAGAGAGGTGCTCATGCGCTGAGTGCTGTGCGAGAGAGATTGCTCCAGGGACGCGTGACATCACAATCGCCTTCGCCTCTGGACTGTTGCCACGAAACCCTCTGCTAAGAATCCTCTAACCACTCTCCTTCTCCCATACCCATACTTATTGACACCAAGATTTATCCTTTCTTTTTTTTTTTTTTTCCCAATATTTTGACCATTATTAGTATTCCTACAGTAATATTATTATCATCATTACGACTTTGACTCACTCACTATTTCCCTTCACAGCCTTTCTCATTCAACGCCTTCTCCTTGCGCTGAACCCTATGCGATCTGAAGCGATCAATGCTAAGTGAATTTTGTTGTTTTATTCGTTTATATATCACCTGACGAAGACCTAAGAGGTCGAAACGCGTTGTGTTTGTCTTTGTGACTCGTTTGTCCACGTTCTCTGGGCGGTTCGCTAACATATAATTTAAGACTTATTATGGAAGGCAAATAAAAGGAGAAAAACTCCACGTCGTCCTCTTGTGTCTTCTTGACTGGCTGCTGTCCCTTGGTTTCCTGCGCTTATCACCATCTGCCTGTTTTCACCTGCACATCCCTTACCCCTCCACCCCCATCACAACACATAACACTCCAATCTTCAGTCTGTCTCAACAGCACTTTCAGACACACTATGGGTAGCATTCCACATTTAAACCGAGCACTCCAATGTAGTATCTTAAGTCTGTCTCAATGGCACTTTCAGACACACTTTGGGTAGCATTCCACATTTAAACCCAGCACACCAATGCAGTATCTTAACCTGTTGACTGCCCTTGCACGAACAGAGTTCGTGGTGGTTTTCTGGAAGGCTGTGTGCCCCACATCAAACGCCGTTCAAGGTAAATTCATCATCAAAATTTGGGGACTTAAAGATGGAAGTCAAGGAGAAAGAATGGTGTAAACTGTTGTAGGACCCTAGAGGACGGTTCCTTCCCTTGCACGGGTCAGTGACTGACTGCCACGCGCTGTGTTCGGACCGTGAACTTCGGAACTTTCGAATGAGTCATTCTCATTTCAAGATGGCGAGTCAAGCAGGCAGTTCATTCAAACTCCCGTCTTCAAGCGTTATAATGCTCTGAAAGTGCTTCAAGAAGTTATTCTAGACTGAAAGCGATGACTAAGACTTCAGAGAAGCGGAAGAAAGCGATTCGGAGGAGGAAGAAAGTGATAGAAGCTATTCTGGACTGAAAGCGATGACGAAGACTTCTGAGAAGCGGAAGAAAGTGATTCGGGGGAGGAAGAAAGTGATCACAATCAACACCACCCTTTGTGTTCGGAGATTAGTGTTGATGACGAAGCTGATCCCGACTTCGAACCGAGCGACACCAGTGCAAGTGGGGCCGAATCGGAGAGTGACAAGCCAATTCCGTCTACGTCGACTGCCCCCCCTCCTGTTGTGAGAGGTCGGGGTGGGAGTCGAGGAAGGAGAAGGGTTCAGGACAACGGCGAGGGTCCAGTGTGAGGGGGCGTGGCAGATGAAGAGGGCGTGGCACTCGTCCGTCTCAACTTGTTTCAGAATGGACTGATGCCAGTGTTGATCGCCCAAATCCCGACATTCCTTCACTGGTGACCTGGGTATCAAGGTCAACGTCAACAATTTCAAGCCTTTCGACTTCATGGAGTTATTTTTCAATGGAGACCTGATCAACCACCTGGTCATACCAATCCAACCTCTAAGCTGACCAGCTCCTGGAGACCCATCCCAATCTGCCGGAATTTTGCAGGGCCAATCAGTGGGAGAAGGTCGACGGCACAGAAATGAAGAGGTTCCTTGCTTTGGTGCTGTTGATGGCATTGTAAGATTGCCTGCCACAGATCTGTACTGGTCCAAAAAAGTGCTGTACGGCATACCAGTCTTCAGTTTGGTCTTGCCAAGGAACCGATTCCAGGTAAATGTTTTGCAAGTTTTCTCTTTCTCTTCCTCCCATCTTTCCTCACTACCTCTCACCCCCCCCCCCCCCCCCCCCCCCCCCCCCCCCACTGTCTTCTCTTCAATAACGTTACAAGTATAGATGATGATGATGATGATGATGAGAGAAAGAAAGAGAGAAGAGAGTGTGTGTGATGTGTGTGTGTGTGTGTGTGTGTGGGTGTGTTTGTGTGTGGGTGTGTGTGCGTGTCTGTGTGTGTTGCGTTTGCATATGGTGCTTGTGCATGGTGTGTGTGTGTGTGTGTGTGTGTGTGTGTGTGTGTGTGTGTGTGTGTGTGTGTGCGTGCGTGCGTGCGTGTGTGCGTGCGTGCGTGCGTGCGTGCGTGCGTGCGTGCATATGGTGCTTGTGCACAGAGTGTGTGTGTGTGTGTGTGTGTGTGTGTTGCGTGCGTGCATGCGTGTATGCGTGCGTGCGTGCGTGCGTGTGTGCAGGCATGCATGCGTGTGTGTACCCAACTGTTTGTTAGTCAACTATAACTCAATTTTATATTTCAGATAATCCTACAAATGCTGCACTTCAATGACAACATGAAGATGCCAGCTCACACTAGGCTATACAGAGCTGCCTAGCACTGGCACTTCACTGACACCACTGTCCAGCCAACTGATGAGAAGGCACAGCAACCACGAAAAAAAAAACCTGAAGGATGCACACAAACGCATGAAGTACCAAAGTTATATCAAACAGCACAAAGAAGAAGCACAACACACGGAGTAAATTATATCCAGCTATGGGCTGTGTAAGCGTAATAAAGCATGAAACACAAGAGAAAACATCAGCACAAGAATCACGCAGTACTCGTTGTCAGCAACTGCCAGAGCACTGTTCCCACGCTCCGCCTTTCATCCCACAGCGGTGAAGGTCACAGCATGGGTCATCAGCAGTGCATGGAAGCCAGAAAGTAAAGAGGGTGATTTTCATCTGGGCCAGATGGCTGTGAGCTCAGAGTGATCCATCCTAACGACCGCCTCTTCAAGATCAGGCTGATTTTGGACCATCTGCATGAGAGGTTTCAAGAGTGTATGAGCCAAGCAGGGATGTCTGTGTTGATGAAAGCCTACTTCTTGGAAAAGTAGGCTGATTTTCAGGCAGTACATTCCTCTGAAGCGTGCCACGTTTGGCATAAAAAAAAATCTATGGTGCGAATCTGACGGCGGTGTCAAAGGAAGTGGTGGCTACTGCTATCACTTCAAAGTGTATGCAGGCAAGGATGACCCCATCAACGAGGTGACGCCTGTACTGGATGCAGTGCAGGCCAACAGTCCTGACCTAACCCACCAGTGAAAAGATGGTGCTGTTCCTGATGGCTCTACTCCTGAACAAGGGCTAACCATGTCTACAAACCGACAACTGGTACAGCAGCCCTCAGGTTTGTTCTTGTACCTAAGGGAAAGAACACCCTGGCATGCGGCACTGTGAGGAAGAACCGGGGCATCCCAGAGCAGCTCCATGGAGTTCAGCTGGACTCAGGGCCATCCGCTGCACTTTGTGGTGATGGCAACAGTAGCCACCAGGTGCCACAGCACCAAGGTGGTGCACCTGCTGTCAACAGTCCATGGCCAACAGAGACAGCCATCTAAGATCGGGGACAACGGGGAATCGCCAGGCATCCAGAAGCATCCTCAGGGTGGAGTGGACAAGCAAGACCGGTTGCTCCACCCACATGAATGTACTCGCAAGTCCATGAAATGGACAAAAAAGCTTTTTTTTTTCATTTTCTGCAGGTAGCAGCATACAACGCTTTCATTCTGCAGAAGGGGCAGGACAACTCTTGCAAGTCACTGCTGCCTTTCCTCGAGGCACTCATGTGTTCATGGATTTGGCCAGACCAGATTCCAGGGGTGGAGGAAAACAAGTCAGATGATGAACTGCGTCTGACAGATAGGTACTTCATGGATCTGTTCCTCCAACACCAAACAAGCACCGACCAACGAGACTCTGCAAGGTGTGTGCCTAGAAGGGGAGGAGGCATGACACCTGCTATTACAGCAAGTTCTGTCCTTCGAAGGCAGCATTGTGCTACCCGCAGTGTTATATGGACTACCACACCAAGTTCATTTATTGGCAGTACTGTGGGATCCTGATCCTTCTGTCTACAGGTTTCTGTGGTGTGGTGTGTTCTCTGCAACACCAGTGTATTTTTTCAGTAGCTAGTGTGCTTTCATCACCTGTGGTGTGGGCTTTTGTAGCTCACTTCTGTCTTTAGTAGTCTTTTTTGTTGTTGGTGTGGTTGGTCTTGCAGTGTTTTATGTATTACTTTCTATGGTGATGGCTTTTCATCACTCGCATTTATTCATGAGTGACCAAACTATATATGTGAAAGAAAACAGAATAATTAACTGGAAGTTACGCTGAGTCTTGGTATTGTTAGTTCATCTCTGCTAAACATGACCAATTCCCAAGAGGCTTGCAAGATGTGCAGACTGATGCTGTGGATAATGTGTGATTCCCATCGTCTTTCCCGCTTTACCTGGACTGGAGTGCCCCCTATGATATGGTTGCAAAACAACATTTTATGGATTGTCAAGCTTTATTGTGAGTACAGATGTTTTTCCTGAAGTTCAGTAGAAACTAACACCAGTTTCTGTGGTATTTCATTGTGATTTTATTGCTATATTTTTGTTTATGTTCTGAAAGTGTCTGTTTTTCAAACAAAACATTCATCATTATATATATTTTTGGTCTACTTATTACAAACAAAATCAAACTATTGTGATAACTGGCTGTAGCCAAGGATATAACAAGAACATTTCCCAAGTATCAAGAATTGAAAGAGCAGAAGCTGTATTAGTGAACCTACCTTAGAAACCAAATTGTGTCCCTTGATACCTGGATTGTACTGTACCCCAGAAATACATAGATTTATCATACAAAACAACAACTGTGGGTTGTAAATTCACTACCAGATTTTTACACAGATGTTCAGTAAACACTAAAACCACTTTTTGCTGGGTTTTTATGTTTTTTGATTTGCTGCTGGTGGTTATGTATGTTTGCAAAGTATATCTTTTCTTTTAAAAGTTGAATTATAAGATAATCTATTATGCTCAGAATCAACAAAATCAAATATCATTTGGGAATAGTATAGCCCTTGGTATAAGAAGAAAACATGCCAAAAATCTAAGAGATATCTCCACAAATAAATGAGCACTGATCAAATTAGTGAACCTACCACAAAAAGTCAAATTTTGCTCTGGCACACAGAAGTACAAATCTGATATAAAATAGTGGCAGTAAAGGTATCAAGTCTGTCTCAACGGCACTTTCTGACACACTCTACTTCCCACAACGACATGATCGCGGACTAGGAACAGGAAATCTCACTAATTATCACACAGTTTTGACTTCATCTACAAAAAATCAAAATGGCCAACAACGAAACCAATCAATAAAGGACAAACAAAAAAAATCAATCATCTCTACTGGTTTTTTATTCTGCTTCTTCTTCCGATCCTTCCTCCACTTCATTGAACATGTCACTGACCTTTCTGACAGCTATTTTTGACAGGATAAGTCAACAGTCTGAAGATCTGCCTTGTCTTGATTGTGTTTAAGCCGCTACCAGGTCTATGAGACACTGTCATTTGTTTTTTAGTTGTTTTTTTCAATGTTAGCTTTTTGGTGTGGCATTTCATTACAGTGTCCATCACTGTCAATGAAATCACAGCATGCTACTCCAAAAGCCTAGCACTTGGCAGCTCTGAAATCATAAAAGGGGAAAAATTACAAGGTATAGTTCTCCACCACTATTAATATTAACTTCTCATCTAATTTCTCACCTGGTTTGCCAGTTTTGCTTCCTTAAGCTTCAGTTTCTGAAGTTGCTGAACAAGTTCTGCCTTTGTGTCTTTCTCCCTGACCGCCATCTTCTGTCTGCACAACTTTCATGACTGGTATTGCCACACAGAAAGCAGATGACCTCCTGGTGTTCGGGACAGTACAGCTCGGCCAGTCTGTCAGGATGAGTCTTGCACATCACAGGCCGAGTCTCCACCAGCTTCTCAAGGGTCAGGCTGTCCAGGTTCTCAGGTGAATGCATTTTAGATGCAGGACTCTTCTTGTGATACCTCACACAATCTGCGCAGAGTTTGATACCACAAGGGATGCAGTATGACATGGCGCTGACATCGTTTTCACACATGCTGCAGATGTGAGGGCCTTTCAGGACTTGGTGGCTCTCCACTAGTACTGCTGTGTACAAATCGGTCGGCAGAAGCGTTCACCTCAGATGCCAGGTCGGCTGGAGCCACCTGAGGAGGGGAAAGGGAGACAATGCCGGCCCGGCAGAGTGGGCAGGTGGCTCGTCGCCCCTCTTTGTTCACCCATGACAGCACACACTTCTGGCACACCAGGTGACCACAAGGCAAGATCTTAGGATCGATGTAATCTTCATGGCACACCGGACATTCATAAAGACATGAACCATCTGCAATCAAAGGACAATGAAAAATGCTTTTAGTGTGACAGTTACCTCCAAAAAAAACTTTGATCATGGGTAATCAAAAATCAAGGGAAAGGAGTGCAGGGAGTTAAAGCTGTAATACTTCACTAGCTGGACTCAGGAAGAATCTATCGATATACAACATATACAGCCTCCAGATCTAGGCAAATAAATATTTCATTAATTATCTTTTTTTAAAAATAACGGCGGCCGGAATAGCTCAGTTGGTAGAGCGCCAGACTCGTGATCCTGGGGTTGTGGGTTCGAATTTTGGTACAGTGGGATTTTTCCCTCGGAGTTAACATTGGTTCTGACTCCATTCCCCATACAGTCCTTTGAATGAGACTATAAACCGAGGTTCTGTGTATGAACACACGCACAACATCTTACACACACGTAAAATCCCATCACCAACTTTTGGAAGAGAAGGCCAGTTTGGCCGTTGGTATGGATGACACGTTACACATAGCATGCACCTTCCCCGAAGATGGGGTATGGCTGCTTTAATGGCGGGATAAAAAACGGTCATACACACAAAACTCCACTGCCTGTCTATACAGGCAGTGTCCGCAGGAGTATCAGCCTGCGTACGCAGAAAGAAAAGAAAATCTTAAAAACCACACCTTGACAGGCAAGGCAAGCTGGCCAGGTTGGCGGCTGCCACAACGTGTGGAAGCTACTATCCGACAATAAGAATGGATTTTAGATCATTGAATCACATCCATTTGGTTGTCAGTGCAAGGTTATACAGTTGTGTGGAAGCTACTATCCGACAATGAGAATGGATTTTAGATCATTGAATCACATCCATTTGGTTGTCAGTGCAAGGTTAAACAAGTCAACTGCAGTGATGATGGTACAACATCTTAAATAATTTTGACATAAGCAAAAAATAGCAGAATGACACAATAACGAATCTTAATTCAGGACAGTCTGAACCAAACTCAGGGCTGTAGTACTGTAATTTAGAGATGATAAATCATCTACCTGATTGATATACACACAGGACATGGATTAGGTAGTAGAAAGGACAAAGGGCTTATGCTTATTATGGTGGCAGTTCAAATTTCAACGGCCATTGCGTCAATGTTTCTATCAAGTATGTCACTGGGCCATTAGTCACAACGCCATGGTGAAGCAGGTAGTTTGAAACAGGTGTCTGCTATGACAGACTGCAGCGAGTGCAACACGCATGGTTAGATGCATAAAATATTGACAGACATATGGTTTATGTTCAACTATTATTACCCAGGCAACACATGGCCTTTTCGGAGCTGTCAACGCCTATGGAAAAAAGGTAGTCTGATTCAGCAAAAGAAACAACTATGAACATATTCTCATGACACTGATAGCATGATAACTAATCTGAAGAGATCCTCATGGATGATAAGCCTCTGTAGTATTAAGAATGTCATGCACATACGAACTCACGTGAAATACATCTACAGAAGTGGTGAAATCAGGGCAGATATTTTTCAAAGATTTCAGGTGAATGCATCGCTGAAGCCTGACAATAGCAGTGATTGTTATGTTAAAAAATAATAAGGCAAGTGCAACTTTTCAGCAATGAAACAACACAGGATGAAACAACAGGTTAAGGCAGATTTCAACAGATGCTGGCAAGAGGCGACATTAGTTTAAGGACATGGCATTCTTCTACCCAAAATTACTGATAGTGCAGGAGAAATTCAGAAGAAATCCTGCCATCCCAGTTGCTTGATACAAACCGGCTATGTATAAATAGCAACTGTTAAACCACACAGCATTATCATCAAAAGTTAAATTCAGATTACCGTCATCGTTGGTGACTTCCTTGGTATCTGAAATTTCAGCATCCTGTGCTTCTGGCTGATCAACCAATTCTCCAGTCTGAAAATACATGGAGGCGACTGTTTCTTTCAGAGATTATTCTTCATATATATCACAAATAATTCCTGACATGATTTAATATATAAAAGTTACATGTGCACACACTCACACAGCACACACACACACTCACACACACAGCCAAAGAAAAGTGTTTTTTGCCCAAAGGCATACTGATTATTCTAGATCGCGCGATCTGACTTGAACTTGGACATCCCGGTTGAGAAGTTCTTATCAGAACCGCTAAAACTACAGGATATCTGACCCTTGATGACCCCTGTCCCTCCTCAAACTCATACTATCCCCACTCTCCTCCATGACAACTGAAATGGGTTCAGATGGGAATGATCATCTCTTCTGGTTTAAATCTGGTTGTGTAGGAGTACATGATTCAAACTGAAAGTTATTAATGGAACACGGCCTTACATATAAAGTCACGTCGTTAG